>JAOSYY010000001.1:5475140-5486821 GCA_025727935.1 Hebomoia glaucippe | reverse complement strand
TTTTTCTACACGCTTTAAAAATTAAAGCATATTTTATTTATATAAATAGTAATACACGATCTCATTTCAACAAAAGCGCTCACGGATTATAAAATTTGTTGCTTAAAATTCATTCATAAAAAACCTTATCTTAGAAAATGTTAGTAATTTTTTAAACTATTGTTCGAATTCTAGCGTGAAATAGGCAAGATTGGAAGCGCCTGGACACGTCAAAAACATGCTTTATCGTGTATATATCGTAGTAAATAAATATCTTAAAGGTTTACGGCCTTATTTATAAAAATCTGTAAAAACAGGCTCTTGGTAAATTCAATTATCTGTTTGAGAACTCGTTGTAATGAATTAAAGTCCCGTTAAAAGACAGTTTTAGCTCTAACTAGCTTTTGCCAGCGACTTTTACACCTTGAGTTACATTATTGCATTTTTAGTAAGGATCCCTAATTTTTTTAAATATAATATAACATATAGCATTTCTCGATAAATGTTCTATCCAACACTTAAAGAATTTTTCAAATCGGACCAGCGGTTCCTGATATTAGCGCGTTCGAACAAACAAACTCTTCAGCTTTATAATATTTGTACAGACAAGTGTCATTTTTGAAAAGTATGTGTTTCGCTACTATAGAGGGTTGTTAAGTTTTGTGAATAGGGCCGTGAAATACCTGTCGTTTGTTTAACCGTTTACGGAGATCATGCCACAAATGTACAACTTTTATAAAATTTGTTTTCGAATATTATACGGCCTAATTATTAAATGTTTACCATTTAATAATTGGGTCGTATAATATTTAGGCCAACGAATTATCGGAATATAACTATATGGCAAATTGATTTTAATTCTGTTCTATGTCGATTATATTAAAAATATGTCACTGACAAACGAAAATTGATTTTAACAATTAACATATTTTTAGCTCTTAAAGTACGGTTGAAATAAATGAAATTGTAAATGTTACCATTTTTAGATTGCAATTAAGTTTTCGTAAAATTCAAGTGTTTTGGAAAATTTTTATGGCAGATTATTACTTTTTACTAATATTTGGTCAGTTGTTTAATTAAATTATTATCTTTGTCGTTCAACGTTTTGTTTTTAAAGTTTTTATGTATGCATTCTATAACTGATATATTAGTTGAAAATTGCATGAGAAATATCATAGAATGTGATACGCTAAGTAGATGGTAAGCTAAATTATGGAACAGTAGTTTTTTGGGCATCGTCAAAGCGGAAAGCTATCACCTAAATGCTGTAAATATATCACTTTAAAAGTGACAACCTAGAAATGTTCGTGTGAAAAGCCTTGCATAGCAAAAACTCAGCAACTCAAGTTGCTCCAAAAAACAGACATCGAACATCAATCAACCTGTAATCAGGTCATCCAAAAAAAGCTCGCGATATCGCGGGCGTTTTGCCAAAATTCCAAAGGCGGTACCCACGTTTGCGCCGCCCGCCCTAGCTTCCGCCCTAGCGTCCGCCCCTTCCGGCCGTTCCACCCGTTCACCACGCTCGTCTACGCAGAAGTAGCACTTGTCTGCTGGCTTCCAGTCCGCAGGCTCTTGAGGTTCCACCTTCGGAGCTGTAGCTGGCCGCTTGATCAGACTTTCGAGGATCGAGTCCTGAAATACACAACTTATTAAAACTTCAGTGGAATTCGCGTCGATTGTAACAATGGCCTCAATTTCAATTATGTATCTAAAATTAAAATTAAACACTGCGTTCTAAGAAACTCAACTCATAATATATACTTAAGTTATGTTGTAATGTAAAAATATATTTATAAAAACCATTTGAAAAGTATTTCAATCTACTAATTTAATTAACAAGATGTTGAAATGATTGATGACTATATATTACACTAATACTTAATTATAAAACAGATATACTTATATTAGCTAATAATTTATATTAGTCAGAATTAGTTTCTATTTGCCAGTGCAAGTGATTACTGAAGGACAATTCGAGATTTAAACAAGTGAACAATTTATTAAATACAAAGAAACTTGAAATATAAAATATGTATCACAAATAAAAACAAAAGAATTTCTGAAAACAGTAATATATTACACGCCACGCTAAAATGAATACAATTTTGAGAGGTTTGTGTCAATATTAAAGTTTGTCAAAAATATAAACATAATTAAAATAATTATTAATAAAATAATACAGCTTTACAACCAAATTGAAATCTCAAAATATCAGAGCAAATTTTTTTTTAAATAAGACAGTTGGTAACAGAGAGTTACATCAAAAAATAAATTGTCAAAATTATATTAATTTCGAAAAAAAAATCCACTCTCAAAAGAGGTTGAGTAGTGTTCAAACTTTTTGATAAAATGTTAACGATAGTTGAATGTTTAAAAAAATAAAATGTCAAAAGAGGTTAAGGTTGGTGTTCAAACCTTTCTGGCGGGCTCGTCTGCCTCCTCTGTCTCGTTGATTTGCTCTATGGTCTTTATCTTGAGCGCGGGCGGGTGGTCTGTGGCAGGCATGGATTCGTCTTCGCTGGACTGTTCGGCCTCTATTCGTTTTGGTATCAATGCATCTTGATACAGTTTCCATTTTCTTCGACCCATCAACTCCTCCGCCACCCGTTCTAGACCTGAAATTTATATACATTAATTAACTGTTAAGCAACAATCGGATACAAGCCAATTGACTTCTCTGTATAAATATCGCTTTTAAAATATGCGAATGGGACGAAAACGTACTAAGTTAAATTGCAATGACTTTTTTTACAACACAATACGTTACCTATCTAAATAGGATATTAAATATAATAATAAATTAAAAGTTTTAAATGTTCCACGACACAAAAAATATGCCCCATCATTTTTGTAGCTTATAATCAAAAATCCCATCGAAATCTGTCCATTAAACTACATGTATGTCTATACATATAATATAATTTAGCTTTTACTCAATGAGCCAGGAGCTATAGAATATTGAAACTGGCTAATAAAGACCTCTTCCTGAGTTTTCTGTTTGAGATTTTTCGTAATTATTGAATACAAAGTGTTTGATAATAGATTATCAGAATTATATATGAAATAATAATTATAAAATTTAAACGGCTTCCCGAAATATTTTTGGAAAGAATCTGTTCTTTAACTAGTAACTGATTAGTCATTTATTGCAGTATACAGGATGTTTGGGGACTGCTCCCGAAAACGAAGACTGGTGATAGTACTAATGACACCTTTGATGAGGGGACGGAAAAAAATCGATCCTGACTAAAATAACTTTTTATTAGCATTATTTACGTTCAATCTTGTAAGTACAGCTAAATGAAACGATGGTTTCATAAAAAATACATTACTTTACTAAAAAAAAAAGAACCAGCAATGAAGCGTGATATTAAAAACATCTGGACTGAGATGATGGAGCGAAATAACGCTAATAAAACGTTTTAAAAATATGATTATTTTTAGTCAAGATCGAATTTTATTCCGTCCCTTTATCAAAGGTGTCATTAGTACTATCGCCTGTCTTCGTTTTCGGGAGCAGTCCTCAAACACCCTGTATATAATATTCTTAATACTTCATACTATCTTAGCATAATTCATGATGCAACTACTATCTCGCACGTCGATAGTGTGTGTGTGTGTCAGACGACGGTCAAGGCGGCTCGAATTGCGATAATTCTCGAGATATCAACGACGGCCTATGATTGATTGAGTTTCTGTTGGCCACTTTCCAACTGACATTTGATCAAACGAAATTACAACGTTTTAGAAGATAGACATTTCCGAGGATTCGTAGCAAGTAGATTGGTTTCGGACGTTCCTTCAAACAAAATCAAGCAGTGCATTACATTTTGTACTAACTTAGTGTTTTTAAAGTCTGAAAGTTACTAAATGCACTAACTAAGGTTTGGCGATGTGTAAACGGATAATTTAGTGAATAATCGCTAAACAATATATATAAATAACATTTTTTTATTCTATAAAATATTCTTTGCAATAAAATAGATCCATGAATTTTAATCGGGAATAAAAAAATGAATGTTCGTATTTTAGACATCGGACAAAAAAACTCAGATTCATATCCATTAAATAAGATTTTAAACGATAATCCCGCATTAAAACTAGCCAATTCGTTTAGCTTTAAACTCACAGACACGGGAAGACACGTAAAACTTATACCAAAAATCTTTTTGTATCGGGGTTTAATACATTTTTGAATATTTATAAGACGACACGCATAGTCCGAACTAACTTACTTTTGCCAGCTGTTAAGTAAATTGATACATTCGTTTAAATAATGCCAGCTTCAGACACGTTATTTATAATCATAGAGTGATGGCGAAAAATTAAAAAACAGCCTTATAGTTACGTCCTCACAACGATCGAAAAAAATCTTGGGTTGTGGGAATTTATTTTAAAATCGTTAGCTGATAATCACATAGGCGCATCAGGCAGGTGATACGATGATTGCAGATCAATTACAATATTTCCTACGTAATATCCACTGTAAATGTCATCAGCGCCATCTATGTTTGTAAAAACTAAAAAGTAAAGTGTAATTACGCAGCTGCGTGGAAACGATTAGGTTGGCTACCTCTGCTATGTCCGTTTATCATTTTGTATGCAATTTTATTCAAAATTGTATATAAAAATTAATTTATTTCCCATTAACTTATTCTATTCGAGTACGGCAAATATTAATATATCTATTAGCTTGTTAGCTTCTGCCGGCGTTTACCGTCGCGTGCATTTCGATTTTTACACGTTGATTTACATTATTAGATTTTTAGTAAGGATCCCTATTTATTTTTAAATATAAACCTATAGCCTTTCTTAATAACTTTACTATCCAACACTAAAATAATTTTTCAAATCAGACCAGTTGTTCCTGAGATTAGCGCGTTCAAACAAATAAACTTCACATAATATCAGTATAGCTTAAAAGAAAAACTACTGTACCGTTTTTAGTAAAAAAAAATCGGTTCTATATTACATGCCATCTTTTTAAATAACTATATAACATACAAAAATATATATTATTTAAAATAAACAAAGTTAATTCGTACAATCTTTGTCTGTTTGTCTCCATTCATCTGCGAAACTGTAGTAACACTTTTGACGTGACTATAACTGGCATATCCACTTAATCAGGAGTAATTTGGACTACTTTTATTTCGTTATACACAAACTTTGATTTTTATATATATTATTTAATTTTTTTTTTTCGGCCAACGATAATTATTATAAGTAAGAGATTTTTGTAATCCAAACAAAATTCAACAATAAAATATTTATTTTTTTATTAAAAAAGTATTTAAAAAAAGTCAAATTGATGAGACTAAAAGTATGAATTTTAAGGTCAATTTTCGTGAACAAAACGTGTGAATGCACAAATAAAATTCATTCATTAAGAACTGAAGCGTAGCGCCCACTGGTTGTATTGTAATTAGCTGATGCCAATGAACTTCTATGGTGTGATAAAAAAAAATAATTACACATAATGTATTCCTTAGTACGAGAACGAACATAATTTCGCGTTTAACTGTTCTTTATAGCTAACGTTGTCCGTTTCAAACGCCATGAATGGATTTTAAAAAATCACTAAAGATAGGCTATTCGCCAGTATTTTATTTAGACTTTTTAGGTGTTTAGTCTTTTCTACACTAATATTATGAAGAGGAAAGATTTGATTGTTTGTTTGTTTGCATTGAATAGGCTCCGAAAGTAATTGACCGATTTGAAAAATTCTTTCACTGTTCGGAAGCTACACTATTTCCGGTGAACATAGGCTGTAGTACATTTTCAAAACAATTAGGGATCCTTACTAAAAGTCCAATAATGTAACCCATGGTGTAAAAGTCGAAAAAACGCGATCGAAGCCGCCGGCAGAGGCTAGTATCACATAATTTCATAGGAAAATTGAATTCAGAATTCGTGAAAAGTTACTTAGAAAGGTTAGGAATGACTAGATTCCAGTGAATTATGAACGAATTCAGTTCAGATAGTGTTCTTTCACGTGAAGATCATTTACCTTGTCAAGATAAAATTAATATAATCTAATATATAAAATTCTTGTGTCACACTGTTCGTTCCCATACTCCTCCGAAACAGCTCGAGCGATTCTTATGAAGTTTCATACGCATATTAGTCTGTGAAACGGCTACTATCTATTTTCATTCCCCGGAATGTTAAGGGTTTACCTCAATTTTTTTTATTGTCTAGACAAATTTTTTGTTGTTATTTTGTTTCCCAGTTTTCCTGGTCTTGGAGCTGTCCATGGGCGACAGAAATCGCTTAGTATAAGTGAAATGTATGCTTGCTCGCCTTCTTATCGCATAAAAAAGTAAACATCAACTCATATAAGTTTTTAAACAAAAGAACAACCTCAAAGTCGTCCCTTGTTCCGGAAGCTGTGATGCCACATATGGGCAGACAGACAGATACGTCAAAAGTATAAACATCTTTTTTTTCTGAGTGTGATAAAATCACTCAATAACGTGTAATGTAATACGAGTTTTTTACGAAAAATTTAATAGATCATAAAACCTTTTTTTTTGCGATAATTAATTACGAAATTACGTTTATAGAGATGCCAATCAAAAATATTGGAAAGTAAAAATAAAACCAATAAATATTTTAACATTACTCGAAACTGAATCGAAAATAAATAAAGATCAAGGACTATTAAACAAAATGGCCGCAATTTGTTTATATAATAAGGAAATTTCAAATTATCGACTACCTCGACTTTTGATCTTAAATTTTGATTCAGGAAACAGCTTTAAGCTTAATTCCAAAACGAGCTTTTGGACTTTTAATGTTATTATTTTCTCTGAACGTATTATTTGGAAATGCGTCTTTTGTTCGGGTTAATCATAATATGGGTCATTTCCGATGAGACAGAGCAGGTATAATTTTGTGTCTGTTCTTTTACAGGACCTCAGTGTCCCATTAAAACAATTTCATTTTATCTCCGGTAATAATATTTTTGACAGACTAAATTGTTTCAAGTTAGTAAAACTTTTGACTTCAACCATTAGTAAGTAATAATATATAGAATCATCTATATATTTGATAATCCGAACCATAGAGAGATTAATGAGTACTAATTTAGTTAGCCAAAATACAATCACATAAACTACGAGAGTAAAAAATATAATTAGAATTGACAGTGTTAAATTTGAATTGGAAAAGATTAGAAGATTTAGAAAATGCCGGCCCGAATGGTCTATGACGTCACTAGATTAAAAAAAATAGAATTTAAATTCCAAAAACGGTGATCATAAACAAAAAATGGCCGACCCGAAATAACTAAATTTAAATTTAGAACTATTCAACTGTCACTAGTATTGGTCAAATCGATGTGCGGGATTGGTTAAAAATGACGTTAAACAACTTATTAGTACATCCTATTCGAACAAAAGGCGTTTAGTTGAATAATTTATTGTCAAAATAACAAAACAACAGTTTACAAAGGACGTAGTATACGTGTTCTGCGTACGGATTGGTTAATGCTGCGATTAGACTGCGCCAAGGCCGCTGACTCAGGCTACGCGTTGTTAAGTCATAAGCGGCAGCGATGTCAATTATCTCGAGTCACTCGTGACCAACTAAATAGCGGACGAAGCGTTTGAATAATATCAAGTTGTAAATAATTATGTAAAATATTTGTTTAATTATATAACCAAATATCTTGACAAATTTATTGATATTCTGAAAGCTATTCAAAACCAAAAGATATTCTGAGAAAGTTTTAAATAAAATAAAGATTTTACCAATATAAGCGTAAAACTCACATTCTTAAGAAATTAAACAATAATCGGGTGCCGTTTTAATTTTAGTATTTAAATCTATACAGATACGAAAAGTTTCCGGTATAAACGTGAATCTTCAAGAATGAAAAGTCAAGGGAAAAATAATTTGTTTACATTTTTTTAAAAATTAAATAGTTGTTGATGTACTATAGATCCAAAAACCAATCATTGAAAGCACTATTTCGAATCTATTATCGGACAGTGGTGGATTATCGTTAAATCTAAACGCGGATCGAGTTCATTCGTGTCTATGATTAAAAATTTAATCATTGATATTTTAAAATATATCCAAGACTTCTATATATACACAGTTATGAAAATATTAAAAAAATAAATAACTGTATCATTTGGTACAACACAGCATTTAAATTACTCACTCACTGTCGAGATAAGCTAATCTTTTGTTCTCAAAGAGCACTCGTCAGTGGAGCCGCGAAACGCCGCACCTCCAGAGTACTGAATTCATCCTCTTTTATACACATTAAGTAGTATCTCAGTGTTTAATTTTTGTTGTATTGTCCTTTAGTTTTCACGGGATTAATAATTATCCTTTTTGAAATGCAAATGTTTAATTTTACAGTTGATTGTGATCGTTTTTGCGGTCGTTGTAACTGTAATGAAGAGTTTAATGATAAAAAGCTCAATTTGTACTCGATCAATAGACTTTCTGTTGTGCTTTGTAATGTTTTGTTTGTTTAAAATATTTTATTCTCTATTTCGTATAACCGTGAGATAAATTGGAATTTTAAACTCATACCTAAGGTCACTACGATTAATAAACACGTTGACAGAATTATTGAGTAATCCATGACGTCATATGAAGTACCTATCATTAAAGAGGTTTTTCTGTCGATGACTGTCATTAAAATTACCTTATTCTTAAGTAATATGAGTAAATGTTTATGTTGACTTATCTGCTTTTATGGCCAATTAACGAGACCATACCATTTTTAAAATTTAACATTTATAATAATCCACATTATTAAACTGAGTTTTCATTCAGAAACAATGCTATAGGAATTAAAATAGGTTTTATTTAGTACTAAAGCTGTGTAAAGCAATTACATTGTTATGAATAGATTTTGATCTTGTATTCTAACAATAGTTTCACGTGTGTGATATAATTAAAACTTACTATTGAAGCTATAAACTAAAAATAACTAAAATTAGTGATTTAATGTAATGTTTTTTGATAAATATATTAATTAACAATATATCTAAGATCCATCTTGATTATTTCAGCTTCCAAATGAAAATAGCGCATTGAAATAGGTCTATTGGTTTATAAGCTGCAATGACACACACAAATGTCAAATAACAAACCGTTGTTGGGACTTAATTAAAATAAAAAAAACGGTATAAGCTTATCGTTTGTTCCACACAGAAGTGATTCAATACGGAAACACCCGGTTGTCCTTGTTTGGTACATCTCAAATATGCGCATAGAATTGCCAGCATTATTAACGTTTAATTATCATTATTAAATAATGCCCTACTCGGGCGGCCTTTTTTTAGATTTATAGCTATACGCCATTCCTGGCAATCTGAGAAAATTACGTAACGTTTATTACAAAATTCATTGCAACATATGTCATAATACTTTGTTGTTCTATGCAAGTTAATAGGTAATTCGATGTATGGTAGAAGTTTTAGACAGAGCTTACCAACCTTTTTGGTAAACACAGTAAGTAGGTACTAGGTAATATTTACTTATCACTTATAAATTTTTAAGACCATATAATTACATCCAAAAATAATTTGAGATTTTCATAGCATAATGTCTATAAACAAAAATTTATTTATTTATTTCATTTTTTTCATTATAACATAGACTTCTTAACAAGTTATTATAGTGTTTTAAAATATTAATTTAACTTTTTATTTAAATAGAGGCTGTATTAACATAAATATTGCTACTATGCGCTGCTTTTGTCAAAATGTATTTTGCACACAAGGTAATATGTCCTTAATACCCACGCTCACAATCAGTTAAATCAAAGCCAAGGCCGACCGGATGCGACGTCTTGCGGCCGCCATTTTGAAATATCAGCTGTTTTGAGTCCTCACTTCGAATGATAACCGTTGAACAGAGATTATCAACACTTGCAATTATTCGTTTATCACTATCGTAAAATGTTTTATCTATGGGCAAACTGAGCCATGCAACCTCGTCTGTATTAGTTTTATACAAAATTTTCAAACTATTAAAAATTAGTCAACGTTATAAAATGGACATATAATATCGCGGGGTTCTCTAAACATTTTTAAGAGATGAAATTTTGCCATACACAATTACTCCGTAACTTTAACGAATATAGTTTTCTTGGTTCTGAGCCGAATATTTGCCAAAATAGGCTTACGAACACTGAATTAACGTTTCAACTCGAAGCTCTAGCTGATCAGATCAGCGCTTTCAACCAAACAAAGAAACAAACAAACTCATCATGTTTATAATATAAAATACAGATGTGTTGTTTTAAATGTTTTAATACTTCAAGTAATCGATGAATTGAGTAAAAAAACTGTGCATCCACGTATTAATAAAAAGCTATGACTATTGTTGTTTTGCTATTCATAAATAAATTAACCGTTTATTCGTTAAGGATGAAAATAGTTTTAAAATGTTTTTGTTATAACCATAATATTCTCGTCTCTTTTATCGATTTACAAGTGCACGGGAGAAAAATACCAAAGTTCTATCATTTAATGAAGAGAAAAACTGTTTACAGAGCTATCATTCCAAACTGTTTATAGTCACAAAAAGCACAAATCGTCTATGCGCATCAATTAAGAGCAATAATTGTACAAAATAATCACACGAGAACAAATACTTACTTGGTACTATTAAAACGAACTGATTATTCACAATTACATAGCATTGCCTTAAAAGAAAATATATAATTAACGTAAAGGTTACGCGCCCCTGGAATCCGACTCAAACCATTTGAATGAGGAATTAGAATAAGATGACAAAAAAAGCATTAGAAGAAGAGTGCGATCGATGCGTGAACGAGATAGCCTATAATCGGGCAATGTGATTGGCTGACCACTTTTTATGCCTTAGTTCCCCTAATATTTGTATCGTTAACATCTGCTGGTTCGATGTTTATTTGAAATACTGCTTTAATAAGATAGTAACAGGATCTAATTTGCAAGTGAAATTGTACGTCGCTTCAGCCGTCTTAATACGGCCTTTGTGCTGGTTGATGCACACAACTTGTTAGTAGATTTTAATTTCAATACATTTCCTATAGATGAGGAAAAAGTTCAGTTTTATTTAAAGACCCAAAATATGGCCAAACGCAAGTGTTGACAGCTATTGGCTGATCTTGGAAGTGAAAGATGTCCGTTAGAAATTTGAATTTTCAACCGCCGTAACGACAATGGATAGTCGATTTAAATTTAAAATTTGAAATCGGAATCTAACGTGTTTTAACAGATTTGACTTAAGTATTAATCGGTTAGTGTCAAAGTGTTTTGACAGTTCTGTCGACTGTATATAAAAGATTTGACAACTCTTAAAGCGAGATTCAGACTTATTAAACCTCAAAAACAGCTGTACTAACTTAAAACTAGGAACTATTAACTCCTATAATATATATTAGATTGACTTTTTGAAGTTGCGGGCGGAAGCGATAGTACAATCAGCAATTTTTACAGAGCAACTGTACAATACTAACATGAATTGAATAAATTGAGTATTTCTTGTAACAAGTATTTACGTGTTTTACAAGACTTTGCAGATGTAACCAATGTAAGTAGATTACAGTAAACCTATTAGAAGTACTGTGTACTAAACATCGAAAAATTAATCAATAATCGAGGCTATTTAAGAGTTTGTTCTACAAAACATCTTTATATATGCCAGCGGCTTCGCTTGCGTTCATTTCGATTTTTACACCTCGG
>JAOSYY010000001.1:5453553-5464915 GCA_025727935.1 Hebomoia glaucippe | reverse complement strand
ACAACCCCCAATTTTCACCCCTCTACAGTCAACCCCTATTATTATGTGGCAAAACGACGTTTGCGGGGGCAGCTAGTATTTATATATATGTAAGTTTGAAAATTCAGTTTACTAACGTATTTAATCTTTTTAAATTATTTATCGTCAATTAACAATTTCTTGAACTGAATTTCAATCGACCCATCATCAGGCTCATGTTTGTTTATTGGACTGAAATTAATTCTAATTTAATTATTTAGATATATTTTGAGATATTTATATGTCGAAATAAGCGTGTGTAGAACTGCTTAATGTGAAATTTAAAAAATTGTCCCTAACTTTCCAAAATCATGGTGTCAGCACAGCAGTGACCTTGCTCGCTCGGCCTAGACTGCGATGTATTTATTTGATACTTGGGACCTGTTGTACTAGAATCCACGCGATTTTCGACCTAATGAATTATTTAAACCGTTGATAAAAACTCGTTTTAAACAAACCACACTCACATTGGCTTTGGTAATTCTTAGGTCATTTTTAAAACACTTTTCTGCGCAGTTGTAGCAAACAAAATGTTTGATAGTTTTGAAATAAATTATTATGAATCTGGTGTTATATTCAAATAATTTACATCAATTGTGCCATTTTATAATAATTTCAAAAATATACAACATTTTAAACTTCCAGATCTTGTTGATCGTGGAAATAAATATGAAAAATTAATGTCTGGTTGTATTAAAAAAAAAACAACCTATATATTAATATGTATATGGCATTTATAACAGAAACACAGTATATAACATACTAACTTCTGCCAGCGGCTTTGGTCGCGTTAATTTCGATTTTTAAACCTTGCGTTACATTATTAGACTTTTACTAAGGATGCGTAATTTGTTTGAAAATATAATATAATAAATAACCTTCCTCGATATATACTATACAACACTGAAAGAATTTTTCAAATCAGACCACCGGTTTCTGAGATTATCGCGTTCAAACAAACAAAATCTTCAGCTTGATAATATTGGTATAGGTTTGTCTGTGTCGGTTCTGTTGAACTTTCAAAATTGGATGGATTTTTACGGAACATTCTCTAGTCACTTTACGTAAGGAGCTAGCCACTTATATAATTAAAATATAATAATTTTTATCATTTAAAACGTGTTGATAAAGTATGTTATTAATTAACTCCTGCTATATAATATATCTGCGCAATTATATGCTAACCTTATTCGGATGCGTACAAATTTAATTTTTTTTTAAACAAAAGTCTAAACCACCCACATCCGCTAACATCTAATTAATGCTATTTTTTGTGTTATTTTATTAGAAAAACCGATTGGTTATCGAGTAGTTAACTATCGTTAAAGATATGCTAATTATTACTACACCTGTTTCCGCTTAAACAAGTTTGCTCATTAGAGACGCTGGCGTATGTGTTAATGTGAATTCGATTTTTAAATAAACCAATAGCTTTTTATTATTATGGCTTAGTCTAGAAGATGGCAGGTATTTTGGGTAAGGTGTTTGATGCAATACGAAAGACAAACATTATAACGATCCCTAAATAATAAGTCTGGCTAGCTACCAGGACTAAAACGTGATTTTAAACGTGACTTTTTATATACGATAGGAAGGCAAACGAGCATACAGTTCGAATGATCTAAGCGATTCCTATCGCCCATGGACACCTCCAAGATAGAGAAGATGCGTTGCTAACCTTAAGGCTTTAACTACATCATTTTTGGCGTTAACGTCCTGCTGCGGGCCTCATTTATTTTTATTTTGAGTCGGAAATTTGATATTCAGAAATCGAAACGCGCATAACACTTCACGACTGTAAAAGTATATAAATAGTAATATTTTTATTTAACTCACAAAACTTCTGTGAAAATTTCAATAACGTACATTATTTAGGCAAAGTTTTTGCATGTTTGTTCTATAATTTATAAAAACTAAAATTCTATATTTTGCGTACTCTATTTAAATTCTGCCTCAAGATTGAGTTTGAGGTTAATCTTTTTTGTAATTAATATAAGGGTAAGCCCTTGAATAGTTTTAGTCTGTCTTTTCCCAGGATTCAAGCCAGTTGACCTGTATACCAGAAAATTGAACATACAAACATTATGCATAATTCTGACTTTTTAAATTATTCATTAGTGAATTTTACACGTGTAAAATGCGCGTGTTTTCGTAATTAACATTGTGAAAGACTAATCTAGTGTGCCTAATGCATTTTAATATCTAATTTAGCCATCTATGTAATCCTGTGATAAGGCCCATAAAGGTTTAGTGATATAATTTTATAACGTAGTGATAATTTTGTGTATCTGTTTATTTAGCGATTGTAGTTCGGATCTGGGTAGAGCTTGCTATGTACCTTGTGCATAAGTTCGGGAAAAGTGTTGACTTTCATGGATTATGGAAGGGGGGGAACGATTTGCTCCTTGTGAGGGCATTTTGGGGTGAGAAACATATATCATAATTATTATTTTTTGTATCAATGTAGAGTATTGATTTGAAATAGATTATTGGGGGTGAACGTAAGTTTATTAAATTTTTTGTATTAGATTATGGCATGTGAAGCCGAAACTGCTGCATTTGAGTGTGACAATTAAGTAGGTATATTATATAATAATAGTCTTTTTTCAAAGTTAAGTATGGTCTCAGTAAACTGCTAATTTTCAGGGATTCTTATTTAACTAATACCAATCGATTCTCCATTTTATAATACTCCTGCTCTTACTATTGCCATTTATAAAAGTTTTATTTAAAAAAGCGTTTGAAAAGCCTTATGTTTTGGGAACTACAATTTTTAAGATTAAGATAAACAATACTAATATTTTTCGTGAGTACTGTAAGTTACACGTTTTATGTTATACTTACGTCAACGAATTTAATTGCAATATTCAGAAAAATCGTATAGTGCATAAAACAGCACTGTTTTCACACTAATAAAAGATGAAATATTATTTTAAACAAAACAATAGATATCAGAAAATAGGAAGAACATGGATTTTTTCGTAATTTAATTGTAAACAATACAAAACTAATGCGGAAGTAGAACCTTGTTTAATACCTTGAACATAGATTTTCCTTAGATTTCATTTTCCGTAGATCTGTGTAGAATTTAGAATGGAAATTGAAGGTTGTATTAAGGATATAGCAAATAATCATAAAACTTATTCAGGAAAAGCTTTTAAACAAATATTGAAGTTCCGATATTAGAAATCTCGCGGTTTCACTAGCGCGACTCGATAGTCCATTTTGAAATTTTCTTAAATAGGTTTGGCATAAAATCTGTTTCTAGTGCCCATTTAATTGATAAAACGCGTGCTAAACTTAACTATTCAAAATTTCAAGTAAATTGGGTGTATAAATTCGGTGATGAGGTTGTATTATCTCGCTTATACAGGTTGTTTGGGGACCGCACACGAAAAAGAAGACAGATGAAACTAATCACACATTTGGTGATGGGACGTAAAAAAAATTGATCCTGATTTAAAAAATCATGTATTTTAAAACGTTTTATTAGCATTATTTACGCTCTATCATGTTAGTACAGCTAAATGAAACAATAGTTTCATAAAAAATACATTACTTTACTAAAAAAAAGAACCAGCAATAAAGTATTATGACAAAAACAGCTGGATTAACATGATAGAGCGATATAACGCCAATAATACGTTTTAAAACTATGATTTTTTTAGTCACCATCGATTTTTTCCGTATCATCATCAAAGGTGTCATCTTTTTCTATCTCTCTATCTTCGTTTTCAGGAACGGTCCCTTAACACTCGTTATATACTAAATATGATACATATTTGATTAATCTACACTTTGATAATAACAACTTGATTACCTCATCAAAATCGATTCAGCAGTTCAAATGGATCTATTCCCTCACTAATTATCTACTTAATTTCCTCCAATGATCTAAATTCTATTGTATTAAATGATCTATATTTTAGGACATTGTTTAACCACAGATTATGTGATTGGCCACAGTATGTAGGTAATAAAGTCACAAATTAATAATTACAATGTTTTTGTCTAACGCCCTGATATAATTCTTTTTCAAAGTTAGAGCGTTTAACAATTTTTCCAAAAATAATGTCCATATTGTTAATTACTTTGAAATAATAAATTACTAAATTAAATATTTGGATATCGCGATCCGAATTAAAAATGTAACATTTTTTTTATAGGCGATAGAAAGACAATCTAGTATACAGTTCACTTGTACTAAGCGATTTCTGTCGCCCATGGACACCTCCAAGATCTGTATATCTGGATGACGTGTTTCCAACCTGAAGGCCTAATTACATTTTTTATTTGGAATATTCGGAAATTCATAGACTGAAACCGAAACGCGCATACTTAATACTCGAAATGCCTGCGTTTTGACACTCGTCTGGCCACAGGCAGCCCGTACCCGAGGGAGAACTCAAAATACATGTTTTTAAATGCAACTGCGTTCCGACTGGGATTCGAACCAATGCTCTGGCGTGGCGGTTGCTTTACCCAACCGCTAGGCTACAGAGCCCTCGAATTTGGCAACATAAATAAATGTCAACACTTAACCTTATATCCAAGCATATACAACTTTTAAAATATTCCTACGTAATATGAAATAATTTCCAGAATCAAATTATTCGGTAATACCTTAATAAAATACAAAATAAATTATATTTTGGACATGAATTAAACTAAATATTATAGCACACAATCTTGTTTTAAGATATTTTTATAAGATCCACGAACTGACCCAGCAAACGTCCTTTTGCCATATAAATATATCGTGGTTAAAAAAATAGGGGTGAAAATTTGGGGTTGTATGTATTTTTATATGCTGTATCATAAAAAAATAAAAAGAAAAAGATTTGTCCAAAAATTAGTGTTTAACATTTTGGGGATGAAAAATAGATGTCCGATTCTCAGATCTACTGAATATGCTTATAAAATTTCATGAAAATCGGTCGAGCGCTTTCGGAGGAGAATTACAAACACCGTGACACGAGAATTATATACCAGATATATTTTAATCTTTTAACATTAGTCTTTTAGCTATTCATAAACATCTCTTAAAACATGCTTCAAGACTTCATTAGTATCTAATTTATTACGTATATGATTTTTTAAAAACAAGACCGTAAGTGCTCAGGTCAAGGTTGTCGATTTATTACATGTGGCAACCCCACAATGTGAAGCCAAATGGCCGACGAGGAAACTTGAATAATACCTAAGTGCTCGCTAAAACCCTTTGTAAACCGATTACTATTAAGGAAAACGGCAAATTTTACGTAAACATGTTGAAATATTCACCTAATTATTGTATTATTGTCATTGAACATTGACAATAAATAATTAATTATGGTTACTTAACCCTAAGTTTTTTAAAAGTCGATAAAACTTTTAATAAAAAAAATACAACTCAAATATTTATCATTAGAATGGCATAAAGTCAATAAAAAATACGTTAATTTCAGCTATGTAAGAACCTAACCTAAAAATTCGTATCAAATTCTGCCCATTTATCAGCTAAAGACACGTCACACATACAACCTCCGTTTCGTTCACGATTAAAAAGAAATCAAAAGATTAGCAGCTGTCAAAGTATAACAGGAGACGTGCACAGATTATAATAAATTAAAAGCCAAACGCCACAGATTAAAAAAAAAGACGCGCTAAACGTCATTAAATAGATAAAAAAACAATAACACCCTGTGCGTTTAGTGATTATCGTTTTAACACGATTTACAAGATGACTGAACAAAACTCTCTTGTAATCAACGTAGCGAATT
Source organism: Hebomoia glaucippe (assembly GCA_025727935.1). Taxonomy (NCBI): domain Eukaryota; kingdom Metazoa; phylum Arthropoda; class Insecta; order Lepidoptera; family Pieridae; genus Hebomoia; species Hebomoia glaucippe. The sequence continues at coordinate 5,459,135 of JAOSYY010000001.1, read as the reverse complement.
CAACGCAATGATCAAACATGTTTCGATTAAATACGCCTGCTCGCGTCGGGATTTGAACCAATGAACCGTTACACTAACACCACGCTAATTACCCTAAGCGTGAGAGCACAAATACTTCTTTTGCTCGCTAGATGGCGGCAATGTACGCTGAACTATGAACGTTTTTCCGGCATTTCCTTGCCACGTTCGGACCTGTCGCAATCTTGTTCAAATAATTACGGACTTATTAGGTTTTTGGATGTTTTTCAGTCATTTTCACATCAAAAACTATCAACTAATGTTAATGTAAATTAAACCTCACAAATACAAATTTTTACCACTATAACCGATTGGGAATTTCGACAATTTTGTGTAGAAAATTAAATATTTTTTTTTAATCAAAATTAACTTATCTTATGCATAACATCAGCTATCTCTGTAGGTCTCTTCAAAATCCCTCAAGTCGTTTCAGAAACTATCCAGAACAAACAAACCAATATTTTATAAATTGCATTTACATTATAAATACCGTATTAAAAAGTCTGTTATTCACATTTAATATATATAACTTAAAATTTTAATACTTTAAATGTTAAATAAAATAATCTATAGATCCTTTATAGTACTTCAGTATCGCCAAAGATCCAATAATGTTTAAAATTAAATGTAGCGAGCAAAAACTAAATAACCAGTATAAGTTGAACTTCGCCTGCGACTAGGTCATTGCTAGTCATTCGAAGGCTTCTAAGGAATTGGCACAGCGTTTTAGGTAGAGGTTAGCGAATACTCGTTCCAATGATTCGAATGCTGTATTATTCTCAGAATTATTTATAGTTTTAAAATACCTACTGTTATGTCTATAATGTTTTAACTACGAAAAACACTGTACATCTAATAAATAATTTTGAAATATAATATATTTAGAGATGCATTAATATTTAATATAGATCTATAATTACTCTATATCTCTAATGATTATATTTATAGCGATTTTATTAAGATTTTAGTGGCACATTTTTTAATACAAATTTCTTATCATATTTGTATACAGATGTTTGGGGACTGTGCGAAAACGAAGATGGGTGATAGTACTAATGACTCCTTTGATGAAGAGACGGAAAACACCGATCCTGGCTAAAAAAGATATATTTTTAACACTTTTTATTAGCATTATTTACGCTCCATCCTGTATACCGCGAAATTAGAAGTTATTAAAAATATGTTTATTGTTTATTTTAGAAGGTTACAAAAAGAAAATTACAGAAATTTAAACACATCAAACATTCGCGTTTTCACAGTTCGTACGTACTTTGATATTTCGTAAGAGATACAGGCTTTGGGCCGGAAATTGACTTGAACGAAGCCGCGGGTCAGCGCCAGTTTAAAATAAAATCCTAAAGGTTTTCTATTCAATACAAAATCAGGCTCGAAATGGAGACTTCGGCGAGCGTACCTTTCACAAAGCCACTTAGTTTGGCGACAGTACACGCTCCAATTATTTTCCACTGAATTGTGCGCATTTCTAATGGAAACATGACACTCATGTGCAATTTAATTGGGTTTATGGAACTGTCGCTGCGAAATATCTTATTTTGTACTATTTAGCGAGGGATAGAATTTTTAAATTTCATTTTATTTTCGTAAATACGAGCGCTTTTGTCATTTCGTTGACTTTAAACAATGTTAAACTAAAAATGTCTTAGTATGTACTTGTACATTCAGAGCACATCGTGAGTTTGTTTGGTACGTAATGACGCCTAAACTGCTTAATCAACTCTGATGAACTTTTTATCCGAGATAAAAGGGGTAATGAAGACGATTATAGGCTACGTTCTTCGTCACAAAACTCAAAATATATGTGCATAATTGAGTAAACTTTGTGTGAAACCTTACGTATAATTAATATTATTTATTCTATTATGGATTATTAAATTTCAATATACACAACGGCATTGAAGGAAACAAATACACGTACAAAACCTATTATTTTATAACATAATAAAGGAAATAATTATAAACATTATCAAAACCAACAGAAAATTATTTAACCTTGCAATTCGACCTAACTAAGCGTTATCAATGCACTACAAATGTAAGCTTTTTATCACCGCAGTACTGTGACCATGATTCTGTTTTAATAGCGACACACATCTATATTTAAATTGGTATGTGAGTATTTGAAACTGGTATATTAATTTTAATTAATATACAGTGTGTTTGGGGACTGCTCCCGAAAACGAAGACAGATGATAGTATTAATGACCTTTGATGAAGGGCTTGAAAAAAAATCGAACCTGATTAAAAAATGATATGTTTTTAAAACGTTTTATTAGTGTTATTTCGCTCCATCATGTTAGTCCAGCTGTTATTGTTATCATGCTTCATTGCTGGTTCTTTTTTTTAGTAAAGTAATGTATTTTTTATTAAACTATTGTTTAATTTAGCTGTGCTTACAAGATGGAGCGCAAATGCTAATAAAATGTGTAAAAAATATTTTTTTTACAGGATCGCTTTCTTTTCCGTACCTTCATCAAAGGTGTCATTAGTACTATCACCCATCTTCGTTTTCGGGAGTAGTCCCTAAACGACCTGTGTATTTACAGCCGTTTTAATTTTTTAATTCTTTCAGCAAAAGAACAAGATTAAAAAACTAAAAAATTTAATATTAAACTTTCCTACATGTATGCAATATCTAATATATAAAATTCTCGTGTAACAATGTTCGTTTCCATACCCCTCCGAAACGGCTCGACTGAATCTTTTGAAATTTTATATGACTAATCAGTAGGTTAGAACCTCGGCTACTATCTGTTTTTCTCTTTAATGTTAAGGGTAGTCCACAGAAATTTCTTTTTATGATACACCATTAAAAGATACATCCAACCGTATATATTTATGTGGCAAAACGACGTTTGATGGGTCAGGTAGTTTCTAGTACAAAGTTGACCTTGTCCAAATCCTGACAAGTTTAACCTGCAGTAAGCTTACCAATCATTAACCAATTAAATGATCAGATCATTTAATGATTAATACACTTATCCAATATTTAACAACGGTAAATTGAGACTTAATCACATCACGATTAATCATGGCATCGTAAATAGATGGTTTCAGTACCATTAATAAAATATTATTAATGGCCGCGACAATTACACCGTAATACAAACCTGTATAACGGTCCGGTCAATACAAATTACATTGCAGTTCATTCGTAGCAATTTTTATTATTCACTCCTTCAGAACACGTTTGACAACGTATATAAACATTCTCAGATGAGCTAAGGTAATTATTTAATGTGTTGTTGACCTAATTATTTTTTGTGAAGCATTCGAACATGCAAAGCGAAGCCAGATCAAAGATGTTTTATCGATAAAATAAAGAATTAGACTGTATTTTTGTAAAAGTGAAAAATAATATTGTAATCTATTATATGTATAAAGGAAAGTCGTGTTAGTTACACTATTTATAACTCAAGAACGGCTGAACAGATTTGGCAGAAAATTTGCGGGGCGGTAGCTTTGCGCAAGGAGAGGGATTCGTGGGACTCGCTATAAAACATGGTACAACAAAACGCAAATGACATGGAATAACAAAACGCGACTGACAGCTAAACGTTACGTTGTCTATGGTTGAAAATTTGACAATTAGAAATATTGAAGTTGTGTTTGTTTCGAGTTTCTATTAGCTTATTGTGATATTATCGTTGATTTAACTTATTATCCTTATAAAAATTGAACTTAATAACATTCAAAATCTGCTCATTTATTGCCTATAAGACGGAACAAAGTTCGTTGGGATAGATAGTATCTAATATTGAAAAAAATCCCATTTAATTCAAAAATCATGGTGACACTCGATTTAATTTCAAAGAGTGTTTGTGCATTTCGGGTTTAGACAAAACTGCACTTGACTTTATCGTTATCAGTTAATGATAACAGCTGTTTTATGAGCTACGTCTAATGTTTCTGTATACAGAGATAATAGTTAATGAAGCTCTTATACTATTTTGTTTGCAACTCAACACCACAGTCTAAAAAAAATCAGTTGTTCAATCGATCTTATTACTTTTTAATTCTAATAAATAATAATTACGTTTCGCATTTATCATAATTTTTGTCTTAAATTATAAACAAGAGCGTGTTTTTTAATTCAAAAGATACTATAATTTCTCAAATCTAGTTAAAGCAAATACAAAACCTTTTTCGTATGAAATGTAAATAATGTCAACACAATGAAAATTAATGCTACAATCCATTGCTTTGAATATATTAGGATTGTTGACAGCTGAAGCAGAGCGGAAGCTATGCGAAAAATATCTTAACTGTCTTATATGTACGTGAGAACAACATTTACGAATAAAAAGAACATTAAAAATTACTAATATCATTGACATAAATTTTAAACCCTGTAATTTATAATTTAAATATTATTATAATAAAGGTATAAAGGCATTTTCTATGGACACTAGTTTTTATCTATGGTTAGTTTTAGGTTTCATTTTTGTGTTCTTTCCAAGAGCGGCTTTAACATACGTCGGACCAAATCATATATTTATGCTCTAGGAAAACAATATCTAATATATAAAATCGTGTCACAATGTGCATTCCCATAATCCTCCGAAACGGCTCGACCGATTCTTACGAAATTTTATTTGCATATTCAGTAGACTTGAGAATCGGCTATCTATTTTTCATCCCCTTAAATGGTAAGTGTGGTTCTCTCCAATTATTTTTTAGGCGAAAGGTTTGTTTTTATTTTATATGATACAGCATATAAAAATACGTACAACCCTAAATTTTATACATTTATGTGGCAAAACGACGTTTTTTAACAAAACAGCGCATCAGAATCAGCCCTCGTGTTTACGATACCATAGACAAACACACACACACAGATGGACAAACAGATAACTTATAACACTCATCTCTGTGTCAGTTTTGTAAAGAAACACCTGTTATCACGCCAGCTAACAGCAATGGATCTTCTTTTGCAAAAGTTATTTTTTTCCATTCTCTCGTCTAAAATTAGTATAGCTTTGTGTGGAAAACAATGAAATGCAGTGTCCATGAACTCGGGTGCTGTAAGTAGGGCATTTCGACTGTAACTCAATAACTGTATAGACTAGAGAACAATTTGATATTATATGACGTACTGCTGCCACAGTGTATTGTATAAACAGTAATTCAAAATTGTACTTCTTTTAAATGTCTTCTGTTTCATTGTTAGAAGTTCTTGGACAGTCTTACCTAATGACAATATGATTATTTCAAATTTATAAGCAATAATTTTTCTTTTTGTATTTAAAACGTAAACCCTAGAAATATTTTATAAAAAATAGTTTTTATCTATTTCTCTAGGATTCATTTGGAAAAAAAATTCGTGAGTTTAACTGAATTCGCGTAATGAAAACGATATTAAAAATATTATGACCGCAAAACGTAAACATAATTCAGCAATTATTGTATCAATATGTATATCTAATATATAAAATTCTCGTGTCACAGTTTTCGTTGCCATACTCCTCCCAAACGGCTTGACCGATTTTGATGAAATTTTTTGTGCTTATCCGATATCTATGAGAATCGGTCAACATCTATTTTTC
>JAOSYY010000001.1:5417181-5429043 GCA_025727935.1 Hebomoia glaucippe | reverse complement strand
TAAGACGGAAGATGTTTAAAACCAGGAGAATTGACCTGAAAATCTCAAGTCATATCTATGAAAAATATCTCAAAATAAGTTAATCTGTTAACAGAATTCGTCAGTTATACTTACAAAAGATTTTTATAGACTTCAAGCTGCTATCAGCTGCTTCGTTCAAGTTCATTTCGGTTTTTATACCTCGGGTTACATTATTGGACTTTTTGTAAGGATCCCAAATTTTTTGAAAATATAATATAGCCTATAGCTTTCCTCTATAAATGTAATATATAACACTGAAAGAAGTTTTCAAATCGGACCAGCGGTTCTTGATATTAACTCATTCAAACAAACAAACAAACAAACTTCATATTTATAATATTACAAGTGTAGATTTAATACGTTCCTTAGTTTATAAAGTAGAAATAGTAGTATTTATTATATAGTTATTTTTTATTTAAAACATAGAAATCCAATGATAAATAGTTGCTCTATTGAAATTCGATCATAAATCATTAAATTAACTGACTTTATTCGTAAAAAACTCTAAAGTAAACGTGAAAAAAATCCTATGATCCGATTTTTGTTTGACATAATATACCCCTTGTAGACTGCCACTGTAGTCAAAAGACAACGTAGGTTTAAAGCTTATGACGTCACTTAACCGAAAATTGAATCAAAAGCGAAAGGCCTTTGCGCGTGTGTGTGTTCGTCTCATAACTCAATTTATAATGGAAACATCTGCCAGCCGACATCCCGTTAAGATGCGTTCAACATGGCAGATTAATTCGCGACTTTTTTTATGAAAAGCAAAAGTAATAACAGCCTTCATGTATTTTTCGAAGCTTGTGAGTTTGGTTGGCCATTCTGGACTTTATAATCTGATGATTTGGCCCGCTTTGTGTCTGTGGCAATGCTAGAGTCACCTCAAACAGCGACACAGTTCAGGCCATAGATGAAGATGATTTGAGAACATCTAACTTATTATACTTTATATTAGCGGAATTATTAAATTAAAAATTTATATGCTGGCAACAAATTAATTATATGTATAAAAACAGAATATTACATATATTTTATTTTACAACGAATCTTTTATAAAAAAACTAAATTACACCTTATAAGATAACATTAAAATGTATATCTTAAATTAAAACGTGCTAATAAATATATTTTAGAACGTTATATTTAAAAGAAAATTTCTATGACGGACACGAATGCGACATAAGAATAATATAATATAATTTTTGTCTCATATTATTAAACAAAATATGTTTTAACATAGACATAACTAACACTTTTGGAACACTAATTTTATTAAAGAATTTTCACGGCACTAATGAAAAACTTTGAAATGTCGAGTATAACAGACACATTACACACAAGATACAAACACCGCTAGAGATCCTGACAGAATCTCCACAAAGATCGATTCTTAAACCTTAAAAAAGCGCAGAAAATCCACGTCATTAAGGACAGAGCCTTACAGGGGACAATACATTGACCGCGGCCTCCAGACGAAAGTAATGAATAAAAAAATAAATAAAAAAAAAAACAGCTTTCGCCGTCTCGTCTCCCGCCAAAATTGAGTGACCTCATTTTTGCTTCCTTCCTTGTTTTATTTTGACGAAAAGCGGTAATACAGATCGGGGCATTAACGAAATTTTAAACGGTTTATTTAAAATGGAACATGACAGTTCGTGTTAAACGATTTTTGGTGGTGTATTTTATTTACATAGTGCTAAAGCAAATTATGTTTGACTGTTCTCGGATTCCGTTTTGATTTTATATTATAACTAGCTGTCGTCAGCGGATTCGCTCGCGTTCTTTTCGATTTTTACACCTTGGCTTACATTATTGGACTTTTAGTGAGGATCTCTAATTATTTTGAAACTATAATATATCCTATAGCCTTTCTCGATAAATGTTCTATCCAACACTGGAAGAATTTTTCAAATTGGACATTCGGTTCTTTAGATTAGTGCGTTCAAACAAACAAACTCTTCAACTGTATAATGTTAGTATAGTTTATAGAAACCTCCCGTCATACTTCAATTATTGATTAAAGAGAACTAAAATAACATAATAGTATGATATTTTCCATACAATTACAGGATGTAAAGTTAACTTTAAAAGAATTTAGTCTAATGTCGGAAACATTTGACTAAATTCTTAATTATAAGTTACTAGATAAATATTTAATTTAGTTAAAAATTAATCTGTGTATCTTGTTAACGTTCAATTTGTATTTTGTCTATGATAAATCGCAGTCTTACTAAGTTTTTTTTTTAAGAAATCATTCCAAGTAGTGATTATAATACATAATACAATATGTAAATAAAGTTTTTAATGAATGTCAATTGAACGCATCCTTGAGTCATTTTGGGTTCGTGAATCACATTAACCTAATTTGTATCTTCTTTTTCGGTCTCATGAATGTCAGTTTGAAGTGTTTTTTTTTGCAAGTTTTACAACAGATAATTGGGAACATTTTTAAATAACCGATAAAACGCCTCCTATTTAATTTAATAACTTTTAACAGTAACATAGAGTGTTCGGGGTTTTTGTTCCCCGGAAAAACAAAACTATCACAACTATTTGTTTCAGTAATATTAACTTCGTTAAATATATTTCAATAGATTAGCCTAAAAAAGTACTTCAGGTTCTTGGGTAAGTTACATTTTGTCAGGGTATCTGGCTGCGTGGCTATAAGTCTTGTCTATAATGTGTATATTTTTCTCAACATTTCAAACTTTCTACAGAATTATGTTATCGTTTATGAAACGAGACAGACAGAATCAAGAAGTTCTTACCTGTATAGAAATTATTTTTTTAAATGCTCGCTACGAAATTACAGTTCAATTAACGAAACAACAAAATCATACGAACTGGGCGTAAATAATATATAAAGTATATTTTATTTAATAAAACCTGTCAACAATATACGTTAAGAGTCAGTCTTAAAAGTTCAGCAAACACCTTTCATTGCTCCATAAACGTTAAATTAACAAAAACATTATCACTTCCTGTACAGTCGGTAAAGGTGTTAAGGGATACTGCGTATAGAACAGTTATTGAACAGGTGTTTCAATGAACGATTGATCTGATATCTCTAAACCTGAATATAACAAAATGGCGGCCCTCGCATTGACCGAAGGATTTTAGTGTAGGAGCTAGTGATTTTAATTTTTATCATAGTAATACATAGAAATTGTTTCTGTTTATATAAGCCCGTGGCTTCACTTGCATGAATTTTTATATACACAATTTATAGTCAATGTTACTGGAATAATTAAGGATTGTACTAGTGAAATATTTTATAAGTCGACCCAGTAGTTTTAGAGTTATTAAAAAAATATATATAAAAATATACATTTTTCGATGAGTAATATTATAGTAGTTGAATGGGTAATGTAGGAAGTTATTATTTTTGATAATTTAGTGATATTTTTCATGATGTATTTATAATTATAAGAATAATTTTTAGTCGCCTATTTACTAGTTATAGGTAAAGAATAAATTACATTAACAAGTATCAATCAATTCAAATCTAAAAAGGACCTTTTACTGAAAGACTAAAATATATAGTTTAAGCACGTTATTAAAAATTTTAAAACAAAAGATTGTCGAAGAAAATAAGACAGAAACGTTATTTTCTATGCGACAGGAAGGCAAACGAGCGTACAGTTCACTTATATTAAGTGGTTCTATCGCCCATGGACACCTCCAAGATCAGTAGATCTAGAAGACGCCTTGCCAACCTTATGACTTTATTTTTATATCGTATATTTGGAAATTCATAGACTGAAATCGAAACGCGCTACACTCTACGACTTTTCCATCTATAAACTCATCATTGACTCTTAGTCTATACAGAACTAGTCAGTAAGCGTTTCTTGTCACCGACAGAACTGGTTTACTAACCTTTGTTTTATCTTTATCTCCCACATTTTTGATTAGAACTTTATATATTAATCAAACGAGACCTTTCTTTTATCGTAAGACATGTTATCTGCATTTTTTAACAGGTATATAGATTATGAAACATCTTAATTACGTTTTTATACAAACATGTTTTATCGTGAAAAATGAAAATGGCGACTTTTATTTAATTGATTTAAGCTTTAAGTTCTTAGTGTAGTTTAATTGTTAATTATCTTGTTAAAGATTCTGTACAGATACTCAAAATTAAAATACTCGTAAATAGGTCAACAACATATTTAATTCTGTTTCTATGTAAAAATACATAAATTATATGTATGTTTATTTAAAATATTCCTAACAAACTTTCTAATATATTAAGGATTTTACAAGTACTTAGTATAGAAAAATCTATGTTATAAATATGAAATATAAGAGCTTATTTGAGTTTAAATAAACTTGTTATACAGAGAACAAACTTGTAATAAAACGCGAAACTAAAAATAACCTCAACATAGAACGTGCTTCTAAATCCAACATGGCGTCTGACAGATAGTAACATTGACAGTCGCGCTGCCTTGGCCTGCGCATGCGCAAGGACTGTCTAGTGCATTGCAATCATGCGCAAACTTGAACTTAGAACACTGCGCTTTCAACCCTCAGTCGACATCAGACGTTATTTGAAATTTAAGAAAAGAAAAACTACTTGTTACATAATTTAAGGTTCATAACCAGTTTAAAAACGTTTTATATATCTCTAAGACAGTCGTTTAAAGTTTTGGTAGCTAATCAAAGAGCCAGTATATTCAGTTAGATTTTTTTAAACTTACAAAGTCAAATGATTCTACATCAATGGCACATATGGTTATCAAATATTAATAACTTAAGCTAAGGTTAAAAACTTAGACAGTACTTAATTTTAAAAGTATAGTCATCAATTAAGTTAATTGCGTAGAATTAAAACGTTTTCCTTGTTTATAGGAAAATGTATATGAAATAAACGGTTATCATAGTATGACGTTCATAATGACAGTTACAAAATGATTCAGTTTGAGATTAATCAAAAATAATGGAATGTTTACACAGACGTATCTTTACTATTATTTTTTAATGTTGCCGATATACACTTGTTTAATAAAAAAATGTTATAATTTTTAACTTCTTATCAGCTGCAATGATAAAACGTTATATTTGGAACCCAACAACCTCGTTTCAATCGAAATAACTGTCAGAAATCCTTATATATATGAATTTTAATAAATTATCTTATTAAATAAATTATAAATTATTAAATATCAAATAACATAGTATAGTTCTATTTTCACGTTACATTTGAATAAATGCAACGCTTTATATATGAGTTTATGAGCTGTTTATGTATTTTAATGTTAGTTGTAAATTAATAATTGGAATAATTAAAAATAAATTTCGGTCGCGTAAAAAGTTCCGTCGGTAAGTTTTAGCCTACAACTGTACGATTATGACGCGGCATCAACATTAGCGCTAAAAAAACTAAAAAGTACCAATAATTATTATAAAAAATACCTAAAAACAAGTATTTCGATCAAACCTTGCAGTTTAACGTAATAATATAGTGAAAATAATACGAATTCCAATAAAATTTCTCAATAATGAACAACTTATTGAATAACAAAAAAGTTAAAGTTATGATAATGAAAGATCTAAATTCAAATTATATGAAACATTCCAAATTTAAATTGAAATTCTAATACGTTATTGAATATTTCTATCGCCATTGGCCTTCGAACAAAATATAGGTTGCAATTTATTAACGCACACGCGCGCGCCACGCACACATCCGAATTCGTTATAGAAAAAGAGTGGGACAGATAATATAAGGTGGGGCGAAATGGTGGGGGGTAGTGAGAAAAACGCAAAAAAATGTGCGTGAATCCCACGCACACTGGGACGGAGCACATACCCACACTAGCATACGGGGGCAAGATTAAGGGCACAAAAGCGAGGGTCCAAATAAAATTGTGACGTATTGTCTAATCGAGTACTCACATACGTCAGAGGTGGCCTGTTCCTCCTCGGTCCAGTTTGACACTTCGGTGGTAATTTTCGAAAAAGAAAATAAAACGGAGAATCGCAAAAAAAAGCGTGGAAACCCAAAAGAAAAAAAAAAAGTTTCCAACAACAAATCCCGGTCACCTCATGAACACAGCCTTAACACTGTCACAACGCACATATTCTCACAAAAATATATAACTTTTTTCTCTCTAAAATAGTTACGGGTCCTATGTTTCGATATGATATGTGTACATTTTGCACAATAAAAATCACTATAATCCCAAAATATGTCGCGCGATATGAGTAAAAAATTTGTTTTACAAAAAAATATTTTTTTTTTTATTAAATTTAGTATACGTGTTTTTGGAGGTTTTTAGCGGTTGCCGCGTGTTTTGGTGGTGAGGAGCGGAAATGCGACTCTCTGCCGTTTGTGCATAGACGGGACTGCACCGACGGCGCACACAGTACTACTAGACCGCGTGCGTACTTAGCCATTACCTTGTATTTACTGAGACCCAGCGCAGTGGGACTGCACGGTCTTGATACTGGATGCACTTCGAAAATATCGCTATTAAATATAATCACCGATATTTTGTTCACAATTCCAACCGAACAATACTCGTTTACATACATTTTCAAATTAACGTAAATTATTAACGTTTTATTTAAATGAAATGTTCAATTTTATATACATACAACATATTACTAGTAATAGTCGTGTAATATTTGTACAGACCTAAAACACTGTTTTAAATTCAAGAAAATATTTCTCATTTATGCATAATTATTTGGAAATATATTAAAAAAACATTTAAATTACGTTAAAGTTTTATAAGTGTGTACATATTTATAGCCTTAAATTTGATCTAATTAATCAAGTATGAGGTATTTAGTCGACCATGGTTGATAAGAACCAGGAAAAATAATTTGGGAATAAAAGTCGAAAATCGTTGTTAGACTTTTATAAGGGAATTGTATGGAATTTAAACAGGATTTTACTTAAATGAATCCAAACGAAGGTACCGTTGACTACCTTCGAAGTTGCAAAGTATCAATACTGGTCGATCGCTGTACAGTGCACACATGCGCAGAATGCACGTCATTCACGAAGTGCATTTCGGTGTGTGCCGCTTGTGAACCTTGAACATTTAGCTCTACTAAGTTAACCATTGTATTAATCCAAATTTAATACAATTCCATCATAAATTTGCACCAAAGTTCGTAAAACAGAAAAATCCCATTTTTTCCACGACGCAACATCGCCCGTGTGCAAAGTAAATTTTGTGTGCTTTTTTATCGTTTTTTTCTTGTAGTGTGAGTGCGTTCGATTGTGTATAATCTGCGGGCGTGTGTGTGAGACGCTCGGATGTGTGTGTCGTTCTTGTAAGAAAAGGTTTGGTGAAAAATTTTGTCGGAATCCATATAGATGGCGTTGTGTGACTACGATAGAAATAGGAACGGAAAATTATTACGTTATTATAGAAATATATCCATTATTTACGTCAATTTAAGAATTAAATTACTGTGGTGAAAAATTCGTGAGCGTTTTGATAATACACCGTTTTAATAACACGTTTCAGATACCTAAATGTTATTCAGGAAAAAGTGTATCGCCCTTATCTTATTTTGTTTATCATTTTTGTGTGTTCATGAGCATATTATTCATGTTTATGAATATGTAATAAATTACATTTTTCACCACATCTAACGTATATTTTACTGAATAGTAAATTATTTTGTCCACGAACATTCGCGGGCGTACAGAGAACAACTAACAAAAGTTTCATCGCTTTTGATTCCTTATTTTAATGTATCAAAGACGAACACAAATATTAATTTTTATTTAACAAGATTTAATTTGTGACATACGAGTGTACAGAATCTTTAATCCTTTGTTAACGTTTTGTGAGTTTGTCTTTTACGGTTTATAAGCCGCTGAACGAATTTTAATGAATTCTGCTCTACCTTGATTCCATTTTCGACGATTTTCTGTTTAACAAGTAAGATTTGTTATAAGGAACGTTTTAATGTCGATTCACTTAAGCGATGTTTCTGTCAGAATTCAATAAAACGTTATTTATATACTAAACATATTGTGAAAGTATCCAGGTTAATTTGAACTGTGTAGCCATATCTCATGTATGTAAGTATGGGTCCATTATAAATGGTAATTGTATTTTTCATTTATAGTACAAAATGAGATTTTTAGTAAGTAAAAGAAAATGTGTTTTAGACATACAGGATGTTTGGGAGGACCGATCCCGAAAACGAAGACAGATAATAGCACTCATGACACCTTTGATGATGGGTCGGGAAAATCGATCCTGATAAAAAAAAAAAACTGTTTTTAAATCGTTTTATTAGCGTTATTTCGCTCCATCATGTTAGTCCAGCTGTTTTTGTTATCATGCTTCATTGCTGGTTCTTTTTTAGTAAAGTAATTTATTTTTTATGAAACTATTGTTTCATATAGCTGTACTAACATGATGGAGCGTAAATAAAGCTAATAAAACGTTTTCAAAATACGAATTTTTTGCCGTCCCATCATCAAAGGTGTCATGAGTACTATCATCTGTCTTCGTTTTCGGGAGCGGTCCCCTAACACTCACTATATTATAGAAATGAATTGGCTACATTAGTCATTACTGAGAATACTAAAGGGAGATATATGTACTAGTTATTTCATTCGGCTTCAATCGCACTTCAAATTGTCGATTGCATTATTTTCGGATTATTTAAATGTACAAGCTGTTTCTAGAGATATATTATGTATTAATAATATTTATATTACGACGTTGTCTGCGTTGGGAGATCTAAATGATCTCTTGATCGACTTTCGTTTTGTGCTAACGAAACCGTGTTTTAGTAGTGGTAGGAGACTGATTAGGCCTCGTAATCTTTACTGGATTAGTTAGAGGTCTTTTAGATATCCAAGGCACAAATGATAAATTTTATTAATATGTTGACGCAGTTTGTCATAGATTTAATTTGTTTTTGTAATTTTGATTGTATTTTAATATTAATATGTGTGGAGTGAAAAATTTGGATGTCTGTCTGGAATTGTCTAAGAAGGGTAAGTTTATAGATATAGTTCACATGGAAAGGACCGTCAAAATTTATATATGAATTATATATCTACATATAGACGATTCTGACTCTTATAAAATACTAGCGAACCCAGCAAACGTCCTTTTGCCATATAAATATATCGCTATTAAATAATAAGGGATGATTGGAAAGGGGTGAAAATTTGGGGTTGTTTGTATTTTTATTATGCTGTATCATAAAAAAATAAAAAGAATAATTTTGTGCAAAAAAAAATTACGGGACCACTCTTAATATTTTGAGGATTAACAATAGATATTGTCCGATTCTCAGATCTACTGAATATGCTTATAAAATTTCACGAAAATCGGTCGGGCCGTTTCGGAGGAATAGAATTAGAAACACCGTGACACGAGAATTTTATATATTAGTTATTGACTGATTTAAGAAAGGCTGGTTATGTTTTTAAGAATCTATCCACAGGTATAAAAATTAGTAGTAATAATAATAGATTTAATTGCTGTTAATATTAAAAATTAATTAAATGGATTATGTTTTAATAAGTAATAGTGTATGCGCAATGTTAAGAAAATAAAGAGTTTGACTTTAGTTTAATTATCAAAGGCCAGCAACACATATCCAACCTAGATTACAAAGTCTGTCTAGTATTTTAAAAATCGACTAATTACAAAAACAATATAGTTAGATGTACACTTTAAATAACATTTATTACAGTAGAAGAATATGTAGCCGGCCTATTTTATATTGTCAATAGCTTAATATTACTAGATATTACAGTCAAAACCTGCTAACTACAAAAGCTATATAATATCCTCTCAGTGTCCCAATACAAAGATATGTCGCCGTCCTATTTTACATTGGCAATAGCTTAATATTACTAGATATTACAATCAAAACCTGCTAACTACAAAAGCTATATAATATCCTCTCAGTGTCCCAATACAAAGATATGTCGCCGTCCTATTTTATATTGGCAATAGATGGTTGTCACTAGAAATGTCAGTTTCAAATATATTTTGGTCAACTCATTCGCGGCTGAGTGGTCACGTCAGAAACAAATTCAATATTTTTCAAACAATTCCGTTTTTATGGAAACGAAGAGGCTTTCTGGGGATTTTCCTATCCTATGCTTATGATTATGAAGTATTTTCGTAATATTTATGAGACCTTAATTTTATTTTAGTGATTAACCAAAAAAAATAAGTATTTTATAGTATTTATTTAGCTTTGTTATGGTGAAATATTTAATTTATCAATTTTCTATTTTCCACTATTAGATACTTAAAAGAAAATCGTTTTCCACTATTATTATTAAGTACTCCTTAACTAGATATCAGATTTTGATACGGTTTTCACTGTGAATCGAATTTCCGGTTTTCTCTGAATTTAACTTAAGTGAATTTCCAAGTTTTCGGTGTCATAATGAATAAATTACTTAAATATTAGAATGAAATATCAAAAATGGTACAATATTTATCACAAGGCAAGTGTTTTTATATAATGAGGCTTTATTGACAGTAAGTTAATATCTAAAGCTGAAGACATCATTAATTGGACGCTTAATTCGTATTTAATCTGACATTCTGTTAAGGAAAAATGAAAATACGTATTTCACGAGCTTTCCATCTACGGCTCGGATATTACATAAGAACCTTCTCGTAAGTACACGAGTTTTTTGGAAAATGCGCAGGAAAAGTCGGAAAATATTGTGTTTTTCACTTTAAAAGGAACTCTTATCTTGTAAAAAATGTTAATTACGATCTTTAATATTAACAAAACACTTATGTGCGAATAATCGAAATAAAAATAAGAATAAGGCGGCAACAGAACGTCTTTCATTGAGAGATGATGTAATGTGGTTAAGGCTTTAAGGTTGGTGACACAAATACTAGATCTACTGGTCTTAAAATTAATTGTATGCTCGTTGGCTTCCTATCGTACAAAAAATCGCGGCCTTGCTGGCATCATATCGATTGGCCACTTCCAGCTGTCTCCCATATTATTTTTTGATACATTAATTTAATATCTGTACATGCGTCTGTACGCATAAACTCTTCTCATTTGTTATCTAATATATAAAATTCTCGTGTCACAATGTTCGTTCCCATACTGTGAAACGGCTCGACCGGTTCTTATGAAATTTTTTATGCATATTCAGTCGATCCGAGAATCGGCTACTATCTATTTTTCATCCCCCTAAATGTTAAGGGTAGTCCACCCCTAATTTTTTTTTTGTAATTTTTTAGAGAAGACTTTTTGTTTTTATTTTTTATACTACAACATATAAAAATACATACAACCCCAAATTTTATATATTTATGTGGTAAAACGTTTGCTGGGTCAGTTGGTATGTATATAAAACTGATTGTTATGATAGTTTTGTTTCGTTATATAATAATTACTGCTTATATAATTCACTGACCTATTATATAACGTCTTGGACACACCATTAATTAACTCCTAACAAATACAAAAATACGTTATAAGTTTGACGTGTCTGTTTGTAGCATATCGTCTGAGGAAATCGGTCAATTTTGATATATTTTATTTTTATGAAAGCTGAAAACATCGAGATGTTACTTAAGTTTAAATTACATAATTATCTTTGTATGAAACTTTTTTTTATGTGATAAAAACGCAAACGAGTATACAGTTCAGTTTTACACGTTCTAAGCGATTCCTGTCGCCCATGGACACCTCCGAGAACATTAGACCTAGAAGACGCGTTGCCAACCTTAAGGTCTAAGCCATATTACATCATTTGGCATTTTTGGGGCGTTCTACTGCCGGCCTTACTTAGATTAATTTCGAGTATTCGGAAATTCATAGACTGAAATCGAAACGCGCATAGCACTTCACGAC
>JAOSYY010000001.1:5310746-5323870 GCA_025727935.1 Hebomoia glaucippe | reverse complement strand
AATAGATGGCGCTGTGTTTAAAGCACAAACGTTTCAATAATAATAATGCTTACTAATTACAATTTAATATAACAAAAACCTTACCACAGCAACGCGTGGCCAGGTCATCATCACATATAATACAAAATATGGATTGGATGCTGAAAATCGTCTTATATATAATCGTGCCTTAAGTTACAAATGCGATAGTCAATATATTAAATTTTATCGTCTAATTCGCTGAACCGATTTTAATGCATTTTGATACGGACATAAATAGCACATATCTTTTTTTTTGTATAAATTAATATTCGGAGTTAAAATTTGTGTTAAGCACCATGTTATTAATGATAAAAATATTTAATATTTTATTTTCTTTATCAGAAAGCCTGTAAAATTTTCAAAATAATGTTTTAACTCGAATTATTTTTTGTTTTTTTTTTTTGGTAAATTTTACAAAATTCAGAAATAAACATGTTACAGTATTTTTATCTTTCTCCTTTGCGTAAAAGCCTTTTACACACTTAAAAAATGTTTTCTATATAATATAACTTCATTTTCACACCTAATATACAGACTATTAAAACTTTGTTTGGTACGACAAAACATTACCTTTTACTCAGCAACTTAGTTAATTGTTTAATACTAAAATAATTTATGTCTTAAGCTCAATATAAGGTTATATATTTTCATTATTTGCTTATTTTTTTTATATAGAACCCACATTATATAGAGTATAAATAACTAACCGACCCACTCAGCTTTGATATCACAGAGGATATGATACAAAAAGGGCTGTGTAACCTAGCGGTTGTGGAAAACAATTGACACGCCAGAGCACAGGGTTTGAGTCCCGGTCGGAACGCAGTTGCTTTTAAACAAAAACGTAACTCGTATTCTGCCTCCGATGCGGGCTGCCTGTGGACGAGTGTCAAAAACAAAGCCATTTCGAGAATTAAAATGTGGTGGGTGGAACTCCTAATACTTTATATGTCCCTTCCAGGTCACGTACTTAATATAAGTGAACTGTATGCTCGTTTGCCTTCTTATCGCTTAAAACAAACATTACAGCGAACCAATCTGAAAAGATAGACTTATGCTAGTTTTAGAATCTCTTAAAAGGAACAATGCCGTTGTGCATGACTGTTCTGTAACTACAACCGCTTACGTGCACCACGTAAGCTTCCAACAGGTGTAATTTTTTTCAATTTTGCATCATTGATATCCCATTCCTCAAGTCCTGGATGAGTTAATTAGAATCAATAGTTCCTTAGTTTACCGCATACAAACAAACAAACTCTTCAGCTTAGTCGTATCGCTATATTTATTCCATTTTATCACAGCCTGTCCGAGACATTGGTAAGCCACGAATTTCATTAAACAACCCCTCGAATAACATTCGCTCCCAAACAATATCGCTAGTGGAAAATATCAAAGCAAAACAGCAGACACGTTTTGCCATTTATTTTCCATTTCACGTGTAACAACGGCGAATGCGTAAAACGAAAAAGGGAGCTGTCACAAAATGGTGTTATTATCTGTGCTAATAAAAATTCAGCGCGCGAAAATCCCTCGCTCGCGATTGGTTGACCGTCCCGCGAGATCGCGTGCCATTGGTTGGCCCCTGTTTATTCCATTTTCAAATTAACTTTCACCATCGCCGCTCGGTTGGTTCAGAATTTATTAGATGCTCACAAAGTGTAGAAATGATATTGGTTTCTCTACATATTCCATTTGTATCGAACTACGAATATTAATATCGTCAAATTGAATATTTTCGCAATCAACGTATCTTATTTCGTACGTGGGTTTCGCTTTAATAATTCGAATTGATGCTATTTTTATGTTCTTATTATTTGAGTCTTAAACAAATTTTTATATGTACTGCACTACTTTATGAACAGATAGCAGAAACAAATTTAAAATTTTTATTTATCTGTCTATTTATGTCGGCTTCCGAAACCACTGCGCTGATTCTGACGGGACTTTCACTGTAGTCGACGTTACGGCGCGTAGCATGGACTACTTTCTCCAACATTATCATGGAAACATAGATTCAACGCGGGTAAAACCGCGTCTTACCACTAGTTAACTCTAAAACGCGTTTAATATTATAAGTTTCTATAAAAAATCTCTATAATGACTAGTGTTACGATCGTTTTAAAACCCGTGTCAAATTAGATAATCTATAAAAAGCTCACAATGAGACAACCTCCATAGATATAAGAGTATATTACACCAAACTATTTTATAAAGAACAGTTCCGTCGGAAATGATTATTCCGTACTAGCTTTGCCAGCGGCTTCGCTCGCGTGTATTCTGATTTTTCCACCATGGGTTATTGGTATTTTAGTAAGAATCCCAAATTTTTTTGAAAATATCATATTACCTATGTTCACCGGACATAGCGTAGCTTCCCAACGATGAAAGAATTTTTCAAATCAGTCAAGTAGTTTCGGAGCCTATTCAATACAAACAAAAAAACAATCAAACCTTTCCTTTTTTATAATATTAGTGTTGATGTAAATTTTGAACTTTTTACGCAGCGCACGCAACGGAAACTCTGAAAACGGAATAAATTTTCACCGTTTTTTTATGCTATAGGAAGACAAATGAGCATACAGTTCACTTATGTTGAGCGATTTCTGTCGCCCATGGACACCTCCAAGATCAGTAGATTTTTAACGTCCGGTTAGTTTTTATAGCCACTAGGCTAAAACGCGAACGTCCATCACAAAAAAAAAAATAAACTCGTTGCCAACCTTAAAGACAAAATTTCGCGTAGATACTCTGATTCTATTAATTATAGTAATTTTGTATGACATATAGCCATCCTCGAAACATGGGGTATCCGACACTGGAAGAAATTTTCAATTTAAACATGTAGTCTTTTAATTAACAACGGTTTTAATTAACAATTATATTAACAACGGTTTCAACATTGTCACAATATGTTTATAAATTATAGCTGTTTCGATGGTTTCATTAAAATCCGTTTTGTAGTTTCCACGTGAAAGAGTAACAAACATCCAGACGTACAAACATTGATATTTAATATATTAGAAACGTAGATTTTAGTGGCATTAACAAACAATGTAATCTAGAAGATTATTATTATTATTCAGTTTCTGATTGGTAATAACTGTTTCATTACAATACGTTCTCTGAAAATATTTACTTTTATAGCTAATAAAAAGCCAGTTAAATCTGTACAATCATTCACCTATAAAATAACACCTCTGATTTCCCTCAAAGCCTTTCACATTACCAGCCAAATTGGAACTCGGCTGTAATTCCAAGTCAAGGCTTAGGGCAAAATTGCGTTCGTGGGGTAATTTGCGCGGAACGCTGGCAACACCGATGTTAAACGCGCTTTTTTACGACCTACGTTTCTCTATTTTTTTCGTCTGAGTCCCTTTATATGTGCTATAGATAAAATATATCCCTCCGGTTTATCGAACTTATTGGGGAGTGTTTAAGTATCAAATATCTATTACTTTTTCTATCAAAAAGGTATACGGACGAAATTTTCGGCCAGTATACATTTTTATAACATCTACTTAAATAAGAAAATGTCTGCGTCTCTTAGTGTGGTGTAAGCGGACACATTTTTGTGTCTGTTTCACTTATCGCTACAAGTAAATCTACTTGCTATTTTTGACTGGAGAGACATTATATACCACTGTTTTACAAACACGATTTACAGATGATATATTATGAAAACCTACATAGCTATATTATAAGTTCGTTCTTTAAGATATGTCAGATATAATTGTGTGTCTCTTTTACTTGCCATTAGGAAAAATCTAAAACTAGATCTAATTTAAATCTTCAGTTCCCGTACTTGTTAATGGTAATCGAAATAGCTCAACTAATACATATTTACCTATGATAAGCGGTATCCAATGATTTCCAGTGGCTACGGCGTAGGCCATCTACGATATGCCTACGACGGCTAGTCAGTCTTGTCATATAAGTACGTTTCATTTTTGTCATTTTCTCTATATGTTAATAGTATTTTCATATCCTTGTTTATGTTCAGGATGATACTGCTTGTTTGAAATTATTTTTGTAAGTTTAGTAAAAATTATAATTAAAGTAACTAATGATTGTCAGAGTTAAGGAGTCATTTATTTAGCTCGTTTTATATCTGACACTAGCTTCTGCCATCGGCTTTTCTCGCGTTCATTTCGATTTTTACACCTTGGGTTACATTATTGGACTTTTACTTAAGAGTCTCTATTTTTTTTTTGAAAATGTAATATAGCCTATAGCCTTTCTCGAGAAATGTACTATCCAACCCTGAAAGAATTTTTCAAATCGGATCAGTGGTTTCCGAGATTAACGCGTTCAAACAAACAAATTATTTAGCTTTATAATATTAGTTTAGATATTGTTTAAATTGTCGTATAGAAAACTTTAACTACGGCGTATCTAAGAGGTCCAAACAGTTTTCTATTACAAAAGACTCAATTATTCAATCTCATATGTATATATATTTGCAATCCTAACAAGTAATTTAAAAGTGATATAAAACTATTCTGTTCTGAAGTAGCAATATCGACAATATTTTATCTTCGCCCGTATAAGTCACAGTTGGCCTGGCAAGTTTCCTCTGCCCCGGGCTAAAAGTGCGGGACGGAGCTAATTACTTCCCGCCTTTCCTTTTCCCGCGCATAAGCGTTTCCGACTGAACGAGTTATTCCAATTTTAAAAAATCATAACTTAAATTCAATGACAATAGAATGCACTGGCTGTATGGCAAGTTTCCTTCGCCCGAAGCTGTCAAAGCGCGAACTGTCAACTGTCATGGCTAATTATTTCCCGCTTTTTTTGCGTTCACCTCAGTTCTGTACCGCGGGTACATGTTTAAGGACTGATAATATGTTTTCAGATGGTATTATTAATGATTAACAGTTTTTTGAGTTATTTTTATATAATAGGTAGTAATTTTAATAGATTGGCTAATTAAAGGGAACACGTCGCTCCTATATCTATACTAATATAAAGTTGAAGAGTTTGTTTGCTTGAAGGCGTTAATCTCAGGAACCGCTGGTCCGATTTGAAAAATTCTTTCAGTGTTGGATAGTGCATTTATTGAGGAAGGCTCAAGGCTAAAATTCCTTGTGTAACACAAGTTGTAAACATTATAATGATCGCGTGCAAAGCCGCTAACAGAAGCTAGTCACACAGTTATATTTGACAAGAAACTAAACGGAAAAATATTGCGCAATTTTGAGCCTACTTACTGCAATGATTTTTTTGTTTAACCTTATATAATTGTACATTTTTTTTTGAAGCACGTTATCGTTTTTAGCCAGGTGGCTATGAAAACTAACCGGATGTTTTGGTTAGTTTTCGTTGCCACCTGGCTAATTGTACATGTATGGAATGCTTCGTAGCACCACTCTAGCAAACCCAGCACTATTATTTGTAAATTTAGCTAATTTTTTCTGAAAATTTTCAACACAGTACATAACTGAAATATGTTTCAATAGTTTTTGAGGTTATAGAAATAAGGCTTTTATAATAAATAAGGCTTTTATAATAAAGATCAGTAATTAATGAGTTTATCTATATTCTTAGTGCAGCTAATTCAAAAATCTTCAGATTAAAAACTGATTATTACGATTTTGGCAATTAATTCGAAATTCTTAATTATTACGTATATAAATAAATGAAAAACTACATCATATTAAGTCCCCTGCTCCTTTACTAAAGCATTTCGATAAGAAACTTTTGCAATAACTCAGAGACGGTGCAAACACACAGACATACCTCTCGCAGTTAATTAGAGGAGGACTCGTGACGCAACTTTATTTCAAAGCTTTCATTTAAGAGGTATACTTGGATCGACACGTTTTAATTGTTGTCTAAAAATTATTATAAACCTTAATAAAAGTTTTAAGAGTCTAGAATGTAGACTAACATATATTACCATCAGTTACATAAATAAATTTTCTTTATAAGAATACTAAAACATCGCAAATGAGATGAAAAATACAATAAGTCTAATTTTAAATCTGTATTTAAATAATAAACTGTAAAAACGATCGCTAAATAAGATCTTGAATTGAATATATATACAAGAAACATACAGACCTAAAAAAACAAATTACAAATACAGTTAAATATAATTTCGTTTTAAATCGACTATTCAGGCCAGCCAAGTAATATTTATGCTAAAGAAAAATAAATTATTAACCGTAATAAAATACACTGAAAAATATAAAAGTTTTTAAATTAAACCAATGGAATGGAATCTGGTAATTGTTACAAATAATAAGTAATTTTTTATAATTATTATTTTATTTAATCTTTTTCTTAGTTTCATTAAGAAATTAAAATAGGCTAATTAAATAATAGTTTAAAATATCAAAATTTATAGTGCCCAGTATAATATCAGAGTTTATTCATGCTCTTAAGAAGAATATCTCAAAGGTGTAGCTAAGTTACAATATGGTGGTATAGTTCTGTCGAAAAACTAAAAATGAAAATTTTTTAATTCATAAAACGTAGAAATGTTTTTACGTTGGGAATTAGAATAAAGGAGATTCGTTCCTTTAAGATTTGCAAATTAAAATAATTGCAAGATAAAATTTAAATTTTATTGATGCCCGAGTGCAAGCTATTTCGATAATATACTGGAAGTGAAGATACGAAAAAATGTATAAAAGGATATAAGTTTTATCGTTTCTCAAATGCTTCATATGCCATGTAAAAAATAACAACTTTAATCTAAATATATATTACAATACTTAAAACACAAACACAATTCTTAAAATTTTCTGTACGTTTTCGTTAATCTCTGAAATAAATAGTTCTTGTCTGTCTGTTTAGGTATATGACCATACAGTATATACGTATAACAGAAACACAATTTATAAAATTTGTCTGTCTGTACGTTTTTTCTGACCAATCTGCTAGTTGGTTTGTTTTTTACAAATCTTTCTCTGGCAGTTAGCTAATTGTATAAGTTAGGCTATTGTTTGTTCATCATTACATAAAATCAACTTATATACGAGATATTATAAATTCCAAGTAAATAATGGCTGAGTCTATGTAACCTGTAATAGATATAAATATAATATCGACTTGTGTGTACGACTGTACAGTATATTCGCTAAGATGCTTGTCTCCCGCAAATTTGTCCGTCGCTTCTTAACGTTTAAATCTTGTATCATGCCCCCACCGCCTCGCCTCGTGGATTAGTGCGGATAAAACCCAGTTATAACCTCATTTTAAAAATATCTCAGTTTATTTTTAAAAAGCTTTTTTTATAATTCTTATTAGAGATGGAACTTTTGAAGGTTTCTTGTAATTTTTATGTTGTTTACAGTATTCTTAGTTTCGATAATAATATTAGGACTTTAAGGTCTTGTATTAAACCCTAGATGCCTTTGAAACATATTATTATCTTTAGGCAATTTTGTTAATAATATCGGCCACTTAGTGTTGTTATTTTTGTAAATGATTTATATAAAAATGAGAAATGTATTAAAACAAAAAGAACGTTTTATTTAATATATTATATTTAATACACACTTCTAATTAGGTTATCATTTACACAAAATATCCTGAATTACACTCGATTTATTTGTTTTACGTCTATGCAGTCACGGGTATACTGAGTGAGATACAAAAAAAATAAAAAACTCTGTAACCTCACGATATATTTCCATAGATAAAAAGACTCTCAATAAAGTTTCTTGCAACAGGGTTAATTAAAATCGTTTTATACGTTTAAGAGTATCATACACACAGATAAACGCACAAATAATAATATTACATCCATCTTTTTGTTGAATTTAATTCACACAGTGGGTTGACAATACAGTAGAAAAGCATTTAATGGAACATACATATTGCTTTGAATTGGGTCCAGTCAACAAATCAAAAAGGCCGTTGTGCAAGGTTTATTAATACATAGACACACTTATATGTACGTTTATTTAATTAAAAAAATTAGATCCTAAAAACAATTTAACGTTTAATGTATAGGTCATTATTAAATCACTAATCGCTTATCCACATTATAACTAATGGAAGACGTCTCATCTTGGTTGAACCCGCGTCAAGAAAGTCCTCCAAGTAAATTTTAAGTAATTATAAGGAGAACGCTAATCACGCCGTTAATTACAATTAACCCATGTAACGTCCGCTCCCTCGAGATGTTATCGTCGATTTGAATTTGATAAGACCAGAGACAACTTTGTAATTTTTGAATTTGGAACACGACAGTTTACAAACCCAATTGAATTTAGAATTAGATTGAGTGTTTTTAGAAATATATAAAAACATAGCTTATATATCGTACGTTACATATTTTTGTTTGGACAGATCTTTATCGTCGCATGTGTGGAAAGACCTTTAAATCCCACACGTATGAAGTGACCCTAACAAAAACATTACGTAATCCAGAGGAAAATAGAGTTACCCACAAATGATAGGTTTAAACAAACATTTTTGATTCCAAATCACAGTGTTCGATACCGCAAGGGAATACGCGTCTCTTGGATAACTTTTAATATGAAAAATGCCATTATCATAACAGAACAAAATCAATTTTTTTGTCTAACAACAATTAATTATCAGTTTCGACCTTATTTCGAACGAATAAGATTCAATAGTGCCAATATTACAGACTTGTACGAAACAGAAGGTTGTTTTAAAACCGCGTTATAATACTACGAGGTACATTATAAAAATTTATTACAACCTTATAATTGCTGGCACAGAGTTCAAAATCGTGTACTCTGTTAATGTTCAAAAGAAAATCAATTATGTAATGTCTTTCAACCAACTTGACATATCCACTGAGAAAATGTTTAACATTCGATACGAACAGTTTTTTTCAATAAATATTAATGAGTTCTCCATGCTATTGGATTTTCTTTTAGCGCGCTTTTTGATTAATAAAGTTTCCTTTACAGTTGTGTGAGTTGTGGAAATATTGCCATATCTATTATTTTGGATTTGCATTAACGTTTTTGCGAGTTTTAATTTAGATGCTGGGAGTTTTTTTTATGTGATAGGCAGACAAACGAGCATACAGTTCGCTTATGTTAAGCGATTTCTGTCGCCCATGGACACCTCAAAATCGGTATATCTAGACGACGCGTTGCCAACCTTAAGGCCTTATTTTATTTTTATTTCGAGTATTCGGAAATTCCTAGACTCGCGGATAGCGCGTCACGACTTTTCCATCTATAATTATTATATACATATCTACATTTAATAAATTAAACTTCGAATATGTATCGTTTTTAATTTTTAGGTGAACATATTAAAGTTATTATTGCATTTTTAAATTAATGAAAATGGTGCGGAAACGAACGTTGTGCCGATATAACTTTAAACTACTTAAAAATTTTCCACTTCTATATACAAACTTAGCCTTTTTTAAATATAACACTACGTAATATTTTTACAAAGTGATCTTAAGTTTTCTCTCTACATATTAATACAAGGATATTAAATCGCAAAATTTATATTTTTCTAATTTAAATTTACTGTTGTGCTAACTAAATAACATCGGGAAATATATTTAAAAAAAATTAAAAAGGTTTTGTGTAATTGTAATTTGTACATCAATTGATACCGTTTTGTTTATCTATCTACGAAACAAGGCTAAGAATATGACGCGCACATTTTCATTCAGCTAGCTGAACCCAAAAGACTTCGCCCCAAAGCGCGGACTTCAATCAAAATGGAGCGCTACCATTTTTATTTTTTTTTTTACTCCAATGACAAAGGCCTAGCCGTCAAATGCCATTGCTTAAATGAGAACGCAGTCATTCGCGAGTCTGGTGAAACGGAAAAATCATCGAGTGAGAAAAAAAAATAAATGTCGTTGGCTTTTGCCGCGGAGATACACTTCAATTTCCCTGACGGATTTCTGTTGTTTTAATTTTCACAATAATGTTATTTAGAGTTTCAATACCCCCAAAATAGAGCAATGTTTACTTGTACGGAGGTTATTAGAATATGAAGGAAAAGTACTTGCGTTTGTTACCTATGCTAATATTATAAAGCTGAAGTATGTTTGTTTGAACGCGCTAATATCAGGAACCGCTGGTCCGATTTGAAAAATAATTTCAGTGTATATTAGCCATATACTCGTATACGCGTTGCTGACCTTATGACCATATTATATCGGTAATTATTTTTATAATGACGTTCTGCTCCCGGGCTTATTTTTAATTTTTTTTCTGTGTACTTTTTCCAAAGGAGTTTTCAGTTTTTCTTTTCAAAATAGCTTCTTTATTATTAATTTAATTAGCAGTCCTATGAGACATTAAACATTTGATGTATGTTGTATACTATTGAATTGATAGATCTCTTGTATTTGGACGTCGGCGCAGTTTTGTGTCTGTATAGTTAATATGTTTAACTTAATCAACCTTATGCATTAAGTATCCATTATTCGTTCAGAATGCCTGAGCCAAAAAAATGACCTGTTGTTCAAATGTTAATAAAAAATAATTATATATAAAACTCTTAATCTCTTCCCCCCCATTTTGATTTATTATTTGATATGCTCATATTTTCTTTGATATGCTCGTAGTCAAAAATAACCAAATATAATGTATATGATATTGTAATACCCATAACAATTTCGCTTAGAAGCAACATGGCAACACTCAATTAATTAATCTTAAAGCGTAAGTATTCAAACGCAACTCTAAAAGCAATCAATCAGACACATGCTAAACTCCTTCCCAATCACGACCCTCGTTATTTCAACCGGGCAACACTAAATTACCGAATAACATGTTGACGACAAAACGTTTTTCAATCTTCTAACAATATTCCCCCAAAAAGAGGTCCCTTTTGTGCGCTGGCCCCCAAATGCCAATCTGAGAAGATTGCTTTTTTTCTTTTGTTGCTTCTGAATGCGTATGTAGCTACGCAAGCTCTTTGTAGGTGATTAAATATGGCGTATCCGTCAAAATGCGCGCCAAATCCGCCGTAGCGCAGTCACCACAGAGTATAAATTGAAACGTCATTAGTTTGAGAAATGAGGTTTGTTGTTTAGTGGTTTCTTCGTTCTGAATTGTCCGGTGATTAAGTTCGCTCAATGAAATGATTTTTGGATTACTTTATCAGATAATTTAACGGCTAATACTTCTGTTAATAGATTTCATTTATTATTTTTGTCTTTGTGAAGATCTATAAAATTAAACTGGAACAGTTTGTAAGAAAGTTTAATATGACGACTATTTTTTTTATATGAAGGACGTTCGCGTTTTTTTGGCTATTAAAACTAACCGGACGTTAATATGACGACTGATATACGAATTGTCGTAGGATTTTAATTATTAAGTCATTAAGGAATAACAAACAATATAATGTTGGAGACACTGAATAATATGTTTATAGAAACAATTTTTTTTATTAATAATATTCTATTATTGAAAAATTTACATTTTAAGCGAAAATTTTAAATAACTGTTTTCCTTACTACCTTTTTTCTCTTCATGTAAAAATAAAAGGTTTCTGAAAGTATTTGTAGGTATATTGAATAAAAAATTTGCTTAATAAAAATTCTTAATCACATATTTAAGGTTTCGAAACGTATAATTCGATTTCCATCAAAAGAAACTACATATAAAAATCGTGAACGCACACAATGATACCAGCCATAAAAATTTTAGCTGCAGCATGGTGGAAAAAATCCACTAAAACGTACACCAAATTAATTTGAAGGTTCGGATACGTTCGTTACATGAATCGTTAGGATACGCAAAGCCTTATGAACGGAAATCATGAAACGAATAATTACAGCCTAATATAAATTTTTCGAAAAAGAAACGGGCGCATCCTGTTTCAACGTGGTCATTCATTCGAATTTGAAACGGGCGAATTTGAATTTCGAATTGAGATTGCAAATGGACTGCGTTCCTGTTCTTTGTAGCGTTCCAATTTTGCTGATTGACGCTCTCGAGTTCGATTTTCAAACAGCTCAAAGACTTGCAGTTTGGCTGCGTTCCGTTACAAGGAAACTACAAATGGGCCGTGAAAGCTGTCACGGAATTGCAACTTGTATTACATTTTAAGGGTGCGTACACACTGTAGATAGTTCTAAGTTCTTTACATACAGTCGATGCCAAAGGTTAAATCGCACGACAAGAAAATTATTATATAGGTAGGACCTGTTCAATAATCTCTTAATGCAGTATTGCCAAATATGTGACATTAACTACGAAAGCTCTACCAATTCTAAGGACTGGGAGTTCTTATTACGAAGAGTCATATAAACAACTTTTATTTCATCCCCATCATCAAATGAACATATCAACGCGAATCGAACCCCGAGTCACTGCTAGTAGCTTAATAAATTTCAAAAGTAGTTAAAACTAGTAACAAAGAAGAATAGCTACCAAATTGAATGAATGAATCATAGACCTTACATTCGTGAATGGTATTAGTCCTTCGATTGAAGAACGAGATAATCTGTCAGCTTATCTGCTTTTAGAGTTAGTAATTTCGTGGCTTGCACCCGGGATGTGTAGGGAACTGCACGTTTGTTACGAACGTGGCAAGTTTGAGGGTATACTTATTGTTATAGATACCCACCAAAATACCTCAAACCTTTATAATCTGAAATCAAATAAATGCATTTAGGAATTAATAATTTTTAATCTATTACAATAAATAAAGTAGAAATATGTTCTTTTAAATCACAATAACAGTTGTTACCAATGTACGAGAAAGTACATATGAGACACTTATAACAGAAACACTATGTATAACATTTTTGTGTATCTCTGAAACGGCTGGACCGATTTTGACAAGACTTTCAATGGCGTATAGCTACTTATTATATACATAGCTATTTAAACATAAGATTTTCCTCACGTATATACAGGACGTTTGGGGATTGCTCCCGAAAACGAAGACGGGTGATAGTAATGACACCTTTGATGAAGGGTGAGAAAATCGATCCTGACAAAAAAGGCATATTTTTAACCCTTTTGTTTACATTATTTACTCCATCTTGTTTCGTAAAAAAATACATTACTTTACTTTGAAAAAATGAACCAGCAATGAAGCTTGATAACAAAAACAGCTGGACTAACATGATGGAGCGAACCAATTTTTTTATCATTACCAACAACGTACAATAAAGCATTGACAAGCTT
>JAOSYY010000001.1:5298545-5310646 GCA_025727935.1 Hebomoia glaucippe | reverse complement strand
AGAAAATCGATCCTGACAAAAAAGGCATATTTTTAACCCTTTTATTTACATTATTTACTCCATCTTGTTTCGTAAAAAAATACATTACTTTACTTTGAAAAAAATAACCAGCAATGAAGCATGATAACAAAAACAGCTGGACTAACATGATGGAGCGAAATAACGCTTATAAAACGTGTTAAAAATGTGATATTTTTTTAGTTAGGATCGAATTCTATTCTGTCCCTTTATCAAAGGTGTTATTGGTACTATCACCTGTCATCGTTTTCGGGAGCAGTCCCCAAACTCTCTGTACATATATAAAATCTATCTAATATATAAAATTCTCGTGTCACAACGTTCGTTCCCATACTCCTGCGAAACGGCTCGACCGGTTCTTATGAAATTTTTTATGCATATTCAGTAGGTCTTATAATCGACTACTATCTACTTTTCATCCCCCTATTTGTTAAGGGTGGGCCACCCCTAAGTTTTTATTTCTATTTTTTTAGACAACATGTTTAGTTTTTATTTTTTTACGATCCAGCATATAAAAATACATACAAACCTAAATTTTATATATACAAGTGGCAAAACGACATTTGTTGGATCAGCTAGTATTTAAAACTGTATATAAGACAGTTTTGTGTCATTAGTGCCACCTTTTCCAATCAAAGCTCTACTTGCGAGGCAACTTGCTACTACACGATGTGCCATCAAAGATGTGACCTAGATCTTAACAAAAACCTAAATTCTAAGCGAAAAATATCTTGCTTGGTGCTTCAAGTATTCTAACCTACACTCTTGACTCAGTATCTGTATTTACACAGTAGCCATGCCATGCGGTTTCTGACATAATTTATACATTATTTACGTAATGAATTAAAAGTGGCCTGAATAACACAAGACGTACCCATTTAACGTCAAAATCCATCTATCCAGCCGTATCTGGCGTTAGACGGAACAAACAGACACTTCAATTTTAGTATACATAAGCGTTCGTGAATTGTTTATTATGCTAAATAATGTTTAATCAAACGAACTTCTGTCTGTGTATGATAACGTAATTCCTAAACGAATAGTTGATTTTGATGCGGTTTTTTATTTGAATCCAGACATAACATTAATCATTTTTAATATAAATAAAATTATTTACAATAGAACATATAAAAAATTTAATCTCTTCAAAAGTTAAGATAATTTGATATTAAAAGAAGCCGTTTCTAAATCATTTTTAGAGATCCCCAAAAGGAAGTGAACAGTATAATCTAAATGAAAAAGGTGTTAAAGATCGAATTTACCATTATACTTAATCCGAATCAGGGGACACTATCGCTTAGTTTTACGTACAAAAATAAACCTTATTTACAACTGACAGATTCTCTTTTCGCTCAAGCAACATCAAGTCTCAGAATTTCCAAATGCATTCCCTTCATTCTATCTAAAAATGGACTCTATGGGTATATAATTAAGCATAGATTTATGGAGTAATTAAAAAAGACATTTCGTTTTCAAAAAAGCATTCAGAGTGCCCATTGTGGTGACAGATGGCTCCTTCTGAATTTAAAAAATAACAGAAATACAGTATTGGCAATATAAAAACTATTTGTCTATGATTGATATCTATATGGTCAATCATGCTCTATTCTCTTTGCATAGATACAGGATGTTTGGGGACTGCTCCCGAAAATTAAGACGGGTGATAGTACTAATGGCACCTTTGATGAAGGTTGAAAAAATCGATCCTGACAAAAAAGGCATATTTTTAACACTTTTTATTTACATTATTTTTTTTAAGATTATACCATTATAATCTTAAATCAAAAAGCAGTCCCCAAACACTGCATAATTCTCAAAGTTTTTAATAAAAGTCAAATGTATGTAATCTATACAAATGAATTAATTTGGAGTGTCTGTCTGTAATAGTATTAAAATAACCTATTTTTACTTAATGCATATGGATGCACTCGTATGCACTGTATATATACCGAAATATCGGTTTTTTTTTAAATTTCTGTCTGTACGTTCCGGCTACTATCTCAAACGGCTAGACCGATTTTGACGGACTTTCACTGGCATAGAGCTAAATTATAACTGGTATTACTTATTAATATTATGTGTTTTAAAAAAAATAATATTCATTAAAAAATTGTTCATTAAGAATATTTCTATTCAGCTGACAAAGAAAATATTAAAATATAATTTTTTTCCTTCAATAAACTTGTTTTATATCGACACACCCCATTAAGGTCATAAATTTGTAAGATTCGTTTAATGTTTAATAAAGAGTCTATTATACACGCAGCACGTAGGGATGGGCAAATGAAAAAAGAATTATCGATATTCCTAAAATATATCGATTAATGTAAAGTATAAAATATCGATATATGGAAAGACATACGGCATATAATATATAATATATGTGTGTGTGTGTGTACAGATAATTTAAAAAAAAATATTGAATTTTATACAAATTTGATCTTTGAAAAATAATTATTGAAAATCTACTATAAAAATATACTATATCATTAAAAATATCGACATTTTATGTCTGTCTATCTGAAACATATCGATACTTTTTACCCATCACTAACAGAAGGGAGTTTTAATTAACATTATATGAATCAGTTTTCGTGACGATTAGAGTTTTAAATGGGAACATAAGGCGTGGCCACTTTATAAATGTCTAAAAATTACCTCCAATATTGTCTAATAACTTAATTACTTGTTAAATAATACTAAGTTGAATGAAGTAGGTTTTAAAGTTTAAATGATAGGAGGGTTTTCCCATAACATGAAAAATTCAGAGCAAAATTGGGCTATAAAGATTTTCAGTATTTTCACCATTTTTCATTTGTGTTGTCATAGATGGAAATTAAATCTAAATACAAATTCGTATATTAGAACATTACAACAGAACGGCTATGGCACGAATTGTCCCACAGCGAGTATATACAGGATGTTTGGGGACTCCTCCCGAAAACGAAGATAGGTGATAGTACTAATGACAACCTTTGACGAATGGACGGACTAAAATTCGATCCTGACTAAAAAAATATATTTTTAAAACGTTTTATCAGCGTTACATCGGCCACAGGCAGCCCGTACGCGAGGCAGAACACCAATTACATATATTTAAATGCAACCGCGTTTCGACCGGGACTCGAACCCGGCATTCTGGCGTCGCAGTTGCTTTATCCAACCGCGAGATTACAGAGCCCTCAAAATATTTAATATAATTTTAATAAATAAATTCGAAATATTTTTTCCAAGTCCCTATCAAAGCATCTAGTATTGAAGATAAACATTGCAATATTAGTCTGTGCGTCTTCTAGTCTCTCAAACGGCACTTATTTTGACTCCCACAGAGCCAATATTGTAATGAGTAACTTAGGCTACTCTCAATTCAATCAAGGCGAGTGAAAAAAAAACAGTAGTATTAAAAAAACGAATCATAATTAAAAGGCTAAAAGCGAATTGCACTTAAAACAATTATAGAGAGGTTTACGTAGATATGTCAATCGTAAAATGTTGATCCCCGTATTAGGTGGGCGACCGCTAATAGGTCGGAATGAAAAATATGTGTCGGCCCATTAGGAGGTTATTACGTCCCGCGGGCGTTCTACCCTCCGCCGGACGGCAAAATGTGAAATTTTCCAAAGATTATAATGCAGATACAGTAACTTAATATCTGTACTAATACTTGCTGAACCAGCAAACGTCGTTTTGCCACATAAGCATATAAAATTTGGGGTGGTATATATTTTTATGTGCTGTATGATAAAAAATAAAAACAAAAAAAATTGTCTAAAAACTAAACGATAATTTAGGGGTGGACCACCCTTAACATTTAGGGGATGAAAAATAGATAGATGCCGAAAGAATTCTCAGACCGACTGAATATGCATAAAAAATTTCATAAAAATCGGACCACCCGTTTCAGAGGAGTATGGTAACTAACACTGTGACACGAACATTGTGAAATTCATAATGTCTTATCTTAACTAAATAAATATTTAGGTTAGTTTTAGCAATTTCGAAATATCTACTCAGATATGAAAATAGGCGTTTTCTGTAATGAAAATTAAATATTAGTTAATAAAAAGTTGATCTGTTTTTTAATCTGTGTCCGCCCCAATGTTTGGGCTTGGCCGAGAGGGTCGGATTTCGCGCCATTTGGCCAACTGGTCGTGTAATAGCCATGACAAGGTCAGCACACACTAATTTTTTTTATCACTGTATGCAATTTTAATTAAATATTACAAAATGTATTATTTCTTGAGAATCGTTGTTTAGTAAAAAAACATTAGTTATCTTTGATGACCTTATTTTCAAATCATGACAATAGTTAGTTTATAAAATATTTTTTAATCATTTTTTATCGAAAATAGTCAGATTTTAATTATAATTGTACAGTAAATTTTGTATTATACAAATTATGAAATTAATCATGATATTTATCCAAATCGTATTTTTAGTATATAGAATACTAATCTTTAATAATTTCTCATATTAGAACTACGTTATTAAAAATATGTAAATTAAAAAAAATATGGAACTTCAATGTACGACAACCCTTACAATCTCTAATGTGCCTCTTCAGCCAGTATTGTCTATTTGAATTTAGAATAAGCTGGTTCGAAATTTGAATTGAGATGTTTGTTTTCGATTCGATGGTTAAATTCGTTTCGGCGAGAACACAGTTGGCTTTTGTTTTGATTTAGAACAAGAATTCAAATTGACTTTAATTAATCTAACTAATTTTATATTATCGATGCGAGAGTGAGTTTGTTTGTTTGCTACACGTTTACACCTGAGTCAATTAGACGGTTACTAAAAAAATATTTATAACGGTTTTTAAGGTTCAAGACTTCATTATTTCTTAACAATTAAGATTGTTTGATAAAATAAGTATTAAAGCGAGCAAAGTCGCAGGAGAAGTTACTGTTAACCAACAGGACTGTATAAATAAAATTATTATCGTATAAATTTCGATTAAGTTAGACAATTTTTAACCGCTGTTGAAAGAAAACATTGATATAACAATCTCTAACTCTTTGACTAACTTGTCTCTGCTATGATATCACAAAATTAAAAATAAAAGCCAAGAGGGACTTAATACATCAAAGCAACATCAAAGAGGGGTTTATCACACGTAGTCCTTACCCCAATATATTTGATCAGTAATTACAACATTACATACTGATCTTTTTGGGGTCGATAATTGGACAGGCGAGCTTTTAAATCGATGGAGTGGATCGTTTAACAAAAATGCAGATTTCTTGATGCAAATTCACACAACTAGCTGCGCCATGCGGTTTCATTCGCTTTAATTTTAGTAAAAACTCGCTAAAATGTATGTATCTTTATTTTATTAAATATTAAGTACGTCTTAGCCTTAATATATTTTTAGAAAAGTTATGAAAAGTTTATTTTTAATTTTTAAAACCAAATTTCGAATCTTAACCATTCTCGAATCCCGTTACACACGTACAAAAAATTTCATGAAAATCGGTGCAGCCGTTTAGTGACAAACACGTAGACAGAAGAAATAAATACGTTAACATTTAAGAAAAAAAAAGACTTGAAATGAGAAGTTCTTATTTAATAACACTAAAATCTGTAAAACTAAATCAGTGCTTTTAGCTTAGTTTGAACTAAAATTAGGTCCTCTAGCTTATAAAATGGCTCTTAATAGAGAAACCACAGTAACTCAATAAAACTACCGCAAACAACTGGCTAAACAATTTCATAGACACGTCAGATGCGTTGTCCCTCGGGACACGTTCCCTGGACGCGGTGGAGTAATGACTATAAACAGTAGTTAAATGATTGAGCGGGGTGTCTTTGTCCTATAGAGCATTACATTTGATGATTGGAGGGGAAACGTGATCCCGTGTTGGGAGTGCAGTGATTATTTCATAAGGATTTAGAGGGTATTAAAAAACTACCCCAAGCTTACCTACTGGACAAATCTATACTAATAATTAAACTTGTAATGTATGTGTGTATACCACATACTTACTAGGTATATAACAGGTGCCTGAAACAATAATATGATTGATAAATATTTTGTTTGATTGTCCGTAATCTTCGTAGCAGCTGGACTGATTTGTATGAGGTTTTCATTAGAAGAATAATTTGTAATAACTCTAAAATATATATTTTTATGCAGGTAACAATACCTGTACTTCCCTAAAACCTACCTAAACTTCTTATTTGTTCTTATACAAATAAGAAGGCAAACGAGCATACAGTTCACTTGTATTAAGCGATTCCTTTCGCCCATGGGCACCTCCAACATCATTAGACTTAGAAGACGCGTTGCCAACCTTAAGGCCTTAGTTTATTTTTCTTTGGAGTATTCGGAAATTCATTGACTGGCATCGAAACGCGCATAGCACTTCACGACTTTTCCGTCTATGAACGGTGGTACGTGACCAGGACAGTATTTATAAATTATTAGGAGTACCTCCCACCACATTCAATACTCAAATGCCTGAGTTTTTGACACTCATCCAGCCACAGGTAGCCCGTACCCGAGGCTGAACACAAATTATATAAAAATATAGTATACACAGACGTTTTTCATGTGGACGTGGATTACCAGAATTAAAACTTTGGATTTTAGAAAAATAATATTCCTACCAAAAAATCGAACCCATTGATTTTGAAAACAAAAAATACTAAATACTGTGTATGTTTCTAGAGCTTTCGATTGCACTTTTCTGTCCTTTGTTTTAAGAATTTTATAATTAATACATTTTATTGTTACGAATAAATCCTATTTTAAGCTTGTTATTTGCATAAATCTTAATTGAGAGCGCAGCATCACATTTAGGGTCGGTAATTGTCGAAACATGTTTGGCGTTTAATGAGTTTATGACGTCATAATTGAGTAGGGGGGACTAATGGGGTAAGTATGTACAGGTTGGGTTAAATTGGGCCGTTTCAACTTTGGACGTAGATAATAGATTTATATATATTCTGCTAAATTCTAGCTATAACGAAAACAAAGAAAATGCTTCTAGACTAAACCCTAAGTACCATTAACTATTTACTACTGAAAGTCTATTCGAATTCGTTGCAACCGTTTCGAAAATTAGGTGGAAAAATCACAGATACAAATATAAAAAGCAATTTGTTTATATAGATAGTTATTTATATAGACTAGGACATCCGGAAACGTTTTGTGAAAATTTAAGTTCGTATGTTTTTATTAATACTTCATAAAAAATAACATAAAAATTGTATCCACAAATATAAAAAAAACTTTGGATAGACTACTTGAGGGTATAAAAAATAAAAAACTGTTGTCAGACCTACCGAATTTACGTAAAAATCTCATTATAGTTGGTCAAGCCTTTTTCGAGGAGTATGGTAACTAAAACTGTAAAGCCAGAAGGTTTTATATTCGGTTTAATACGAACACGCGCTATTTTTCAAATATTATCTCCATTGTAACTCATAACAGGACATAATCCATCCAGACAGTTAAATAATTAACAATCGGGCAGCAGATAAAGAAAATAAACGGATTCTGTGCGGTTAATTTCACCAAACTGAAGTCAATGGCGCGGAAAATTGCAAATTTACTCTATGCCCAAAGATGGTCGTTTGACAGATGCAAAAAGAGCGCCAAAACCCTTTGGGACACGTCACGTGGCGGCAGATGGCGGTAATTTTCGATTTGTTGACAATTTTATTGTAATTTACTGTCCTGTAATAATTGTTTAGACAGACTGCATTTCCCTGATTTATAGAAATTTGTTTCATTATACTGTACCACTTATTATATATATATATATATATATATATATATATATATATATATATACATAAATAATATTGTGTTTTTAATATTAAATATTTTTCCCTAATTGCAAATGTAGATATAATTTTCAGTTTTATCCATCTGTCTGTTAGTTCCGATTAATCTCTGAAATGGCTGGAATTTCGAAGACAGTTTCACTGGGAGATAGTTCGTTATAAGATCCTTCTTATTCCTACTTGGTTTCTTTAATGTGCCCAAAATAGACGCAGGCGCAACCGCGAAACATTGCTAGCCTTTTGAATTACTTTTCTTTCCATTGGGTAATATGTCTGAATTTTCGAATTTAACCAAAATTTAAATTATTACCAGTGCATTGTTGAATTATTTATGATATCTAACAGTCTGTTCATTAAACATAAAAAATTATAAAACTTCAACAAAGACCCATTATTTGTGGTCCAAAAATCTCTGAAAATTTTAAATATCTCTCAGCCTAAACTTCTTCCCGTTTAAAAATCATCAATACCTAAACAGATCTTCTAGAGCTAAGAACTTCTTAATTATGTCAGCGATAAAAAACCGCATCAAAAATAGACCACTGGTTTGTAGCTACGATGCTACAGAGACATAAACGGAACAAAATTAACACGCCATTTTTTATACGATAGAAGACGCGTTGCCAACGTTTAGGCTTTATTTATTTTCACGACTTTTGCATCTATGAACGGTGGTACGTGACCCGGACGGAAGTTATAAAATAATTGCGTTACGATCATAATAGCAAGTATATTAACAATCTAAACTAAATTGTAATTTATACATACATTTTTCGTCGAGATTTGAACCTACGACCTAGCACAATGCACATTACTGAAGGCGATATAAGGTAGCCAACTATTTTCACAATAAACAGTAACATTAGAGAAACTCCACAATAACAGAACTCAGTGGGATCGCCGATGCGTGAAATATGAAGAGGCACTCGACAAAGGAGCTAATAACTCGTATGAAGTACCCTTAACGCTCCCTCGTGTGTGGCCCAAGTGATGAGTTGGAGCGATTTGTCTGGTCTTTGGTTGAAGAGTAACCAATGGTTTGTTATATCTTAGGAGTAGTTTTTGAAATCGGTAGTAAATATAATACGTATATTTTTTCATTATAAATATGGCTACACAAAAAATGCAAAGGAATTACGGAATAAGCGTTTTAAGTGCCTGTAGACGGGATGATACTACTTATAACAGCAAATATATTCATATTATATCTAGATGATATGTATGCCTCCTACAAGATGGACAGATGGGGGATCAGGGGGTAGGTGGCGCAGTGCAGGTCGCAGATGACCGGTCACTTTGAAAGTCCTCACGGGAGGCCTATGGCCAGCAGTGGGCTTAGACAGACTATCAGCATCCGGTTAGTTTTAATAGCCA
This sequence comes from Hebomoia glaucippe, assembly GCA_025727935.1. Taxonomy (NCBI): domain Eukaryota; kingdom Metazoa; phylum Arthropoda; class Insecta; order Lepidoptera; family Pieridae; genus Hebomoia; species Hebomoia glaucippe. The sequence continues at coordinate 5,301,463 of JAOSYY010000001.1, read as the reverse complement.
CCTGGCTAAAAACGCGACGTCCCCCAAAAAAGAAAAAAAAGACAGACTGACAATCAATGTAGACTATCTAATGTTCAAAATTTAGTAATGTAAATGTTTATTTCTGTAAATAGCTTCTTTTCACATAAACTATATTAGTAGCATATTAGATTTGAGTGTTGAAATATAGTGATTCACATTTCATGCGTTTTATTTTTAATTGATATCTAAAATTATAAATTTTTTTATTTAAATTACATATATAAAAAATAAAATACGTACATATAAAATCTTTTTTCAAAAAAGAAACAAAATATCATGTACAATGAAAATTTTCGAACAAATCGCTATAAGCTTACGTTTTGAGACACGCACAAGATCAATGAGTATGAAAAATATTATTTATCTATGGCATCGGTTCTTTGTAGCTGCCGTCCATTGTCTAGCATAGACAAGGCTGTTTTTTTTAGTGGCGTCTGCCGGTTTTGTTATAATACCTCCTTATTTGAAAACCTTCGCTGTTATTTATGGTTATTCAAATTATGATTCATATCTCGATTTTTCATGGGAATTATTCACTTTTGTTACTCAAGTAATACTTTATATGTAAGTAGGTTTATCTTTTCTATGAATCAATGCTTGTAACAAACATAACAGCCTTTTTATTATATAATATTAATATAGTTTTATATAATGTTTTAAGACACGAAATCTAAACAATACATATAAAAATGTATACGATATAACGTCAATGCAATTAACAAACAATTGTTTGTGTGTCTATTCGCTTCGTGTAACCTTTGAAATGACTGCATTGATTTTGATAAGTCTGTCACTAGCATATTGCTAATGTGATAGGAAATAACTTAAGTTTTTATTTCGACGTCGTTTTGCTACATAAATATATACTTTTATTCTAGTAAGGTGAAAATTTGGGGTTGTATGTATTTTTATATGTTGTATCATAAGAAATTAAATACAAAAATTTTTGTCTACAAACAAAATAAAAATTGTCGTGGACCACCCTTAACATTTTGGTTATGAAACATAGGTGTTGTCTGATTCTCAGACCTAGATGCATATAAAATTTCATTAAAATCGGTCGCGCCGTTTCGGAGGAGTTCTTACGCACAGCGTGACACGAGAATTTTGTGTATTAGATTGACGTGGATGAAACCGTCGGACACAGATGTTTCATTGTCTCATAAATTTGTTTGTACTCGAAGAAATAATATTTGTATGCGTATGTCTCTGGCGAAAACATTGGCTAGTCACTTGGCTACATATCTCAATGAAGGATGACACCACGCATTCGTCACGATAACACGTCGGGGTTCGAGCCTCAGCCCGTAAATATGAGAGAGGTAATTACGGTATAACTGATATTTACGTTTGGCTCTGTTACTTATGTTGATGTCAGCGAATTTGATACAAAACATATACTTAGATTTCATTATATCAAATTCTCTCATATATTTAATTTCTTAATTAGATTTTTTATAAAATAGACACAAAAGTAAAATACAAAAACGTAAATGTAAAAATAAAAATAGTATAAAAAACCTAGTCTGGAAAACCGCCAGCAGCGGAGCTTGGCCTAAGCTACCGATGGTTTAGGCTGCAGAGAAAGAAACCTTCTGAAAATACATGCCTTTTGCATCTGTCCCTTGATCGAACTATCTAGATTGTTATTAATATTGTAAATTGTTTCTTATTGAATACCACACTATAGTTGCATTTCCTGTTATTTATAAGCATTCAAAATACTCCACTGTTAGAAGTTATAAATTCTGTTTATTAGGCTGAAATTTTGTACATTGAAGAAAATGTATCTAATGCGCTAACTGCAACGCGATTCCAAATTACACTGAAGCCATAGTCCAAAGTAATATTCGTCGAATAAAAAGTAGCGTCCGTAGTTATCATCGCAAAACGAATTAAAAAGAGCGCCTCTCTAAAAGTATGGTTTCGGCAAAGGATTGGATAAAATGATAAAAATGAAATATGATGGCTCTGTGAGCTGCATGCGAGTGGAGCGAGTGATGTGACAAATATATCGATAGTATATATTATGAACGGTGTGACGTAATCCAATCAAGCAATGATTGGAGTTTATGTAAAAATTAATTTGTATTAATATTTCTTCTATTAAACAGTTTAAAATAGCAGAGGTACAGAGTAAAGCCGGTTATAAGATGTTTAACAATCAAAACATCAATGCTTAAATTAATCTATACTAATGTTATAAAGCTGATGAGTTTGTTTTTTGGACGCGCTAATCTCAGGTACCGCTGGTCCAATCTGAAAAATTATTTCCGTCTTGGATTCTTTATCGAGGAAGGCTATAGGCTATTTTAAATTTTCAAAAAATTTGTGAACTTTACTAAAGGTCCAATAATGTAACCCGAGGTGTAAAAATCGAACGCGAGCGAATCCTCAGGCAGAAGCTAGTCTGTTTATAAAATAATAAATACTTTTTAAATATATTTAATAACTTAAATGCCTTCCATTATCTTGTTTTTGAATATTGACAACAGTAGTGTGAAAATATAATACAGATTTGGAGATAGAATATAAATAAAAAAAAAATAGCTTGTTGTATTAAGATATATCCTTATATCTGTACAAAGTTTGCGGTTGCTAACTATCGATATCTGAAAAATCGATATCGGACATCGATACGCACTCATCACTAAAATCAGTACTAACGCGTTCATCGTCAAAAGAATTAAAAAGTGGCGCGCTTGCAAATGGGTTGCAAAAAATCGGCTACCTCTGAGGCACTGTAACGTTATTAAGCCCGGCTTTAAGCTCAGATTTACTCTTGGTATTGGATCTATTCACTTTTTACTATTGAATTTAATTTAAAACTCATCGAAAATTTTTCACTTGGTACTTGTGTTCTTTTAGATGACTGACGAACTTGTTGGTCTAGCGAT
>JAOSYY010000001.1:5275904-5287553 GCA_025727935.1 Hebomoia glaucippe | reverse complement strand
AAAAATACATACAACCCCCAATTTTCACCCGTCTACAGTCAACCCCTATTATTATGTGGCAAAACGACGTTTGCGGGGTCAGCTAGTATTTAAATAGTTTTATAAGTTTATGCAAAAATAGTTATATCCCAAGTTTATGTAGTCTACTCAAACGTCTAATATCGTAGTTATTTTTTAATATACATGGCAGACATTTTTATCAATTTCCATATGTGTAAAATATTTTATATCTCCGAAAAAGATGTGTGTCATAAGTTTATATAGTCTGTGGTATCCTACCTCCTAAATAGAAGCAATAATATTAATACATCTGTATAATGCATACAGAGTGTTTAGAGACTGCTACCGAAAACGAAGACAGGTGATAAATAGTTCTAAAGACATCTTTCCTTAAGGGACGGAATAAAATTTGATCCTGACTAAAAAAAATCATATTTTTAAAATGTCTTTCTTATAAGCGGTATTTCGCTCCATAATTATTATGCTTCATTGCTGGTTCTTTTTTTTAGTAATGTTATTTTACGAATATCGTTTCATTTAGCTGTAATTAAAAGATGGAGCGTAAATATTGCTAATAAAAAGTGTTAAAAATATGTCTTATTTAACTCAAGATCGATTTTTTTCCATCCCTTCATTAAAGGTGTCATTAGTATTATCACCCGTTTTCGTTTTCGAGAGCAGTCCCCACCCTGAATATATCTCTAAACTCTCTATTCACTTCATTTTAAGAAGGCAAAAGAACTGGGTACGATTTTAAATACATATTTCATTATTTTTTATGGAAAACTAACTAATTTGGACAGTTGTTTAACCGCTTGTTCATTAATATATAAAATTTTTGATTAAAAAGAAACCCAAAATTAATTTGTATAATATTTTATTTGTTATCTTATAAGTAATTATAATAATAGAGTAATTTATGAAGATAGTTAACTGCTATCAATAAATAACTTTGACATTTCAGAATAGTCCTCTTAAGTCTACCGTTGAGAGCATCGTTTCATTTCATACTTTTACGATTCGTTTACACGAACGAAGAAAAATTACCGTTTTAAAATGTAAAAAATACGTTTTATAGGTGCCAGCTTCAAATCTGAGATATTTAACGCAAACAATTAGAAGTTAAAAAATTAAAAAAATGAAGTTCAAACTTGTCGTGGTCTGTCAACAATAATATTGCACAATATAGATAGCAATAATTTTGATTGGGTAATATTGAAAAATTTCACTTGAATATTTGAGTGAGCCTAGATTTTTTGCGCAATATTTTTCTTATATCTGTATCCATAATATTGCGTAATATATTTCTAATCAAATGACAATAATAAAGCATGAAAATATTGATTCAAGGATTGTACTCAATATGGATATTTTAAAATACCGTGCAGTTATCGGCTGTGGGCACTTAAGAAAATAATTTTGGTGTATTTGAAGCAATTATCAAATTTAATGTTTTTTTGTTCATCAGTTTGAATACAGCGAACGAATGCACGCGTATAAAACGATGTTATAATACCAGTAGATATTCTAGCAATTACAGATACGTTAGCAATATGGCAACACTATACAAAATTATCTCTATACCTTTTGGTTTTCTAGCGACAACGGAAACCGTTAAAAAAATTCAAACATAGAACCAAAGATTAAAGCGAATCGAAATTAAACTGTTTAAACAACTTTACACTGAATTCAACAAAATATATTTCTATAAATCAATCTTTGTTGACTTATTTCGAAAACTCTTGATTTTTTCATTTCATATAACTCACCAGAGTTTAAGAATATTCTGGATAGGCTCATAGCCAAGCGTGCTCATACTATAAAGTTAAACGTGGCCAAACGGTTGGCCATTCGAAATTTAAAAAAAAAAAAACGATTATTATTTACTTTGTATTTAAGTAATGAGGTCTTATCAAGTGTCATGTATAAAGAATGAGCCTTTGATAATCTTATCGTATTCATATGGTAGATATTTTCATACCGTCTCCATTTTACAAGAATTATATATCAACGATCATTAAAAAAAATCATAAAACCAATAAAAATTACATCTAATATTTGGCAAAGCGTAACAGTTATCTAGAAACATCGTTTTTAAAATATCTTAGACAAAAAGCACAGTCGTTTCGTTCGCAACTAATTATTTACAATTGGCTAGCGATTCAATTTAAAAATTATTTACATAATATACAAATGTGCAATGACGAATTTGTACGTTACATCTTAATGTACATTATACGGGCAATTTGGCATTTCAGAAACATCACTCAGGTACCATTTCAATATACAGGGTGTTAAAGGACCGCTCCCGAAAACAAAAGTTTTTTAAGTCAAGATCGATTTTTTCCGTACCATCATCTTCGTTTTCGGGAGCGGTCTACGTTTACCTGTTATAAAATTCGTGTCACAATGTTCTTTCCCATACTCCTGCAAAACGGCTCGACAGATTCTTATGAAATTTTATATTTATATTCAATAGGTCTGAGAATCGGCTTCTATTTTTCATTCCGCTAAATGTTAAGGATGATCGACCCCTAATTTTATTTTTATTATTTAGACAAAAATTTTAGCTTTTTTATTATACAACATATAAAAATCCTTACAACCCCCCAAATTTTATGTTTATGTGGCAAAACGTTTGCTGGGTCAGCTAGTAAGATGGCAAGATATCAAAATACATTAAGGATATTTTAAAGAAAGGTCTGGTAGCTATACTTTAAATATCCGTTATAATATAATCTGTGACATCAGATTTTCCATAAAATTCAACCACAGACTACATCAAACCAATTCAATGATGGTTTGATCTTTTCACAGCTGGTCACATTTATGTCTCCTACAGTGACGTCACATATTTTTTTAATTTCACATCACATTACGACCTTATTAGTCCCCTTTCACCCTCCCCTTTATCATTGTGACTTCATTTCTACCAAAAAGAAACCACGTGAAAGTTTAGTTAATGATCTCGAAATACCAATTGCCCGTGTAACTTTATCTACGAAAACTAAACTTCGACACTCACAACACGTAATATGACTAGTTCAATATTGTCCGTCAGCCGCGTCCCGTCTGGCGGCTTGGAGTGGACACTACACTAAGCTGGATAAAGGCGCTCTAGAGGTCACAGGGGACGCTGGCAACTGCTGGAGCTGCTGCGGGGCCTGAGGTTGGAAGTAGACTCCGGATTCACTAGAGAATTGCGGGTGCAATGGCAAAGGGGTATGCGGCATTGTCGTTGGCCGCGATTCGTGGTACAGAATTGGCACACGAACCAATCGTTGAGCTGCGTGAGCCATATTCGCGGCCTCTAGCTCCGCCGCAAGCTGTCTCTTCCATTTGTTCCGTCGGTTCTGGAACCAGATTTTCACTTGTGTCTCTGTCAAGTGCAAACTAGCAGCTAAGCCGGCCCGCTCGGAGCTGCTGAGGTATCGTTTCATGTCGAACGTGGATTCTAATTGGAAAACTTGCGATCGGGAGAAGACTGTTCGTGTTTTCTTCTTCCGCTTTCCGAGGTTGGTGTTGGAGTCTCGTTTTTCATCTTTGTCGAAGTCGTCGCTTTCGTCTATGTCCGGGTCTGAGTCTTGGGGGTCTGGTTGTTGCTGGTACAGAGCGGGGTGGAGTCTAGGCGAACGGGGAGAGGAACGGGATGGAGAGGGGGGCGAGGGGGCGCGTGGGGGGCTACGGAGTCTGGGTGACCCACCGGCTGAACCTTCCTCGTTCGTTGTTGAATCTTCTGTAACAATGTAATAAATTTAAAAAAGGTTTTACTTAGATTCTAAATATAACAGTAACTAATCATCAAAAGGATACACAATATATTTAATTTCAATATTTTATTAATTAATTTTTATTTCATTACGTGCTTTAACATCAGCTATTTGTCAGTGAAACTGCTATCTAAATCGGTTCAGTCGTATGGCAGATTAGCCAGGACAAACAGAGAGATATTTTAAGTTAATCTCAAAATTGACTTTAATTTATATAACACTAGCTTCTGTCAGTGGCTTCCCTCGCGTAATTTCAATTTTTACACTTTGGTTTACAGTATTTGACTTTTAGAAAGGATCCCAAATTTTTTGAAAATATAGCCTTCATTAATAAATGCGCTCTCCAACACCGATAGAATTTTTCAAACCGGACCAGCGGTTCGTTATATTAGCGCGTTCAAACAGACAAACAAACTCTTCCGTTTTATAATATTGGTATAGAGTGTAGATGGGAGTTCATTACAAGGAAGCATCACACCTTCTTAAGTACTAAACAATATAGGAATAACGTTCGTACTAAGTATTCTTAAGCCAAGCCATTAAAGCTAGGTAAATCATAAAACTGTCTCCGATAAATGTCCATTAAATGAAGCTATTAGTGGATTACGTTAAAAGGTTTCTGTACAAATGGACACGATTTGGATCCAATTACGATTGGTTTAATACGAAATAAATCTAATTGAAGGATTCAGCGCCTGGAATTAGGCAATTTCGCGGCTTTTTCGTGTCACACGTTACGTTTAGAGGCTACAAAGTCGGACTTAGTTTAACCCAATTCTGTCAATTACGTTGGAATAATCACTCTTATTTAGAATGTATTTAATATTGCCTATTTTGGATTAAATTTCTGATTTTAGGATAATTAATTATTTAAACATACAACTGCTCCCGGAAACGAAGGCGGGTGCTAGTACTAGTGACATCTTTGATGATGAGGCGGAAAAAAATCGATCCTGACTAAAAAAGACATATTTTTAATATTTTTTATAAGCATTATTTACGCTCCATCTTGTAAGTACAACTAAATGAAACGATCGTTTCATAAAATATACACAAACATAAACAAACACAAAATATACTTTACTAAAAAAAGAACCAGCAATGAAGCATGATAACAATAACACCTGGACTAACATGATGGAGCGAAAAAGCACTCATAAAACTTTTTAAAAATATGTTTTTTTAGTTAGGATTGAATTTTATTCCGTCCCTTCATCAAAGGTGTCATTTGTACTATCTTCGTTTTCAGGAGCAGTCCCCAAATAGCCTGTATTAAATCTCCAACGTACATTCGCGTCAAAACGAAGCGCATTTCGAAATTCGAAATTCGAAAACAGTACCATTTCAAAAACGGAAACATTAAAATCAATTTCGAAGTGACAATGTAGCAATTATTTATTCGAATATTGAATTTCAAAATTCGAACATGACACGAAGGCGCGAAGCCGAATGTCATCAGCGCGGTTGAATCACTACAATCGAACCGGGACACGGGCTGTTCGGCAAGCGATATAACACCCTAAGCCTCATTAACTAAGTCGAAAATCGCTTCCACAATTTGCACAACTTTTAATATGACTAGCCAGGCTAAGTTGATACTTGATGCGATTTATAAGTGTAAGCGTAGAGAGGTCTTGTGGAATTGTCAGCGGTAGCACTGATTCGCATTGATTTTAGAAGCCATATCGGGTAATCCTTTGTTACCGTTGGCTTGCTGTTTACACAAACGCTTACTAGTTAAGCAGTTTATGAGTTTATTATGCGTTTAGAATATTATTTAATTGAGTATCTTGAGTAATAACAGGTGATATTAAGCGGAAGACGTGTCAACTCAAATGTCGCAGCAAAGCTCGCAATGTCATACAAAACAATGTTTAAAGAGGAGTTTAAAGTTTTTTTTTTAATCAGGCCAGCCCGTAATTTATACAGGTAATAAAGGAAAAAGAAATCGAGCAGACTGCTTTTATAACAATAAACTTCGATCAGAAAAAATAAATAAAAGACTAACAAATGCCGTGACAGCTATCCGAACAAACCACATTCGAAAATTAAAACAACCGCGACATCACCAAATGCCAACATTGCTTTTGGCGCGAATGCCGATTAATAGGACTGGCGCGCGTGCGAAAGAGACAGATGTAGCTTTGACAGTTCAGTGTTGCTATACGTATAAATGTAGTAGGATGGTAGAAAAGCATTGTTCGGTCGGTTTGGGCCGCGTGAAATGGCGTTCGCTTTGTTTTCCCCGGAGATGGGTTTTGGAAAATTAAAGCGAAATGAGCGGGGTTGAGAGAGCAGACGAGATGACGATTGCTTGTTTACCATAAATATAGCGCAGGAAAATGTGAGAAGTTTCGTTTTATACTTAAACAAAAGATCTGTCTTATGTATGTCGGAAATTATTTTGGTAGTTTTTGTAACTGTAATTTCGCAAAATGACATGGCGCCTAACTTTTGCGGCGCAAATTTGTCTATTGTTCCACTTATGAATATCAAAGGTAATTTAAATATTATATATGATACCTGTTGTATATATGCGTGTTATTATTATAAAAAGTATACAAAGCTTTGTTGGAATATGGTGCTCCTCATTAACGCACGAAGTTCCAAAGAGATTTTAGGAAGTACTGTCGAAATGAAAAATAAAATGATTTTATTTTGTGTTAAGGAAGCAAGTATTTTATAACGAAAGCCATGTACTGTAGCTACATAAGCATATTTAATAACCGACTTTTGATAACTACATTTAACTAACATATTTTGTAGCTACTAAAAGTTTAAACTACCTTGTCTAATTGACTCTGAGATCGAATTTTTAATACTTATACGTTTACAATCTTATCGATATAAAAAATACAATAATTTCGTGAAAATAATTATAAAGAGAACTAGTTTTATATTTTTTGTGTAATAAATATTCTTAAATTTTTCATTTCATTTATTTATGAATATACATACAACGTGTATAAAGGTTTTCATTTGGTGATACCAACTTTAACAGACCTTAAACCGTGCTCAGCCTCACAAAGTATAAACCAACAAATCTTTTTAAATTAGATTTAATATAAATCGTACTTGCGGTAAAAGCATATAAAAATCGCTACATCGATTGACGGAGGCCGTAGTGGTGCTAATCCGTGTTACAGTGACATCATTCGCGCCACTATCGTGTTCAGTGTTGCCATAATCGCACCTTACATAACTAATACTTTTCAAATTTAGTAGTTATGACCTTAATACCCAGTCATACAAGGATTTTGTATGACACGCATTTTCTTTTAATTAATCGCTTACAAAAGGGGGTTATAATTTTGACGTAATGTCTGTCTAAAACATTGTAACTTCTTTATTAATAATCTAGATAGTTCTTAGTTATAGTTTTTGTGTCGAAGATTAATGATAATTTTAAACATATGTTTTCTTTTAACCGAACATAAAAAGAGAGATATTATAAGTTTCTTTATTTCTAAGCCGTATTGTTCAGGAACGAATAGACAGATATTGATGCGGTATTTTTTAGTGTTTTTATCTGCTAAACTTTAACAAATTTGACAACACTTGATATGTTTTTGTTAAAAGAAATTTTACGCATGTAATATAGAGCAACTTATATTTGTTCCGATGGGAACTAAAGCCCTTAAATTTCTAATACAAAAAATAATTAACTATTTATAAAATAAAATATCATGGTAATGCGGCTTTTTGTATTTTTGTTGTGTTATCAAATAATACCCAACTACGAAACAAAAAAGAAGGTTCTGATTTTACAAAGATATTTTTGCTAATGTACCTCTAGGCGGAGTCCGCTCATGAGGCCTTTGCCAGTACCAAGGTGTAGGAACCAGCCCTCCATACCTCCCAGCCAAGGCGCTCCATTGAGATATTAAGCCCAATCTGTAACAAAAAATATATACATTACTATTAATTATTTTTTACATACATCAATGGTCGATTTGAGATTAATTTAAATAACCATAGCTATTCAATGACGAGTTGTTGATGAATTTTCATTTTGAATATTCGGAAATTTATAGTATAAAGTCGATTCGTATATTCCAGGACTTTATTAATGACTAGTTGACAGACATACAGACTTTTATTTTTTTTAACGAATAAAAATAGTTTATACGGGAAAATAAAATTGTAGTTTTCAGTTATTTCCTCTTAACTTTTCCTAATTTTTCACCGTTTACATCTTCACTGCACGTCTTCGAATATTTCAAGATCAAATTTAACCAAACCGGTCCAGCCCTTCTTGCGTTTTAGCAAGACTAACAAATAGCAATTCGTTATTGTATATTCACAGATTTAAAACATATAATAAATAAGATCTATATCATATTTATATAAAACTTATACATATAGCAATATACATAATAATATTATATGTATCACATAATTTTGATTTTTTGATTTGATTTGCTGATAGTGCAAGAAGATAGAACATGATTTAATAATTAGTTCCGCGTTTTTTCAGAAAAATATATGTTTAGTGATTTTTTGGTCAGACTTCGTTGAATCACTACAAGATTCAAAATTGTATGACTCGTTTTCAGAATATTTTGTGCTCTTAAGAATGTTCAAAGTGTCAATCGTTAAGTATATAAAAAACAGAAAATAAAAACTACGATTCCCACTCTAACAAAATACTACTAAAAGAAACGCGTTCCAATGCCGATCACTGGGCAAACAATGCTTTTCAAAATTGACTTCAAAACTATTCTATTTAAAGACATATTGAACCTTTACACGTTTCTAATACAAGGAAAAATAAAATAACAAAGTAGAAAGGTAATAAATCACCCCGGGAATAAAATGTTGCCATTTTCTTTGCTTTTTTTCAAAGAGAATGTTCGCGATCGACACGGACAAGCTTTCTCGCTTACTAGTCGTTAGTCGATCAGATATCGATGTATAAATATCGATTTGGAAACAAAGAGGATTGGAAGCGCACTCCCTGGAGCGCTAGTGATGTGCGCGATATCGATAATTTCGATTCTGAAAGATATTGCAACTTGGAGCTAAATACTGTGCGATGGTATACATGTAATATTGAATGTTTAAGTGTTTTATAGTGTATTAATCCAACATTTCATTAATATCAATTCAGTCATTTACCAGGAATTACATTAACAAACGGGATTCTATAATTAATATAGCCGCCCTCGATGAATGGAGTATCCAACACTGAAATAATTTTTCAAATCGGACCAGCAGTTCCTGAGATTAGCGCGTTCAAACAAATAAACTCTTCAGCTTTATAATATTAGTGTAGATAACAGGAACGAAAAAAGATGTATTTTGTAGGGTTGCGCTTTTATATTGCGGCAAAAATTTTATCGAAGTATTATTCGTTGTTTGACAGTTCCTGTATACAAACGCAATTTATAGTATTCTGTCCCACGGTTTATACAAGAATTATTCGAAGTAAAAAAACATATTTACATCGCGAAAGCACTTAGCACGGAGGCAAATGAGAGTTGCCGCTACTAAGGACAATAAAAAAAAGAAAGAATAAAAAAACAAAGAAACAATTATTATTAAAACGGTAAAAAATTAAAGGCATAACTTGCTACAATCACTCTACGTTTCTCGTAGCGCGGCTACGGCGCTTCGAGGCTACCGTGCTACGGCGTAGCTGTTCTTACATTAAATGCAATATAGAGTAATTTATGGGTTTCTATTCTGTTATTTTTTAAAGCCTTTTTTAATTAACTAAGTTGAACCCTTATAAACAATGATTAGTACTAAGCATACATGAAGTTCTTATTTCCGGATCAAAAACAAAATTTCATCAGTTTATTATTGGTAATTAATGTCAAGCTACTGAAATAACAACTTATGTTAACAAAACCACAATTTAAAAACCATTCCTACAGCGATATAGTTATAATATATTGGTTTAAATATGCATAAAATGTTTTCGATAATAGATATTCTAGTAACCTGTTGCTAATTTGTTAAAAAACATTATGAGATTATTAATAAACAGTCTATATCTCGCGATTAAATCATCGATAATGTGCTACATCATTATCTGCGTTTATCGATAACTTTAACAATAACGATTGGATGCTTTATCGACAATAATTTATAACACAGAATAGGAACAACAAGATGTTTAGTTATGGAAATGTATTAGAATGAAGAACAGTTAATAGGGAAGTCCCTTTAAAATCAGCTCTCATAAACCCTAGTGCATTTCTTTCAACCTGTTCATCAAAGACAACTGACACTTTTCTAGAGAGGTATTTTTTTAATTTCACATATTTAATTGAAGAATTTCCTTTTAAAAATATCGTTTTGATGATCAAATAATTATACAATTAGATACAGTGGCTTCATAGACACAATAAGAAAGCAGTATAATGTGTTATTTGTTATAAGAGATATCATAAAACATGTGAAAAAGCACTGTGTCTGCTACGTCGTAGTTGCTACGCCGTAGCAATTCCTAATATCAACCCAGAATGCCTTATTTAGCATTAAAAACCAGTACTAAATTATATATAAATCCTATTTAAAGCATAAGATAATCGTTTCAATCCAAATCTAATTTAAGAACTCGCGCAAACCGTCGAGTCCAAAGCAAAAAAAGCGAGTGAACCAATTTGCATTGGTCTCGCATTTAATCCCAGCAGGGAAGTTCCAAACTCAAATTCCATTACACGATAAAGTACTGCTTCCTTTAAAAGCGGAAAGGAAGAAGCCGCGCCGTGATTGGTTGGCTCACCGCGCTCTGATTGGCCGTCTCATAACCCCGCCTCCCTCGAGGGGTATAAAAATCGATGCCCGTCACACCGCGCGTTTCTTTTTGCTGCGGCGCGTCTACTCGACACTCCACACTTGTTACTAATAATAGCATTTGTACTTTCTTTTATAGCATAAAGTGTTTACTTGTATCTCTTGTCTGTGCAAGCGACACGGGAGTCTTTTGTTGGTAGATAGGGAGGTATCTCGGACGCGTTTAAAAGCTTCTAAGAGATATCTTTTCACTTATTTCCTAGGTTCACGAGTCACGACGACAATACGTAACGGCCATTCTCTAGGAAAGCTTTTAACCGCTTAACTGTCAATATAACATAGTATTTATTTGGTTGCTTTAAGAGAAAATTAGAGTTTTAAATGGCCGCTATTATGAAATAGTTTTACGAAAAATTTGAACCGTTTGTGTTAAACGACACAAAGCTAACTTATTGTACGAGTGAAATGTTTTCGGACAATTGTTATTTTATACAATACATCCATTTTATTATTCACAAGTTCTATTTTAATGTAAATAATAGCATATTAATAATGCGTTGAGCCGAACAGTCCTTGTTTGAATATCAAAAAGACTCACCGGTACTCTGGTTTCATAATCTCTGTTTCAATTTCTATTCACCGGAAACGAAAACAAAAGCCAACACTGGACAAATAAAACTAAATTATATTTATTTAACAAGAGTTGAAAATTAGCCAGATGAGTTTATCTAAATACATTGCTTCATTAATATCTAAAAGCTAAAAGAAAACTTGTACATTTTCCGTTTCTTCTATAAAGTGCAAAAACAGTTTTTCTCTTACTATTTTCTTCAAAATAACTGTTATATATTATAGAAGCTTCTATAAATCTTCATATTTATAATAAATTGTTTAAGTTTGTATGGTTGTATATGACAATAAATTGTAACAATTTTTATAAGTAATGTCACACTACGTTATTCAATATTTTTACACTGAAAAATTATGTCTTGTTAATCATTTCTCCGAGCTAAGGTGTGTTTACTGATCACTTCTCTAAATCTGTCACAATTCAGAATAAGTTTAAGAAATGCATTGGCATTTTGCTCAGCACGAAATGTACAAAATGTTATATACAAACACCCCTTAACATCTA
>JAOSYY010000001.1:5227473-5238709 GCA_025727935.1 Hebomoia glaucippe | reverse complement strand
CGTTTCATTGCTGGTTTTTTTTTCAGTATTTTTTATGAAGTTATCGTTTCATTTAGCTGTATAAACATGATGAAGCGTAAAGAACCCTAAAATACCGTTTTAAAAATATGACTTTTATATTCAGGATCGAATTTTCCGTCCCATCATCAAAGGTATCATAACTACTATCACCCGTTATCGTCTTCGAGAGCGGTCCTCAGACACCTTGTATAGAATCCACCTTAAATATTTTTTTATACGATAGGAAGGCAAACGGGCTATACTAAGCGATTTCTGTCGCCCATGGACACCTTCAAGATCAGTACATCCAGAAGCCGCGTTGCCAACATTAAGGCCTCTCTTAAGGATCTTTTTTGAAGTTTTGACGTTCTGCTGCCGGCGTTTTTATTTCGAGTATTCGGAAATTAATAGACTGAAATCGAAACGCACAGCACTTCACGACTCTCCCGTCTATGAACTAAACGTGGCATTAACGACTTCGAAACAAAATCTCCACCGGAGCAACCGAATCCCATTTATATGATAAAAAGTCCATTCCTCTGAAATGTTATTCAATACGCGATAATTTCCATGCAAAGGTTGACGGGTTGAAAAAGGTCACGTCAAAGGGGACAATAGGGTCCTGTGACCTGTGGAAATATTACAATATTTTCCGCCGGCTAAGCTCGTAAGCTCGAGTCCGGCGAATTTATTTTTTCATAAAGCTTTTTTATTTTAAATAAAAAAAGGTCTAACACGGGCGCGTCAGCGTTTTATAGGGCAGCGTAGCTGTTACACAAACAAAGTGAATTACATTCGTTATCACCCTCGGCATTAGACAATTTTTTTGGACAACATTTAAGACTAGCGGTGCAACGCGGTTTCACCCGTTTTCGTCATCTTTATAAAACACTACCTTCTGCCATCGGCTTCGTTCATATCGATTTTTTCAGCTTGGGTTATATTATTGGACCTTTAGTAAGGATCCCAATTTTTTTTGAAAATATAATATACCCTACAGCCTTCCTCGATAAATGCACTATCCTACACTGAAAGAGTTTTTCAAATCGGACCAGCGGTTCCGCAGATTAGCGCGTTCAAACAAACAAACTCTTCAGCTTTATAATATTGGTATAGATAGTCTATGAGTTTTCTGATGTATTATTTCTATAGTTTCAATAAAATCTGTTAAGTTGTTTTCGCTTGAAAGCGTAACAGATATACTAAAACACATTTGTCTTACATATGAAATTAAAAAATACCACTTTGGGTTCAAAGATAGCGCCAGATATTTTAGGGTGGATAGTGTAGATTGAGACCCCCATCTAGGATGACTTTTGCGCCTTGTGGGGGAGGGGGGAGTCTCCTAAGGTCGTGACTTAAATACCTTAAGTTACTATTTATAACGTTAACTACTATTCAGTAAAAGTTCTATCTAAAAGGGTCCTAAGGTTCCGGAGTTTTCGGAACAAACGAATTTCATTATTCGGGAATATTTCGTGTTTCGTACATACTTAGGTACAGTCATAAAACAACACAGCATTACAAACAGACATTATAATTAATATAGATAAAGTTGGAAGTCTATAGAAACGAGGTTCCCAGCATACACATATATCACAGGCGATAAACTAAATTATAATTAATGTCCCAAGTTCTAACATAACGCGTGATATTTTACTATTAAAGACGCGGTACATCGCGATAAAGAATCACAATTCTGTCTACAGGATGTTGACTACATAAAAACTTATATCGCGCGCCAAAAGATCACCTATCTGCGAGTGAATGTCCCATCGAAATCGGCCCAGCCGTTTCTGAGATTAACCGGTTCAAACAGATAAGTAAGTATAATATATACATAAGACGCATTCAGAAAACTGTTATTTTGAAATTGCAAACAAAGTAATATTTTATTATTAAAATAGGCAAACTTTCAGCCAGCTAGTAAATCATGTCAGATCATACACTACTTAACCGACTTCAAAAAAGAGGTTTTATGTTCGACTTTATGTATAATTTTTATGTGTGTTCACCGATTTCTCCCCAATTTGTATACTGAATCTCATTTAAAACCTGTAGATAAATTACAAAATTATATACAAACAATGTAAAGATTATATATTTGTATGTAATTCAAAATTATATATAAACATCGACACAAAATATAATATATAAGAAAGTAAGAAACATCTCGATTATGTCAACTTTCAAACATAAAAACCGCATCAAAATCGGTCTAGTCGTTTAGCAGTTACGATGCCACAGTCGCACACGTCACAGTAACACCCCACGTTCTTCGCCGAGGTCTAAAAATGTTTGAAATTTAATTTTTTATTCGCACTTGAGTCAAATCTCGGATTACCAAACTTAATCTTATCCATTGTCAAAAAGGTTTTATTGAAAAATATATAAGCAAGCTTTTCTGTAATATTATTCGTTCGTTTGTATTCGGCCTCTAATATAAAATGGAACAGCGAGACTTTGGTATAATTAATTCCACCCTTTAATTAATAAACTCGGGCCTCAGGAGTAAAGATGTTTTAGCTAATGTTCGCTTGAAAAGTTCGTTAAAACATAGCCTACTCTATTGCCTTTTGGGGCAGAAGTTGATTAATATTTTAAAGTGAATGGCGACTTCCAAAAACTACATCTAAGTTTTTAATATTTTTTTTATACGACAGTAAGGCAAACGAGCATACAGTTCAGCTGTACTAAGCGATTCCTGTCACCAATGAACACCTCCAAGATCAGTTGATCTAGAAGACGCGTTGTCAACCTTAAGGCCTTAGCCATGCCATTTTTAGTGGCGTTCTGCTGCTGACCTTATTTATTTTTTACTATGTAACAATCTAAAATTATCGTTACACCCCCAGATTCAAAATATAAAAAATATGTATCCAGATTTATTTTTAAAATTATACACGCTGTTTGGGGATTGCTCCCGAAAACGAAGACGGGTGATAGTACTAATGACACCTTTCACGAAGGGACGGAAAAAATCGATTCTGACTAAAAAAAGACATATTTTTAACATTATTTACTAGCGTTATTTATGCTCCATCTTGCAAAAATAGATATTTGAAACGATAGTTTCATAAAAAATAGATTACTTAAAAGAAGAATCAGCAATGAAGTATGATAACAAAAACAGCTGGACTAACATGATGGAGCGCAATGATTTTTTAGTCAGGATTGATTTTTTCCGTCCCTTCATCAAAAAGCACTTCCCAAACACCCTGTATACATAGATATAAATAATAATGAAATGTCTGTGTGGAATATAATGATAATAGCTATTTATAAATAAGTATAAAACAATATATAATACTCATATCGGTTCAAGCATCACTTAGAAAAATTTTGCCCGTCTGTTTGTACATTGATGGGACTTTCACTGACCGACATGATATCTTGTGCATGATCTCCGGCGCACCGCTACTTCAACTAGAAAAAAACCTGATACAAAACCTATTATTTGCTTAGAATCTGCCGTACCACATAAATACGCGTTAAACATACAAAAAAACTAAGCCTTTTTGTATTAATAGGTAATTTTTCGAAGAACGGTAACAAAAATATTAATAATAAAATATATTTATTTGATATACTTTATTATTTATGTTCCTAGTTGTATCTGCAACAGAAAAACCTTGGTGTATTGTTTAAGTGTTGTATATTATTTTAGAAAATAATATTATAAAGCTGAATAGTTTGTTTGTCTGAACGCGTTAATCTCAAGAACCGCTGATCCGATTTGAAAAATGTTTCAGTGTTGGATAGTACATTTAACGCGGAAGGCTATAGATTTATATTTTCAAAGAATTCGAGATTCTTACTAAAAGTCCAATAATGTAAGCCAAGGTGTAAAAATCGAAATGAACGCGATCGAAGCCGCTGGCAGAATCTAGTTTTACAATATTACTTACTAGTTTAAAAAAAGAGTGAATAGGCTCATAGCCACGTTAGCTACTCCATAGACCACGTTTTCACTTATTATCAAGTTAAACATTGTCAAATGCTTGGCTATAGGAAATTTAAAAGAAAAAAATCATTGAAACCCTAGAATCGGAGTTTTTGTCACAACAAAAAACAAGTGAAGAATCCTGTCTTATGTTAAATTGCTGTAACAATAGCAATTAAACACGCACACTATTTAAATTAGATATAAAAAAGAAAATACAAACTTCTATTTGTATATTTATATATGTTATTCAGTAAAACATGCTAATCTCTATTAAATAATGGATTAAATATCTATGTACATAAGGATTATGTTGTTGAAAGTAACGAGATAATTTTGTTTATCGAAGATATGATACAGTATATTACTAATTTGTTACTTTTTCACTGTTTTAATATCGATTCAGTGTAGAGACAGTGTGTTTTTCTCACATACATACATATAATCACAGCTTTTCCACTTGCTATGATCGGGACGCACTCCTATCGCTTCCTCGAATCCTATTCGGCAATATAGTGCTTTTAAAATGATTAAAAAAATTAAAAGGCTGTTCCAAAATATATTCTAAGTATAGTATTACATTTGTACATAAATTACACCTTTGTATTCTAGCCATATGAACACTTCAATGCAACAAATTATTATCTTTTTTTATTCCTAATTTTAAACGGACCGTGTCCTACGCTCCTTCGATTTTAGCTCTTGTTAATAGATAATATAATACAAGGTTATTTAATTTTAATTAAATTATTCTAAGCTTTTTGGCTAACAGTCATATTTCAGCTTGTAATTGTTTCAACACATTAATTAATTGCATATGATTTACTGCTGGCGACATTATATATGTTGACATTAAACTATTTGGCTATTTGTCGAATAAAACATATCTTAAGTCTTAATTCATCTAGTAAACTACCTACATGTAAAATTTCATTTAAATCCATGACTCAGTTTCAGTGTTTCAATGAAAAAACATACAAACTTATATATTTGTTTATTTATATAAGGTTAAGATGCCTACAAAATTACTTGTGCCAGTAAGGAATCTGTACTAATTTTATAATACTGGTAAGTTTCTTTGTTTGTTTGAAAGCGTTAATCTCAGAAACCGCTGGTCTGATTTGATCAATTGTTTCAGTATTAGATAGTACAAAAAATTTCGGATCCTTAATAAAAGTCAACCCAAGGTGTAAAATTCGTAATAAGCACAAGGAAAGCCGCTGGCAGAAGCTAGTTAACAATAAAGTCGGGACTTTCAATATTGACACAAATAAGGAAAAGTGACACTACATACTTCTTAGGAAAATGTGGAGCTCCCCACAATAAGTACCATTACTCTGCTCGTAATTTTATAAAGGTGAACATTTGTATATTTATAAATTTGTATATTATTTGAATAGATTTCAATTAACATTTTAAACATAGAAAGTTTATTAGTTGGACAGACACAGGTAATAACTAATATTATATACTTTATCTATAATTTTTAAATTATATATTTAAATTTAATATTTGAGACACTCAAATGCTATTATCTGTATCCCATCTATATCTTATCTACATTATTTATGCCATGATTGACATAATATGTTCTATTTGTATTGTTTATAACATTCATAATTTAAAATTACATAATTTATTCAATTAGTACTCAGATTAAATATTAGAATTAAAACAACAAATAAAAATTAAATTATTTTGAATCTTACTGCCATACACAGAAGCTACTGCAAGGCATATTAGTAGGACAATTATTTTGTTTGTATATAATAATGTCGTGTTGTTACTAAGTTTTATATAAAATAGATGAAAAGCAAGGATAACTAATCAACTTCTTCATTAAGTCTATATAAATGCAAATGGCCACATTTTTATCAGAGCAGAGGTAAATAACACTATACATGAGTTAATATTATGGTCAACTTGTTGAGATAAAACCTCACATTAACGTAATTTAATGGACTTACTCTCACAAGTTTATTAAACACGGCTATACGATTACTGGGGCAATGAACTATCCTGTTTACAAATCAACGCGTAAACAATATCAATACTATATATTTTGCATAAAGAATCCATCCGTACTCATGAATTATTCGCGTTTCTAATTTAAATTTTAAATATGTCGTTACGTACCCTCTCTGGCTTTCAAGTAGACAGTGTTGGCTACGATATTTTCTAATTCCATCAGTTCCAGTGTGGCGGATTTTATCGTAGACCCTCCAGGAAGCTGTTATCCGCCTTTGCGGCCGATCTGCCGCCGACGTCGCGTGCGAAATGCCCATCAATGAACAACACGAGATCACACAGAGAATTTAACACAACACAACATCAGCTTTCGACAAGTTATTATTAAACGGACATAGATATCTCACACAAATCACAACCCTTCAAACACGCGTTTAACACGGAATAGTAATCTTTCACAGGGGTGTGACGACCTGCAGAAGTGGCTACTCGATCACTTTGAACTAGTAAACTGAGTATAATTTCGTAAATGCTATCAGTGAGTTTAGCCGGTCAGTTTCTTACGAATTACAGATGCACGGAACACGCCCCGCGATTGCATCGAGAATCGACGACGGCACCAATACGGTATACGCTACACAAAATACCACAAATCACAATTTACAATCGCCTAACGTAGTGCCACTCACAGACTAGTATAGATAGATAGGAGCCACAAATTCGAGTTGCCATATAGTGATACGCTGTAACTAAATTTGCCAAGTCTACCGTTAAAGGCCAGAGACAATTACAATTAGACAATTACATTGTTACAATACCTAAATTTGAATTGTATCACAGGTGTGTAAAAACCATTAATTCTTTATAAATCTTTAACAGTACTCAAGAGTTTGAAAATTGAATAATACTTAAAATGCTAGTGTGAGGATAGAATACCACAAACATACGTAATGCTTTAAAATAAACTACTGGCACTAACTTAGGTATATGCTATATCACTAATCCAATAACCAGAAAACTATTCCTATAAATATAGGAAATATAGAAAAACCGTATATATTTACCACGACACGTGTATTTATTTTTCATAAATAATGGTAACACAAAAAATGTCATTCATTAGCATATAGATTAAAAATATAAAATTATTAATTTAAGATAGTTACAGATAAAACTGCATAATGTTTAAAGTACTATGTAAGTCAATCAAGTTTTATTTTTTGCTTTCGTAATACATTATTTTATATTGAATCTTTGAAGGTTTTCTTTCGTACCTTTTAAGCAAATGACATGGATATTTTAAATATTTATTAAATTATAAATATTCCGATTTGGCAACTGTCGAAGCTATGTCAGCCGTGGGGTGACAATCAGAGTGTCAGTTTTCGCGCATATTATATACCTATTAACCTCTTTTTCTGTTTTTCAAACTTAAAACATGTGTTATTGTCTACCCGCTCACCAGGTTTCAGTACCATGTGCTTCTTACAATAACATATTGTTTTATGTTTGTAACGTGTAGTCGTGTATCTTATTAAATAAACATGGCGTCGAATCGTTGTAAAGTGTGTGGCGGAGCGGAGATGAATTTGGTCGCAGGTTTCTATTATTGTGTTGAATGTGGTACTCAGGAAGAAAATGTTCAAGAGCATCTCGTGGAAAATGTCGTCTTGGCTGACGGTACCATGGCCCGGTTCACCACGAAGAAAATTCAGTCTAAGACGGATATGGTTGAAAGTAAATAAATTTCTTTTCTACAATCAAAAAATTATTTTCTTAGCAAAATCTCTCAATAGATCAAAATAATTTTATTCTCAAATTGTTTAGGTGCTGTTACTAGATTTTAATTGAAATTTGAAAAAGACTATAATTCTGTATACATTCAATTATTGCTAGATTGCCTAGAAATTGTTAATGTTTCGTTATACACTACTATGACCACAATCAAAACAAAATTATGTTCTCAACTTAAAAATATATCTTTATTACATTTTATCTTTCAGTGAGTGCAGAATGGTATAAATGGCATGCCTATAATTATATTATTGCTGGTTTAACTGATGAACTAATTGCTGCCGGAGCTAAACCAAGTGTTCGAACTAAAATACTCTGGATTTGGACTAAATATATTAAGAAGTTTCAAATTAAAGATAGCGGGTATGCAATTTATTATTCTCTATCATCAACTTTTTACATTCTATAATAATAAATACTCGGTCTTGGCTCACAAGATAACCACTTTGTGGGATGTGGATTCGACAATTATTATCCCTATAGTCATTAACATGAAAGATTTTATATTGAAGAGTCTCAACCAACATCTAAAGAGTTTCTCACTAAATGGAAAGCTCAGGGAGCAGATGCAAAAGACAGTACTCTTGGATACAACCTGCATTGTCAGACAGTTCCATTCTCTGCGGCCCTAACCATTGGTAGCTTGGGCCTAATCCTACTGCTGGTGGCCGTCTAGATTATGTTTTTTATACTATTTTTAATCTTGTATTTTACTTTTATTATAAAAATTCTAATAAAAAATATATGATAGAAATATAAATTTTGTAAAGATCACTATTTTTGAAAGATAACTTAGTGATCATGTACTTTCTTTCAGGCCTGTAAGTGAATTTTATACTAACGAAGAGAAAGAAAAGTTACAATCGTATCCACAAGATCAAAATAGCCTCCTAAATGATAGTGTAAATAATACATCACTTTCTCCTGACCACAATGATCTTCAGAAAGAGGACAAACTTCTAAATGATAAATACAGTTTTAATCATAGTAAACTAGAATGTACCTCACACAGTGTTGGCTATGATATGGACAATGATGATGAACTTTTCAATGAATCCGATAGTGAAAGTTTATCAGACAGTGATGAAGACACCAGTGTAGAAAATGATAAAATAAGGTTAGCTAAAGATAGATCCCAGTTAAGTTTTTTTAGAAAAAGTGTCATAATCGCTATATTTTATATCGCTTTAAATTTAGATAAAAGTGATATTCTACTGTCCCACCTGAGAAGGTTCGTGAAGTGGGGTTACATAAATTTCCTAGGTTGCACTAAGTATATACCTAAAGATCTCGATAAAAAGAAAATTCCACTATTTGGAAAATTCACACGGACGTTGAAATTGGAATTTTCAATAAAAAGAATATGCATTATCGTATGCACATTGATGAGATATCTAGATTTAGGTGTACCGATAATACCAAATCTGACAACAATAGTTTCTGACGCTGTAAAAGAATTATGTTTACCGAATGATTTTTTAGATCTAGTCGAGTCACTTATGTATAAATATCCAAGTCATTACTTCAAAACTCTAGATTTAAGAAAGGCGCTGCATATCCCAGACTATGAAACCATATGTATGGGCTATATAATGGTAGCACTAAAAATGTGCTTTGGTTTAGACAATGACTATGATATAAGACTTTCTGAAGTAGTCAACAGAAAGAATGAAGAAAACAATTACCACAAATCATATAAATTCGGTGAAAATTCGGATAGTACAGAAAGATTATTTTCTTTTAGCGAGTGGTGTGGATATTTAAGAACACGAAAAATGATTGTGTGCAAGCATAATTTGCTTATGGCTAATTTATTTAAGGTGGATATAGACGATTATGTATTTCTAGAGCATCTTGAAGAAAGGCAGAAAATACCAATGAGTTTAAGTCAAGAAATAACAATGGATATATTAAATAAAATTCCACTTGAAAACAAAGTATCTGTTATACCCAAAACTGAGTTTGATCTAACTTTTACTCCGATAACAGCGGCTTTGGATGTGATATGTGAATACATACAAGATCCTGATTTACGGTTAATTTTAACTGAAGATTTTACACAATATTCCCTAGACTATGCCATTAAATCCCTAGAACTTAAGGATGAAGGTGAAAACATTATTCAAGGCGTTAGCGAAGATGATAAGATTATAAATAAAGAAGGACATGAAACTTCAAGAACTTTTTTTTCTTATAGAAGAACTGATATGAGCTCCGATGTCTTTGTTCGCTTTTATGAAAACGAAGATTGTGATAAAGACTCAACAAGCATTGATGAAAAAAATAATGCAAATAATGATTCTAAAATAGATCTCCTAAAAAGCGGCTACGAAAGTGATGTAGATGAAGCAAATTCATCAAAGGTAGTATTTTCAAATGAGAGAACGATAAAATTTGTTGATTATCCAAATGCGTGCATCTATGACGATGACGATAAAACAGAAGTGCAACAAGCTATAGAACAGTTATGTGAATCTGATAACAAGAGTATACTGGACGAATCAATTGAAAATGATCATGAATCCTTACCTTTAGAAAACAGTATGACATCAGATGAAATTTTACCACCCGATTTTGATAGACGAAAAATAATTGACGAATTAATTAAAATCGCTTGCAAGAAGTACAAATTGAGATTGCCTACTGAGAAGAAAAATGTTGTTAGACAACCAAGAGGAAAGACACAAAATCTAAAATATCAAAGGAGGAAAAATAAAGAGGAATGCGCTGGTTATAATTTGTTGACAATGTATTATCGATATTTACAAAAGAAAGAACAGAACAATAATTCCAATAATAATGCCACAGAGGATATAGATCAGAATAATAGTATGATAAACAATGATGATGCACAAGAAAATCCGATAAATCAGCCAACGGAAGTTATTAATAATCTAGATCAATCAGAAGCTGTAAATACTTCAGAGCCTGAAATAATAGAAGAAAGTGACGTTGAAGAAGAATCTATCTTGAAAGATGACGATGGTGATGAAGAGTACACATTCCCACCGATAACGGAAGATTTACTAGACGATGAAGAGAGTATCACGCAATTAAACAAAGCGGTGAATAAAATTCTCAGCAAAGAAACAAAATACAGCGACGAACCGCCCAAAAAGAAACTGAAGAAAACACCCAAAGAAAAAAAGAAATTTAGTAATAGAAATAGGTTAGTCGATAAAAAGAGAGATTTGAGAAAATTTAATTACTGGATTGCACACTATAACTACCTTCGCTTAGATAATTTGCACTTGCCGTTCAATATTGAACTATACGAGCATCTGCCTCATAGCTTCCGTTTTGTGTTATATCAGTGCGCAATGGTCATAGATTGTTGCCCGTCCCTACTTTACAAAGCAATGCAACATATAGAAAAGTATATGTTTGCAGACGTACAAACTTAATGCAATATTAAACTTATATTTAATTACAGTCGAACCTGGATAAGCGAGACTTCAAGGGAGCACAATCTCATTCTCGCTTATAGAGGTTTCTCACTAACCCGAGTTTCTCGCTAATGCAGGTATATAG
>JAOSYY010000001.1:5095990-5106022 GCA_025727935.1 Hebomoia glaucippe | reverse complement strand
AAAAAGTGTTACAGTGATCGGATTTAGTTCAAATATGCGCCGTTTTGTTCGGTAATCTGTTTCCATCTAGACGGCAACTTCATAATATCCCCCTCGTAGAAGCCTTCCTTATTTGCGAAGAACCCGGACAGCCACTTTCCACAAGCCTCTTTTGAGTTCAACTTTACACCACCAACGACGTTCGCCATGGACAGAAACAGGTGGAACATTTTGTAGGTTATGTCGAGACCTTTCAAATGATTTTTAGTATTTCCGGATACCAGCTCTATAGCCATGAAATTCAACAGATGAAAAGGCGGTAGGGAGATATTTGGCGACCTATTATTATAAAAAAATATACATAGATAGAAAAGTCGTGAAGCGCTGTGTGCGTTTCTATGTCAGCCGTTTAATTTCCGAATACTCGAAATAAAAATAAGGCCGGCAGCAGAACGTCACTAAATAACAAATTATGTAATATGGCTAAGACCTTTTAGGTTTTCAACGCGTCTCCTAGATCCACTAGACCTGGAGGTGTCCATGCGCAGGAATCACTAACTATAAAAAAACTGTATTCTCGCTTACCTATCGTATAAAAAAATAGAAAAATACATATAAAAATAATCGTATACAAATTGATAAAACTGTCTTCAACATTACATTCATTACATTACACCTAATTACCATTAATTAAGCGCGTCTAATTAACTCGACTCCGGGACAAATTAATTGAGACGAGATCGAATCAGTTTCGTTACGGTGATATAAAAAAAATAACGGAACGCAAGCATCGCCGGGCCAATTAGTTTATTAGCCAGCACATGTCCTTCTTGGAACAGTGATAACATCGCGTAAAGCTCGGCGTACACTGAGCTTCATTCGCGAATGAAAATTAATGAAGCGTTTATTTTTTAATTTCTTTTTTATCTCTCATACATTTATTTTCTCAATGCGTTTTTTTAGAAAATAGATATAAAAATAAAATACAAAATTAAAAATAGTATAAAAAACCTAATCTGGAAAACCACCAGTGGAGCTTGGCCTAAGCTACCGATGTTTAGGGCCGTAGAAAGAAACCTTCTGACAATACGAGCTGTGGCCAGGAGTACTGCCTTTTGCATCTGTCCCTTGATCCAACCATCTAGCGAGAGACTCTTTAGATGTTAGTCAAGACTTCGCTATGGCACCGTTCACGCTAACTACTATAGCGACAATGATCGTCGAATCCACATCCCAATTATTAATAATTTATTTATTATTAGGAATTGCCGAGTAGATATATACAATTAACTAGTTCAATTACATAGTAAACACAAAATTAATATGTCGCGAATGAAATTAAATAACTATATTTACATAATGAAAAATAAAAAAAAGCAGAAAAAAAAAATGAAAAACGTCCAAAATGATATATCGAAAATTTTCTCTTTCCATACTCGGAAAAGTCGTGAAAAGTTTATTAACTAAAAAACAGTTATAAATTTCCGAATTATGTGGTAATTTTTGGTTTCCAAAGCGAGAGAATGTTTTTGTTTTTAATTTTTTTGAACTACGTTTATTTTAGTTTAGTTTTGGAATAAAAATTAAATTTTTATTATACATATAGTGGTATATATATAATAATATAAATAGAAGACCTGGTTTTTGCGGCAGAGAGCTGCTGCATGCAGTTCGGAAGTAAACGGTTGGTTTCGACTTCGAGGAGGCCTGTAGCGGCCGACTAGCAGAGGACTCAGACAGGCTTACAAAATAAAAAATAAAAATATAATCATATAAAATTAATTAATTTTCAACACACAAATCACACGTGAATACTAATTATTTAGAATTATACGATCGCACAGATGTTTTTTTCAAAAGGTCATATTTTTTTGAGATTGAAGTTAACACCATATAAAAATTCATTTATTGAATGAATGAACTGCCCAGTGTGAGGTGGGCCTAACCCACAAGCAAGCATTATTAACATCTTTAAATATTACACACATATCTACAATAACAAGGCTTCGATAGGAAATTAATAAAAAGTTATCTTTAGTAATGTTTTGTATAACATCTAAATTTGGTACCATTTGACGGGAGCTGTAAATTTTAAACGCTTTTTATATTTCGAGAAGATTAATCCAGTATTTTTGAGGTATTTAAATGGGCCGGGTTCCGTGAATTTTTGTAGTTTTATAGGCGTTAATCGCTCTTAATGTAATTCGATGCGTGCTCGTACGCTTTCAATGATTTATTGACACTTGCTGACATTTATGTTCACTAGTGGCATCCCGCAACCTCGTCTGCGTTTTATACATCTAATGCGAATTGCAACAAGGTTGCGTTAAACGTTTAACGTCACCATGGAGGGGGTATGAAAGGGGGAATAAATAAAGGAATAATATGATTTCACTAAAAAAACCTTATATCTACTTTTTATTGATGTCTGTTTTGTTACTAAAATTTAAATTAAAAAAATGTTTATAGTGAGTTTTTGATACTAAAAACCGGGTGAGTCCCTCGTCGTTTCTAGTCTATACATACAATAAATCATGAAACCATGTGTCTGTGTATTGAATGAATTTATGCAAAACACTTGTGAGCTATTAGAAAATCGATAGAAATATTTTGACCTTTTTTGTTTATAGAAAAAAAATGTTTTGGAAAAGTCGCGAAGGGCTGTGCGCGTTTCGATTTGAGTCTATAAATTTCCGAATGCTCGAAATAAAAATAAACAAGGCCTTAAGGTTGGCAGCGCGTCTTCTAAATCTACTGATCTTAGACGTCCATGGGCGACAGAAATCGCTTAACATAAGTGAACTGTGCTCGTTTATCTTCCTATCGATATAAAAAAATCTGAAGATCATTATATTTTATACTAGTTATATATTCTACATAATTCCTACCACGTCTTGTAACTTACAATGAATTAAACAACGTTTTATCATATAGTGAATTGCACTGCCAACAATCCATCATCTATAAGTCTTTTGGTGTTAGCGATATATAATTTCCTAAGACCTACAAATATTAGAAGCCAAAGGCTTTTCATATGCGGACGGACAAAGATTCAATACGATTTAAATAAACCCCAAATCTGGTAACGATTTGTTATCTAAACACGATAAATGTGTAGATAAGTACACGTCTATTCCTTAACTAGGATTTATTAAAGTTAATGTTAGCGTGTGGTCTAAGTTGTAGACATAAGCGGGTTGAATATTTTTAAATGCTTAATTCTGTTTGTGTATGATTATCCTGAATTGTTTCATTATCCTAATATAATTAATTTTTTATTTAATGACATCCATAATATCAATATGAATAAGCGTTTTTTACTGTTTCAATAAATATTTTTTTGTTTTATTTTTTATATTATATATATTTATTTTGTTTAAAAAGTACAAATAATTTACGTAAACGTGGCCTCAATTAGTATATTTAATTTTAACTTATCTTGTTATGTGGTAAGTAATAATTTTTTCCGTCCACCTGTCTATATGTTTGTTGAGACTAATCTACGAAACAGATGATTTGATTTCGGAAATTTCACTGGTAAAACGGTGATATAATAGAGACAATAATTTAGAAATCCGCACAAAATTGCAAAAACCTATGAAACTCGAACAGTTTGACTATTTCGTCTTTCTTTTGGAGTGTAAGTATGATTTTGACATAAAAGTAGCACAGATGAAACCGTAGGACATCGCTAGTTTAATATGCATAAACGTTTATGGCTTGGACCATTCACAGCGTGTAACCAATAGAGATTCAGTGGGGGTCGTTAAGTGACAAGTTGTATTCGGTGTATAATCAATTATATTTGAACGAGGTGTTTAATATATCTTAAAGAATAACTAATGTATCCGATTATAGGTTTTAAGAAGAATGTAGTGATTTTATGTTACCTCCCTTCATTTGGTTTTTAAGTACGACCTCGTAAATAATTTTTTTCAACATTTCTATCGCTCTGTTTCGTTTACATCTCTTAGTGAGATTTTCTCTGACAAATAATCTTGCCAGTTAAGGAGTCAATTTTTTTTCACATACTTCCTTTCAAAAGGCTCAGGCTTCTGCTCAAAAAATAATTAAGTACCTTCACTAAAATTTCTAGCCCTTCAATTGTTACTGTCATAACAAATATTACACAGTATAATTCGCTAATGTTTAGCCTATCTCTGTATTAAAATTCATCATAATTAGATTAGCACACAAAATTTGACAAACACAATTGACTTTGAAGTGTAAAGGTATGATGAAAAACAGTTCTAAAAGTGATTACATAGATTATGACTTCTTAAGACGTCAGGCATTATTTTTATTGTTGTTTCAAATGTATGTATAGAAAACAATAATTGTTTTCTTCTCAGTAAGTATCGGAAAATCTTTGCCGAATCTTGTCTGTCACCTATTAATTTTAGAGAGGTCCGTGCCCATTGTTTTCAAATACCTCAATTATATTTTTATTAGAATTAGAAATATGAAGGGTCAGAAAAAGGTTGTACGTGTCAAGTGGAAGGGCTATTTAATAAATGAGGTTATAAATTAAACATAGAACCGAATTATTTAGGAGTCACTTCGAGACACTGCAAAAACTGCCCGCATTTTGGCATAGACTTATGCGAATATAGAATGATCAGGTATTTTTTTATTGGTCCAATAATTGACACTTTAGGAAATAGTTGTGTTTTATTTTTATATATATAGAAAAAAAACGGTATTACAGATCAAATTGTATGTTTGTAGAGTAACTTTTAGATTTTTTACTTATTAATAAATGTACTAATTCTCATAATATATTTTTATTGCCCAACTTTTTATAGTTGTTTTGCGATAAGGCAATACTTACTTCTTAATATTAAAACATTTAAAAATGATCGCAATATTTCCCACAGTCCCTTATTAGTTAAAAAAAACAAATCGAACAGTTTATCACTTCGTTACGAAAAAAGGACGCCATATTTTAAAACAATTTCAAAATAACACTATGCACATAAATAATACCTTGTAGAGGTGTCAATAAGAAAAATGTTAGTCCTATCTATTGAACATATCAACGTACAGTCAGCAACACAAGTCTCATAAACTTTAAATAATTAAAATATACAAAAGACTTCGACATATTGAATAAATGTAACTTTTCGTCTTTTGATGATTTGAACAATATTTTGGCAGTTTATTAACAAGTATACGTTCGTTGCTGACGGTACGCGCTGTCTATGCAATAATTCATCTATGGTAGCCATAAATTCAGTGTGACGTCTGCGGTGGGACGTCATTTTGAACAATTCGCGGTATAATCTTACAAATGTTCTTCGGCCATTACGTGCAGTTTCACAAGTTTTTCGCGACGCCTGACGCATTGGCGAGCGAGCGGTGCTGGCTTTATCTAAACGTATGGTACAAGTCATATGCGATGTGCAATTTAAAGTTTTAGATGTCAAATGTTTAGAAGCGATTAGGTACCATATAAATTGAAACTTATATGTAAAGATAAGTGTTCTTTGTACAAATTGAATAATTAAGTTATAAAAAGTATCTAAAATATAATAAAGTGATGAGAGAATCATTAAACGTTTATTATCTAAGTTATAAAATAACTAAGAAAACTAAACTAAAAAAAAACTAAATGTACTAGTCAAGGTTAGACAGATTTTGGGAATGAAACTGCTTTACCGGGAGCCTAGAACAAGATGAATTTATTTTAACACAATTGTTATGTTTACGGGAATCTTTTAGGCTATTTAAGCTTAACGTTAAGATTATTATCTACCCAAGTTACCCTTAAGTAACTTATGTTAATAATACTTTTTTACGTATAAATATTTTGATAATTTTTCGATTATCGATATATGCAGGATGCTTAAGGACTGCTCTCGAAAACGAAGACAGGTGATAGTACTAATGATACCTTTGATGAAGGGACGGAATAAAATTCGATCCTGACAAAAAAAAATCATATTTTAAAAGGTTTTATTAGCGTTATTTCGCTCCATCATGTTAGCCTAGCTGTCTTTGTTATCAAGCTTCATTGCTGGTTTTTTTTTTTTGCTAAAGTAATGCATTTTTTATGAAACTATCATTTCATTTAGCTATACTTACAAGATGGAGCATAAATAATGCTAATAAAAAGTGTTAAAAATGTATTTTTTTAGTCAGGATCGATTTGTTTTCCGTCCCTTCATTGAAGGTGCCATTAGTACCCATCTTCGTTTTCGGAAGCAATCCCCAAACACCTGTATATTTATATCTGAAGCGTATAGAGATTTTGCATGGTTTTTTTTATAAATCCTATTCTTTATCCATCAGATGAGACAGGACCCAAAGACCCACGTATTTTATTTAAAAAGCCCACCATCACAACGCTCATTACTTGTACCATAGACTCAAATATGTATTTATTTATGAATGCTTCGCTGTGTCGCTACGAACGCTTTTTTGCGCCTCACGTATAATGATCCAACAGATTTGTTCTGAATAGCCGATGTGATCCCCCTGTATATCGAACAACTGATCTACTTTAGTATAATCAACCATAGACTTAAAAATATTGGCTTCAGTCTCGTAAAACAGATTTAGTTTATGTCAGCCAAAAGGCATGGTGTGTCTGGAAAAACTGTTTTTCACACTTGTTAGACGACTCTTTGGCCAGGATCCCATGATGGGAAGGCGGCGATAAGGTGACCATTAACCCAGGATTGTTCCAGAACGTACATCAAAATTTTTATTACTATGATATACATTATATTAATAACTTTAATTATGATTTTTTATTATACTTTTTACTGTTAAGATATAAATGATAAGAGGATAAATTAAAAAAATACAAATGTGTCTTGCTAGTAGCCGAAGTGTCGGAAGGCCTCTCTCATAAATGCACAGATTTTGTGACCGGTCGGTTTAGAAATTGGGGGGAGGGGGGATGTGCAGCAACGGGCACAGACAGACTGAAAAAAAAAATATAAATCTATTGGGTATTTAACTAATGAAGCCTTAAAGCCTGTTTATAAATAAGGTCATATTAATTTTAAATAATCGTATTATTAAAATGTGGTTCCCAATTGTCTACATTTGAGGATAAGATTCTCATGCTAAATAATCAAATTGTGTTTTATAAAATTTGTTATGTACCCCGATCAAAAACAGTCCATCCGTTTTAGAAATTGACAGGCAGACTAATGAAATTTTTATTAACTCTCTCTCGGTTAAAAACGTACATATTTTAGTTTGATATACACACAGACATTTATTTATATATATTACAATTTTATTAAAGCGATAGTGAGATTTTCATTTAGGTATCAGTCACCAGGGATTCATAACAGGCGTAAAGCAATTTGTTACACCCTAAAATGGGGTGAGTTCTCCTAAAAAGGTGTCTGAATCTAATAGGTTTCTCAATATTTATTTAGGCGACATTTTTACGCTTCTAATAAAAAGGTTGAAAACTGAGAATGCCTGCCATTAATCTATTAGTCTATGGTTATGTATATACATGAAAAAACTACGACTTGTTCCGTTGAGGTAGGCAGAGTCTACGACTTGGCAATTGCTACGATTTTGACAATCTCCTTTCGCTGTTTCTACTCTCATTAAGGATTTTATCAACGCAATAATACATGTCTCTATGTAATATCATTATAAAAAGATTGTTCTAAATAAATATCTTGGGAAGTTTTGAGGCCTCTGTAGCCTAGCGGTTGTGTAAAGCAACCGCGACGCCAGAGCACCGGGTTCGAGTCCCGGTCAGAACGCAGTCGCATTTAAAAATATGTAATTTGTCTTCCGCCTTGTACAGGCTGTCTGTGGCCGGAGTGCCAAACGCAGGCATTTCGAGTATTAAATGTGGTGGGAGGAACTCCTAATAATTTATAAGTTCCGTCTAGGTCACGTACCATCCGTTCGATGGAAAAATCGTGAAGTGTAACGCGTTTCGATTTCTATCTAAGAATTTCCGAATACTCGAAATAAAAATAAGGCCTTAAGGTTGGCGACGCGTCTAGATCTACTGATCTTGGAGGTGTCCATGGGCGACAGGAATCGCTTAATATAAGTGAACTGTATGAGCGTTTGCCTTCCTGTCGCGTAAAAAAATTGCTTAGATAAAATAATCCTTTAGTGTCAGATAGTCCATTTATAGAGGAAGGCTCTATGTTACGATTAATAGGAACGCAACATTAATGAAAAGAACGGGGGAAATGTTGCCTTTGTGAGCTTTTGATCCTGCCTAAACTTTGATAATTACGAAAAATGTATGACGATATTATTTCTCTCAAAAATCTATACTTATTATAAAGCTGAAGAGTTTGTTTGAACGCGCTAATCTCAGGAACCGTTGGTCCGATTTGAAGAATTCTTTCAGTGTTGGATAGTACATTAGCGAGCAAGGTTATAGGTTATATTATATTTTCAAAATAATTAGAGATCCTTACTAAAAGTCCAATAAGCCGAATCCGCCAAGAAGTTCTAATTTAATGTCCATTGTCTATTTTTAAGTTTGGCTCGCTATAGCCATATTAATGATTAATTTTTATATAGTATCTTGTACAACACAGTATAATAATAAAAACTAAGATTAAAACTGTCTGTTTCATTGTTTCTACTCTTAGAAACGGATGAGCCGATTTATAGAGAAATGACTGATTTTGAAATGTACTATTGTTTGTTTATATTTAAGCTTAAAAGTACAGTATTATTTCGTTACCAAAGCGTTTAATTATTTAAAATAATTCTTATATACCTACAGGACGCCGAAGTACGAGAAAGTCTCCGCGAACCAGCTGGGTGCAGTTCCTGGGTGTTCTGTCGATTTGAACTTGGAGGTCTATTTTCAGCAGTGGGCTCTGGCTAAAAATCATTTATAGATGAAACTAGTTAAATATTTTGTACTGTATCGTATGCTAGGAAGGCAAATGAGTAAACAGTTCACTTATACCAAGCGATTCCTGTCGCCATGGTCACCTCCAAGATCACTAGATCTAGAAGACGCGTTGCCAACTTTAAGTTGTCCGTTTAAACTTAAAAAACTCCTATCATTTCGATACCGAAGCGTCTAATAATTTACAATAAAACAACGCGACACCGTTATCCGTTTAAAAAAACACTCAACATACAATGCAAGGATGGAAAAACGCGCGAATGAATCCATTTGTTAGTTTTTGCCGCGGACCGGGCGTATTATGTTGTCAACGTAACGGTGCGTCGAATTTCATTAGGACATTGTTTATTTTATGCCTTGAGAAGTTTGCTTTCGTTCGTACTAGCTGAGCCGCGCGACTTCGCCTGCATTAAAACATATCACGTTAAGGGACCGCTCCCGAAAACGAAGACAGGTGATAGTACTAATCACATCTTTGATGATGGACGGAAAAAAATCGATCTTGACAAAAAACAAATCATATTTTTAAAACGTTTTATTAGCGTTATTTCGCTCCATCATGTTAGTCCAGCTGTTTTCGTTATCATGCTTCATTGCTGGTTCTTTTTTAATTCCTAAACCATATCTTGTTAATTATAGTGAAATAAACAGTGTAATATCTTAGAGTGAAGTTATTTAGAATCAGTGTTTCTTCTATACAGAGTGTTTGGAGACTGCTCCCGAAAACGAAGACGGGTGATAGTACTAATGACATCTTTGATGAAGGAAATCGATCCTGACTAAAAAATACATTTTTAACACATTTTATTAGCATTATTTACGTTCCATCTTGTAAGTAAAGCCAAATAAAACGATGGTTTTATAACAAATACATTAGTTTATTAAAAAAAGGATAATAAAAACAGCGGTACTAATATGATGGAGCGTAATAACGCTAATAAAAAGTTTTAAAAATATGATTTTTTTAGTCAGGATCGAATTTTATTCCGTCCCATCATCAAAGGTGTCATTAGTACTATCACCCGTCTTCGTTTTCGGGAGTAGTCCCCAAACACCCTGTATACATTTTTATGTATTAAAAAAAACTTTTTTTTTGATAGAAACAGACAGTCCAATTTTAGTTTAATAAAACCAGTAATCATTATATCTATAGTGTTAATGATCATTTTAACTTCAATCATTATAGTAATTAA
>JAOSYY010000001.1:4993275-5009067 GCA_025727935.1 Hebomoia glaucippe | reverse complement strand
TAATACACATTTTCCCCCGGCATGACGCTCTTTCTTCTATACTCTGTGATAATCATCTAAGAACTAAGAAGATTAAATTTAATCTATAGTCAATTGTCAAAGTTACATGACAAATGTCAAATTGTCTATCGTTTTATATCTATTAAAGTATTGTAGGAAAACAAGTTAGGTTACCTAAATATCTAATTTAGATATAGTATTTTTGTATGAAAAAAGAACAAAAAAAATGTCTTTTCTAAGAAGCCTGTCTATAAGAAACATTAGTAAGTTTAAGAAGTTGCTGCTATTACAATATTCTAAATATTTATTAGGTCACTTGTAACCCTTAATTATTTATTTTACAGTCTATAATACACACCGATCATTAATAGCAAATATACGTAATGTGTCCACCGAAGCAGCAAATGATGATAGCCCCGTAGAAATGGAAAATCCTTTTACTAAGGAAAGACGGCAATGTATTCTGTGCAAATTAAATATAACACCGGATTATAAAAACTACAGGCTTCTATCACAGTTTCAAAGTCCTTACACGGGAAGAATATATGGAAGACACATAACCGGGTTATGTAAATCAAAGCAGGCTGCTGTCGAGAGAGAAATCACCAAAGCGCAGAACTGTGCATACATGCCATATTATTACAAAGACAAAACATTTTTGAGAGATCCTAAACTGTTTGATCCTGAAAATCCAATTCGATCACATAGATTTTAGTTTAAATAATTATTTTTAGACCCAAACCCATGTCTATAAGAAGTATAATCAATTGTCTGTTTATAAGTTTATTATCTACTAGTATTGGTTATATTTTGTCAGAATTTGAATTATGCAAATTAACTTTGAAGGAAGGTGCCCTCTGAGAAATAGAATCATTATGAATGTATATTTTCTAAGGCTTTTCATCAATTTGAAAGTTTACATGGGATATATGGGGGTCTATTGAAAATTTAGTATATAACATAAGTAGAAAAATAAATTGTTTTAATTCATATGCTAAGTTTCATTTTTCATTGCATAGTTTCAGTAAATAAACATTTAATACTAACAATAACGAAATGTTTATTATGTTATTATAAAATATATCTCAGTACAGCCTCAAGACATACAGGTAGATTAATGAGCTTCGAGACCTGTCAACTTGCCTAAAAATCTTAAAAATACTTGTGTTAAATAATACTTTTAAGAATTTAAATTTACTATTAGTATACTCTGCTGCCTACTTATTAATCACATATGAGAATAACCCACAAATCTGATAGCCAAATGCTGGAAGTAGTGGGATTATTAGATAATCAACTAATCTCAGCTATATACACCTTGACAACTTAAGAATAGTTAAATAAATAAAGTCATGTATTAATACTAGACAAAACAATGTTACTGTCATCCGGAGTAATAAAACAGTCATTGTCAACATCATAACCAACTAGTTCGGGAGGTATTTTTAGCATCTGCATTATTTCCACATAATCCATATTCCGATTATCAGGAAACTTTTTCTTCATTATATCAAATAATCCAAATAAAGCCTCCTGGCAACCCGTCTGCCATTTTTTAATTAATGTCCGAAGTTCTTCTGTATCCTCTGTCATTGCTTTTGCAATTAATAATTTCTTTTTCAAATCGATTCGAGCTTTTAGTTCATCAATATCCTTCTGTGTTATAGACCCTGTGGATTTTGCTTTTGTCAATTTCACTTTATCATATGACTTTTTAAGTAAGATAGTTCTCTTCTGTACACATTCAAAATCATCATCGTCATCGAAAGAATTTGGAGCTTTTATTTCTATAGTTTTTGGTTTAATTTGCTTAGTATTTCTATTTTTAATTTGAGGCCGACTTTCCGATAAAGTATTTTTAACTTTGATCTTTTTTAATATGTTATTGTCTACAAAAGTATTATCCTCAATTTTGGTAATATTGTCCTTTTTATTTAATTCACATAGAGGCAAATCATCAGAGTCGGAATCGAATAGTGTTTGAGAGATAGATTTAGATTTAACATTTTTATTTACCGTGTTTTGGTCAGACTTTTCATTAGACATAATATTTTTCAACATTTTCTTCTGAATAACAACAACACACTCTTTCGTTAAATTATTTGGACTTTTTTCTTTAACAACTTTTGTAACAGGACAATCGGTCGGAATACTACAATATTCAATTCCCCTACCTGTGTCAACAGAATCATTACTGTTAATTTGAAGGGGCTTTTCTACATCAGGTTCTATTTTCTTCTTGGAATTAGACCTGGAAAGTTTCGAAATAGGTTTGTCTTTATTACTAGGCGTGTTAATACTCGTAACTGCATTACTTAAATTTTCCGTCTTATAAGCGTTATTTTCAGTATTTTCTTCACTTTGCATCATTAGGTTTTTCTTTGACTTCGTTCTAGAAAGTGGTATATTTCGTGAAGGTGTACTGTTCATATTATTAGACGTGGATTGACTAACTTTTAATATCGGCGTACTTAACACACTATTTTGGTTAGACTTAGATAAATCTTCTGTTTCATCGTCGCTCGTGGAAATTTTCCTTTTCTTTGGTTCTATGTTCACAGTAATTTCACTATTATTATTATTGCTCGAGAGTGGAGAAATAAAAGGAGATGGTCCTTTTTTATTAACTTTTCTGGATAAACCCACCCGTCTGCAAGGAGTTAGTAAAGATCTGCTGATTCCACCCGGCGTTTTAGGGGAGTCCACATTGTTTTTCTGTTTAACCGACGATGTAGAGTTCATTCTATATAAGAAATAATTTCTTATTATAATTTAATTCCTTTCAGTAAACTTTTTAGTGTCAAGACTAACTTTGTTTTTATTTATGAATTAAATGACCTTGCCTTTTTTTTAGTTATTCATTGCCAACTTTCGCACTCGCAAATTACCCTAAGTCTGGTATGTTTTTGTTTTATATATATGTATTTCTACAATTAAATATTTGTAAATTAGTCAACACATTACATTTGATTCGTGTCAGTAAATTTTACCTAATGCAACGATGTGTTAAAAAGTATATGAACAAATTAATAATGATGTACAAAACACACAGAACAACTTCAAAATTTATTTTATCCTAATCCATTACTAGAATTTTATTGATTAGAACACTGAACCTCTTTCCCGCCAAAATGAGAAAATCAACTTTGTGATTGACATTTTTTGTTTAAACCATAAAATTAAGGTTATTTAATATTTAATAATATTTATATTATTTTTCTGCATAGGCAAGATTTCAATTTTAAAATATAACTTTATACATTATGTCATAGTCCTTCCCTCATACGATTTTGACAGACGTACATAAATGGTCTGTGACATTTAGCGTGTGGTTTGACGTGATTGTCATGGAGAAATTTTAAATTTTACCCAATTCGAACCAATCGTAAACCACTTGCTATTTCGGACTAGGACACTCAGTTTGTGGCTGTGTTGATTCTCACTCCGCCTATAAGACGAAAAACGACTATAAAAAACGAGAAACCCTACGAATCATTTTTATTCATAGTCATAAAATTATTGTGTAAGATTGTGTTAAAGTTTTATTTGGATATTTGTGTGTTTGAAAACATTACATAATGCCGCTCTTGAGGCTTACTTCTGGCACTTTTGGCCAGTTGCGCACTTTTGCTACGTCATCAGCCCTTGGAAAGAGAGTGAAAACGTTCGCGGTATACCGTTGGAATCCGGACGAGCCCGACAAGAAGCCCTACACTCAAAATTATGAAGTGGACCTAGATGACTGTGCTCCTATGGTGCTCGATGCTTTATTAAAAATTAAAAATGAAATGGACCCAACGCTGACGTTCAGGAGGTCATGTCGCGAGGGCGTTTGCGGTTCTTGTGCAATGAACATCGACGGTGTCAACACCCTTGCCTGCATCAGTCATATTGATCAAAATCTGTCGAAACCCACAAAAGTTTATCCACTACCGCACATGTACGTCGTAAAAGATCTCGTCCCTGACCTAACTAACTTCTACCGCCAATACCAGTCAATTGAGCCGTGGCTGCAACGTGATAACGAGGCAGTGAAAGGTAAGGAGACTCAATTACTTCAAGATGTCGAAGACAGAGCTAAACTGGACGGTTTGTATGAATGTGTGCTGTGTGCCTGCTGTTCAACCAGTTGTCCATCATACTGGTGGAACGGCGACAAGTACTTGGGTCCTGCAGTTCTCATGCAGGCTTATCGTTGGATTATTGACTCTCGAGATGACGCTACAGCAAAACGTCTGTCTAAACTGAAGGACACATACTCTGTATACCGTTGCCACACAATCATGAACTGCACAAGAACTTGTCCGAAAGGCTTAAATCCCGGAAGAGCCATTGCCCAGATCAAAACGTTATTATCTGGAATGGTAAAGAAGCAGCCACCTATTATGGACCCATCAGGCCTTCAAAAGCAAGCTGCAAGCAATTAACAAGACGACTTAGCCTTCTTTTAGATAAATTGTTTTCTTTATTATATTCAACAATACAATCAGGATTAGTTTGACGGAATTAATGCCTCGGTTATTGTAACGCTCCTTTATAATACAACTGAATGAACTATTTCAAAATCAGTTATAAATATATTATGACAGACAAAACAAAGGTACACTTATGTTTGTAACTATTTCATAATGTTTATATTTATTGTGTATTGTAATATTCCTTGACCTTTGACTTTTAAATCTATCGACATCTTGACTATTGAAATAAAAATCGCATGAAATTATGGAAAAGTATTACATCTCGATCATCCTATTTATTTCCATTGATGCATAAATGTTTTAAAGTATTAACATCATGCTAAGTTATTGCCATGTACTGTAGATTGTTTTAAATTTATTTGAATTTTTGTTGAATAAAGATTATTTTTAATCGGTTGTTTTTTTTTTTAATTTTTCTAAGAAACTTGGATAGTCATTGAGCAGTCACCTCCAGCCAAGGCTTGGCTTGACCTTAACCTATACTTCTACCCATATAAAAAATAGTCCTAAACTTATTATATATTCACTGTTGATTTTTAACAAAGGTCACAATCTACATATAAATAAATATAATCGTCGTGTCCGTTTTTAATGTCGGCATTAGTTATTTAGATAATGCATATCCAGTACTTAATATTAAGCAAAAAACGAAACTTTTTGACTGTTCAAACCAATCTTTTAAACGAAAAAGCAGAGCTGAACAAGACACAAAGTTAAAACTTTAAAAGAAGTAACTTAACCTACTCCTAACTACCTAAAACGAAGCAAAAATTATGAATATAGTAAGTATTAAAACTTAAAATTTCTTCTATGACAAAAAAATATTGAAAGACGCGTGCAAAACCAGCAGGCACAGCTAGTAATAAAAATATAATCGTAGCAGTGTTCTCTGCATTAGAACAATAATAACTATAATATTTTATCATTAATTCATCATCACTGCGTAATAATAGCCATTACAGTAATTAAATCTTCATTATGTTTGTAACATAAAATATTGTAATGCATTAATTTGTTTCTCCTACTTAACTATTTTCCATAGACATCGATAAGGAAACTATACATAATTTAATTACTAATCTTTATATATATAATTCCTCTGTACGTGTGTTGACAGTGAACACCTAAACGGCTGGACCGATTTGAATGAATTTTGTGTGCGTGTTCAAGCGAATGGTTTAGATTCACAATTTGATCGTCTGGAAAATGATTTTTTTATTTGTAAGTATTTGTTGATGTTAGAACATTTTACATTATAAGTGAAATTACAAGAGCATATTCAAAATCTGTATAGCTTAGCTGACCAGTGGATGTTTGGTTTTGATAACTTGAGTTTTAAGTATAATTTCAATTTTAAGGTCCCAAGTAGAGCCTACCTCTTAGAATAGGGGTCTAAATTGGCATTCTTATTGGCGAGTGGTAGGTAATAAAACAAAAGTTTAAAGATAATACAGTATTTATTAAATTTGAGAATATAATAACAACTATATGTATTTTAACATCGGTATCCCATCATATTTACAAAGCAACAAGATTTTTTTTATAATGTCTACTAATGTCACTTGTTAGTAATAATCCAGATTAAAAATTGTTTTTTTTTTTATCATAATCAAATCGATCTAGTCTCGAGGAACTTTCAAAATTGCTTGTTTATTTCTAAGGCAAATATGGTTTACAAAAATTGTTAAGTGTAACCGTTCTGAATAATACTGAGGCACTATTGCGAATTTCATCTTTTTAAATTTCGGCCAAATCTTACTTTAAAATCATTTCGGAATATTCCGATTAGTTATAAAATTGTTTTATACATACTGGCAGTACTTCCTTACTAAATATAATATATATTATCTCTATAAACACACTATACATTTTAATAACTGTTTTAAATCTATTGGTGTTTTATATTAAGAATTTAATTACGTTGTTTTCACATTCGGCTATTTACAGACTAGACACGTTTAAAATCGTTTCTAAAGCTATCTTTAGAAACGATTTTAAACGTGTCTAATGTCATTGGCGGTTGGAAGCCATAAAATTACATTTCTTTTTAGTGTAACTATTTATTTATGTATAACGTTCTTATTGGTGAAAAGACACAAGATAATGTAGGACAAATCAACTTTTGTTGCTATCGAACTAAAATCAATAATATTTTTATATATATGTCGCAGTGAAATGATAAAATTAAAAATGTTAAGTGCAAATTTAACAAATAATACTATTTATAATTCATTGCGCCTAAGTTCTAAGTGCTTTACTTAGAGTTATTTATAACTAATTTGAGTTCAAAATACACTTTTAACTGCTTTTTAAAATTTTATACGTCATTTCCGTAAAAAGTACTTAATTTTGTCATTTCACTGCGACATATATATCAAATTATTTATAGTAAATCTTACCTTTAGTAAAATTTTGCACCAACTATTAATATGATTAAAACTTGGAAAAGTGTCATTACTTCATATCTGATAGAATTTGTCGAAGGATATGTCAACGATTATGCATTTATTAATATAAAAAAGAATAACAAAGATAAATTGTGGTTCTTTCCACCAATGAGTAGACTAAAACAAACGAGAATTGACCAATTAAAATCCATCATTGCAGATACAAATCTTAGCGCTCCTATTAATTTTCACAACCCTTAATCAAAACAATCACCTAAGCACACCAATTTCTCTGTTAGATTATTGACACTTGGCCTTCCTTTTTTTCTGTCTTTTAAATGTTTCATTCATTTAAAGAGGATTAAAATTTTACAAGACAAAACAAAATTCTACTAGCACTCATACGCAAATGTTTTTAATGAACTACCCCCTTTTTATAGTACAATTGTATCAGCCGACTAATCTTGATATTTGACAATATGTACAGATGATAACTTTAACTGACATTCCTCCTCGACAGATAATGCAACTTGGGTTTGTAAAGGTCAGAGGTCTCATATCTCTGCACCATGTGCCTTTGAGCTTTTACCTTGCCGTTTGGTGTCTTCGGTGTGTTCTGCTCATAATTCTCCACCGACTTGTCACTCGATGGACTGTTTGGGAGTTCTGAAAAATTTAGTTGAAAGATATTAAAAATATGAATAAGTAGCCAAGTTTAGACTTGGCCTGGCTTTAGTAGTTCATAGGAAAGCTGAAATTAGTTAGTACCTTACCTGCTCTTTTGGGCCTAGACAGACCGACTCTCTTAGCTCGGCCTAAATATTTAGATCTAGATGCTGATAATCGACTGTTGTATGATGATTCTTCACTATCTGAAATTAATTTTGCCTTAATTAATATATTTATACTAAAATAATCATCTTAAATAGAGGAGTGGATCAGTGATATACACATTAACAAAATCACCAAAGGCTTCTTATAACGCAGAATTATTCAATTGAGCAAAATACAGAACGCTGATCATCTACATGGTATTAAAGAAAATTTGTTCATTTAAACAGACACAGAAATGTACCAGCACCATTTCCCGCTAGGACCTAAGGTAACACAATGCACTAGAGATTTTTTTATTATTTATAATGGAAAATACCTTGTGTCGTCGAAGTAATTAGATCGGAAGTGCTGACTTTCCTAATTTTATTGGGCGTTAAAACTTTTCTGTTGTTATTTTCCGTGGTTTCCACATCACTCATCTTCCTCTTCGCGTTATAATCGATCGCACTATCGATATTCGATTCCGTAATATAATCGATTATTGGCATTTTCGTTGGCGAACCATCGATTATATCCCCCAGTATGATCTTCATTATCTCCTTTCTAGATGTTCTGTTAACCATCTCTTCCAATTTTGTGTCGTAATCGCTGCTCAGTTCGAAGGAGCAGTCGGATTTGTCTGGACTAAACACATGTGATTTCAAACTATCTGTGTCGTTGGATCTATCGTATTCTAAGTCTATCGGCAAAGATACTTCCGCTGACAGATTTAGGTTTTTAACGATAGTTTTGTTTTTCGGTATTTTTAAATGGCCATTTCTACGGTAATTCACTATTTCGTAGTCACCGAATCCGCTCGCAACATCCCTGAGCACATTCTCTTCATACGTATTACAGTTTATTAAATATAGCTTGTTGCTTATGGACCTCTCTAGATACGACTTAAGAAAAACATTCCATTTGGATGTTTCTAATACTGCATTGTTTTTCTCATGTTCCGCGAAGAAGTATAAGTTGCTATTTTCTTTGTGCATTTTTAGTTTATCTTTTTGGTTGGCTCGTGTAGTATTTTCATGTTCGTTTATTTTATTAGTCTGCTTACGTACCGTATTTTTGTCATGCTCTTTTTTATCATATCTTTGAGGTTGGGATATTTTATTTCTCCCTTTCTCACCTTCTAGCACTTTCTCAGTTTTAACATTAGTTC
Organism: Hebomoia glaucippe; assembly: GCA_025727935.1. Classification (NCBI taxonomy): domain Eukaryota; kingdom Metazoa; phylum Arthropoda; class Insecta; order Lepidoptera; family Pieridae; genus Hebomoia; species Hebomoia glaucippe. The sequence goes on along the minus strand of JAOSYY010000001.1, from coordinate 5,000,221 downwards.
CAGTTTCTTTGTTTTTACTTTGTGTAACGGCAATATCCGAGTCTATTTTAATTTGTCCCGTTTCAACAGGGTCTTTCGGTCGATCAAGCATTTTATTAGCTGAAGCCTCTATTAATTGACTATTTCGAGCTTGATTTCCCTCCGTCTTATGTACTGGTTCTATATTTTTGTCATCATTGTTTTTACTACGAACCGCCTCATTTCCTGCGTTTAACTCTTCGTATAATTCAGCATTTGTGTAAGTTTTTTCTTCGACATAACTCTCTTGCGGTTCACTGTTTGAGCTGTTTTGAATGATATATTGCGTTGCACTGGTGGTATTGCACGCGAATTCTAACTCTGGTCCAGGTATGCTGGAATACACTTGGCTTAAGCTTGGCCTGACATTCGCTTGGAATTCAAGAAGTAAGGCCGCTTCTTGATTCATACGTCTCTGCTCTTCCTCCAAAAACTTGCGCATTTTCATGATTTTCTTCGCTTCTTCAAAATTTGAGGCAATTTTTGGCTTTTTTAACGTTATATCTGGTACGAAAGGCAATCGAGGTGGCGAAGAAACCGGTGTTTCCAAATGTGTCTCTATTCTTACAATCGGTTTATTTTGTGAAAGACCAGCTTTATTTCCCGCGTCGTGTACGACTTCTTTATCACTTGGTGATGTTGAACCACTACCTGATGTGTTATCGGACTTTGAAGTGCTTTCTTTAGACCCTTTTTTGCTCTCTGATGATTTGGAACTAGCAGGACGGTGAGAGCCTTTGGATGATGAACTACCATCGTTAGAATCTCTGTCGGTGGACCGTCTATTTGGATTCCCCCTGCCGGATAGACTGTAGTGATCGTCGGCGTCTTTCTTAGACTTTTTTTCTTTATCTTTTTCGCTCGATCTGCTCTTACTGTTACTACTACTCTTTCTATCTTTTTCAGACCGATGAGAATTAGATTTCGAATCCTTCGACTTTTCTTTCGAAGAGGATTTCTCGAAATTTTTATCTTTATCTTTTTGGCTTGAAGAGGAAGACTTTTTGTCATCTGATTTAGCAGAATGCCTGTGGCTCGAACTAGAGCTTCTATGTGATTTCGAGTCTTTATGACTTGATTTGTGTGAACTCCGATGTCTTGAAGAATCTTTATTTTCTTTCTTATCACTTCTGTCTCTAGATCTTTCTTTATCGCTGGATTTGTGTTTACTTTCATCTTTCGAGGGTTTTTTGTCATGGCGGCTACTGTCTCTACTACTCGAGGGCTTGGAATCAGATTTTTTGTCTCTGCTACTTGAATGTTTATGTGAATCTCTTGACCGATGTGAACTTTTGTGACTACTTTTCTTATCATCGCTCCTCTTTTCTTTTTTAGCGTCTTCAGAATTTTGATCCAAATCAACTTTCGATTCCGTATTTATTTTACTATTGGCATCACTTTCGTAGTCTATCTGAAGGTTATTACTATTTGAACTATCCTCGTAAGCAGGTGTATTAAAATTGTTGATATTCACTTGGTTGAGTTGGTAGGATAAATCGGCTTCTTTTATGTCGTTTTTCGTTTCATCTAAACTATTTTCATTTGACTTGGAGTCTATTGCAAATCTAAAAGAATTAGGTTCTTTAATTTCCTCTTTTTTACTTTCCGATAACTGGTTTTCAAATGCTTGCTGAGCGTCACAAGAATTTTCGTTATTAAAATTCCTAATAGGTGTCAACGGCGACATATTTCTACGTAACGACGAATCGGAGCTGGACTCATCATCACTATTAATTGGTTTAAAGAAACTTCCATTTTCCTGTTTAGGAATTTCATCTGGCAATGGTATATCATTTGCATCAGGTTCTTTCGGCAATTCAATTTTGTCAATCTCTAATTTTTCGATTTTAGGTGGGCTATTTTCAGGAGGAGGAATATCTTCGGGCCTGATCTCTTCAGCAGGTAGTGGGATGTTATCTTTATCAACACTTGCATCAGGATCGTGCACGGTTAAATCAGTTACACCAGATGTCTCAGCCTCTTCTATTTTTTCATTGGTTTCCTGTACTATATCTTTAACATTTTCGTTGTCATTTTGCTCTTCAACATCCATTTTCATTCCTTCAGTAGGTTCATCAACTTCCATGGACTCATGGTTATCTGCATTGCTTTTAACCGAACCTGGACTAACAGCTTCTAGGTCCGTCGGAAGCAGATCAGCACTGTCATTTGATATTTCTGCAACTGTTTTCTTTCTTGTGATACCGAGGTAATTGTACACAAGATCTTCTACTTTTGGTACAAACACAGTTGATACTTTTGGATTTACGACTTGGTCTACTATCCTTTCTACTCCTTGCTCTAGGTAATTGCCACTGCAAAAAAATGAATATTTTTAGTAAATATTTCAGCAAAGATCACAAAGTATTTAAATTGAAATAAAAGATTTAATGATTATTTATTGTGTGTAGATGTCAAGAACACTACTAAGCTTTATTATATTTTTTATGTCCCAAAGGAAAAAATGTATATATTTATACAATTTCTGAAATCCATTGTTAATGTTAAAATCTTCAACGATGTCAACCTACACAGTGAATAAAGGTCATAGAACATTTTAATGTACAAATATACATACTCTAAAATGTGTTTCCTTAATTTTTCTCTCAGTTGATTCTTATTCAGGTCCGGTTGCCAACACTGTCGTGCCAGGAACGTTGACACTGAATTTTCTACCCGCTGCCTGAGATTTTGGTATGCCGGTCTTGTATCAACATCTGCTATGCAATCTTTACGAAACTGAAAATAATCATAATTTACAATAGTGAGTAAGTTTACCGCAACATATGCAACGGAGCTCGTGACTTAGGCTGTAATTTAATAATTTATTTTTGATGAATGTTAAATAATATTGAGATTTCATTTAATGACTTCTACTTTGTATTGTATTTGTAAAAAATAAATACTACATAAGGTTTAGCTTACATCAATTTACATGCCAAAAATCTTTCTCTAGAGACTTAAACTTATCTTCTTACATAAAACTTAACTTCTGTCAGACAACTATAAAGTTCACTTCATAGTAATAAATCAATTTTTGCTATTGAATTGAATATTTTTTAAGCAATTTTAATATAAGGAAACGCATTCAGTAAAGCTAATAGTAATATATATAAAAATATTATTACATAATGACACAATAACATTGATGAAAAATTACACCTCAAGCTATCACTTACCTGATTAATTTTTGTATCAAACAATCTAGTCAAATCTTTCTTACGACATACCCATACAAGTGTTATAAACAAAAACTGTGTGAAAATTAGAATTAAATAATGACAAGGAATGATTATTGCTACTATTAATCTTTTTATGATATAAATGCATTATAAAATTCATATTTGTATAATTCTGATAAAATGTACTATCATTTTGACAATTCAAATGATTTAGTTATTTTAGGCATATCTATTTTAAGAAAATTTCGATTATATAGACAATTGTGATGGAAAGTTTAGATAGTTTAAAAAAACGTAAATCTATAAAAATTAAAGGTTAAGAAAATATTCCATATGTGCAACATATTCATTTAATACTTGTGTTAAATACTTTGTTAAGTTGCAGGAAATGGAAAAATTGTACACCTTTGTAGACTATACAGTACACATATATAATAATATTTTTGATTCATCAATTCCATACCACAAAATAAATGAAGATCCGTTCTTAAATCATAGAAATTTATGTGCTTTAACAATTGAAGTACAGCTAAAATGAATTAGACTTCAATGGATATTGATATAATAGATTAGAACGTATATTTAAAGAGGCATAAATAATTTTTTACCTGATCAAAAATTCCTTTTGATTTAAGTTCATAAACTAATTGGTCAACCAAACGAGGATCTCCAGGCATGTACTGCAGATGAGCCATTTTTACTAGCTTCGGTACACATAAATTATTAGACAACTTTTAAAGTATTTTATATTAAACACCAGTTCGATGTTCCTTACTTATTTAATTATAAACATAATAATTATTACTTAAATCGCAAAAATTAGTTACATCAAATTATTCTGAAACATCTACTCAAAATCGCAAATACAGTGATACCATTTTATAGGTTTATTTGTAAGTTTTGACAGTTAATAATATACTTTTAAGAAGTTAATTAAGTTTGAAAAAATACGTACGTACGTTAAGTACGCCGTATATTTTTACTTTTTACAACATAGACAAAGACAGAATTAAAACTTTTCCGTTTTAATGAATTGAGGGCCTTGTATCCAAGTTTATTATAATAAATAAATTAAAAAAAAACCGCTTTAACTGTCAAATGACCACTGCCGGGGGCTGTCAAAATTTAAATTTATAATACAAAACGGAAATCTGAAGTCTAAACATTGTTGTTCCTTAAATTAAAACGTTGGGTGAAATGGATACAAATTCTACAACAGATAGTGAACGACTGCGTATTTTTGATAGTCTTGTACAACGGGACATTCAAGAAAACCTTGCTAATTGTAAGTTGAAGTTTTATAATTTTGTTGTTGATTTTGACAGTTTACGTTCAGTTGATGTTTACAATAAATACATCTTGCTCGACTTCATTTATAACCTTAAGATTTCTCTAACAAATATTTTATGTTAAAAATAAGAAATGAATAAACTGTCTTCATATACTATTAAACAAATACATAAGGCATATCGTGATAATGTCTTCAGCCCGAAAAGTTTCATAGATCAATCTTTAGAGAGGGCTAAGAAAACGAAAGAATTTAACGCTTTTATTACAATATCGGAAGGTACAGCTAAAAAACAAAGTGTAGATTGTGAAACTCGTATTAAACAAAGCAACCAAACAAAGTTATTAGACGGGATTTCTGTTGGAGTCAAAGATAACTTTTGTACCAAAGACATACATACAACATGCGCATCAAAGATGCTAAAAAACTTTGTACCGACGTATAACGCGACTGTTTATACGAAGTTAATGAATGGTGGAGCATGTCTTATCGGAAAAACTAATCTAGATGAATTTGCAATGGGTTCTGGAACTGCAGATTCGATTTATGGTCCCACGCGTAATCCGTGGTGCTATGACAAAGACTGGAGGATTCCAGGCGGGAGTTCAGGTGGTAGTGCAGTGGCAGTGAGCACAGGGTCTTGTGTGGTGGCCATTGGATCAGATACAGGAGGCTCGACAAGAAATCCCGCAGCATTATGTGGTATAGTGGGTCTAAAACCAACATATGGTCTTGTATCAAGATATGGCCTAATACCTTTAGTTAATTCAATGGATGTACCGGGAATTCTAGCTAGAAATGTTGATGATGTAGTTACTACTTTAAATTGTATAGCTGGACCAGACGATTTAGACTCTACAACTATTAAACGTAAATTTCAAAATGTATCTATTAGGGATAACTTTGATTTATCAAAAATTAAAATAGGAATACCAAAAGAATATTATTGTAAAGGAATGAGTAGCGAAGTTATTGAGACTTGGCAATTTGTGACAGATCTCTTAGATAAAGATTGTAAAGTTAGCTCAGTATCTCTACCATACACGTCTGTATCAATTGCTGTGTATTCTATCCTTAATCAGTGTGAAGTAGCCAGTAATATGTCTAGATATGATGGCCTAGAATATGGCCTTAGGACAGATGAAAACAATTCAACAGAAGAATTATATGCTTCCACAAGATCTGAAGGTTTCAATGATGTTGTTCGAGCCAGAATATTTGCTGGAAATTATTTTCTTTTACGTGAAAACTATGAAAAGTACTTCCTGAAAGCTTTAAAGTTGAGAAGGCTCATCTCGGATGACTTTAAAAAAGTTTTTAATGGAGATAATAATGTTGATTTATTATTGACACCAACCACTCTGTCAGATGCCCCGTTATATAAAGACTTTGTTTCGAAAACAAATAGGGACCAATGCGCGCTGCAAGATTACTGCACCCAGCCTGCGAACATGGCGGGAATACCAGCTATTTCTATTCCAATTAGGCTCTCTAAAAATAAACTACCACTCTCGTTACAATTAATGGGACCCGCTTTCTCAGAAGAATTATTGCTCAATGTAGCAAAGAAGATAGAATGTGTAGTCAATTTTCCTACACAAGGTGCTAAATGATTAAAGACTGTATAAAAATAAATAATATTAGCACATTTTTCATCATCTATTATTTTGTTAATAAATTACAAATTATTTACACAGGCTAGCATAAACATTATGGGATGCTTAATAAAACATTAACAAAATTTAATATATATTTAAACTTTCACTGTATTCACTGTAATATTTAAAATGTCCCTGCGTATGTCTTTGGATGTATGATGAGGAAAATTTTCTTTTTCTTGTTTTCGACACATCAACAATCCAACTGTGTCATTCGGTAGTAGAACATAGAAGGTGAATCAATTTATGGAAGCCATCACCGCACTCTCCAAAAGTCATGAATAATGTATAGTCTGAGCATTTGTGATAATTAGATCTTTAAAAATATAATTAAGCCATTTTATGTTTTCTGTAATATTTTTACTCATTACTTTCAGCATCTTTAAACTCTGAGATTTTGACTAAACTAAGTATTATAATCGAGAGGCTACCACCAAAATCTCAAAAGATTTTACAAGAATGCGCTAGCAAAAGTAAAAATGTAACTTTCGACCCGATATCTATATCGTTACAACAATCAAAAGAAACAGCGGAAAAGTTTCAAGATGAATACGAAATTTTGAAATTGCAACAAATGAATGCGAAATTGCAAGCGAAAATCGACCGTAATAACAAGTTTTTAGAAGGTCTGAGGAGAGAATTGGATTCATCGAAGCATTCACTGTCGCAGCTGAAACCTAATCCTGAAAATATACATGAAAGTATACGCCAATTGAAACAAAAATTGGTAGCCTATGAACAGAGCTGTGACAAGGCAAAGGTTTGTTGTTTTTGTATACGGGGCGTTTGGAGACTGCTCC
>JAOSYY010000001.1:4922825-4941083 GCA_025727935.1 Hebomoia glaucippe | reverse complement strand
CAAATGAGAGAATTTTAGGGGCACCACTGCATACCTTATCCCATATTCTGTGAAGTTTAAGAAACAATCTCAATAAAAGTGCAAAATGAAACCCGCTCTTAGGTCATTAAAGAAAAATAATTTCCAATGAAATGAGACTCTTTTACTTTATACAAAACATTTCAAGACCATTAATAAGAATGTAACTCTCTGTCGTAGTTTGCACTCTTAACAATGGTGTTCAAAGTAATTGGAGACAAGAGTAAACTACTCGATGGGTTCTGAAGAAAATTGGTATTGCTTAGACACAGATAATATACTGTAACGTCTGACAAGATAATTTGCAATACCTACTTTGTAAGCGAGCTATCATCCAGGACTCCGGCAAAACAGCAATTGAACCATTTTGTGAGGGGCAACTTGTCTAAAGCTTTGATTTGTAATAAATGACTGAAATTAAAAGTCCCAAGATGAATCAGTTATTCAGTAAATGTCTCAGACTTAATGGAAATGCCTTTATTGATGCGATGTTAACTGTACTTTACTAAAGGTATAATCTTGTTTGAAAGTGAGCTGCCATAGCTGAATTATGCAAGTTCTTACTTGTACAATTCTCCGTCTTCCTTTTCGAGCATACTTTGGAAGGCTTCCTTGAGTTTGGTCAAGTCTTTTTGCATGTTCCGCACTATTTCACTGAGGCCTTTACTCAGCCAGTACACATCTACTTCATTGTTATATAGTTCCAACAAAGTGTTGGCAATGGGGATGAATGTATCTGCAGACTAAGGAATATTGCACAAAATTATAATCATTTCAAGTTTTTACTGTCTGTGGCTGTTCTAATGGCTGACAAGACTACTAACAGAATAATTAGTCTCTGGGAACAAAGGCGGCTTTCGTTCCTCCAGCTCGAGCAACCACATGGCTAGCAACACCTCACTACGAGGAGCTGTCTTTTCCACTCGCTCTAACATATCTGCTGCATAGAGCAAGTCATTGTATTGCTCCGTGCGCTGTTCCATAACAAATTGATGTGAATCCGCGTACACTGGAAGGATGTCTGTAAAATTATAAGGTTGTCAATGAATGTTTAATTGGGGCCCTAAAGATAAAAAGTCAGTCAATTTAATGCACAGTTTAAATTCCTACCTAACAACACTTTCCACACCAAATTCCTGTAGGCAGCGGGCACAGTGAACCTTAGACAGAATTGCTTCAGCTTCACCCTATCCCACGGTTTTTCTTTCATCAAAATTTCCAGGGACTTCTTCTCTTCTACGCCGCGACATCCGACCTTTTCGTAGTACGAAGAACGAAAATTTCGCTCATCAGTCATAGTGGGCATTTTCCGACGTGATGAGAGGAATTTCTAAGGAAATCCCAAGAAAAAATTGCTAATTGTATGTTTCTTTAATACATTTTTGTTTTTACTGACGTTTGAAGTTTTGAACTCGTCGAGTAATGTTAATTTATTTAGATACTTAGGTGGATAACACAGATTAAAAATATATACAGATGACGTAGCGACTGAGACTTGTGCATACGCTCGCTTCTTGCCATTCCTTCAGTCAATTCAGCTTTTTCATACTTAACATTGGGTGCTTTCCATTGACACGAAATAGGTGCTGTGTAACGCAGTGTTGAACTTTGTGCTGTGCCGGATATAATAGTACAAGTACACTGCTTTACACTCAAAAACATTTTGTTAGGTAGCCTTTTGTCGAGTGATATACTAGATGACCCGGCCACGTGTTTCTGTAGCTAAGGTTTTTGTTATATTGCATTGTAATTCGAAAGCAATATTATTATTGAAACGTTTGTGCTTTTAACACAGTGCCGTCTATTGAATATCTTCTCAATTTAGTCAACAGATATTGTCATCTTTTAGAATCGTTTGGAGCTAAAAGATAATTTGGGCTTTCAAATATACAAATAATAATTCACAGTAACATAATATTGCGATTATAAATTGATAAATAAACCATCCATCTCATATGTTGGAGCATAGCACTCATTTAAAAAAATTCGGTTTAGTAGTTTCGGAGATCATCCCGGACAAACAACATGACACGCAATTTATATATAAAGATTAAGAGCGATAAAAAGTGTAGTGTCGCTTTTGGAGAACTACACTGCTACATTTAATAGTGTTTTCATAATATGGTAGTGTTCAGTTGTGTCACGCGGAGTTCTTCCGTTTCTGTAATTGGAAAGCACCCATAAATATCACACCCGAATGGATGTCAGATGCTGATATGCTATTGGTTGAAGATTTATCGAAATTCGAATTTATCTGCCAACACCTACTTACTTTTATCGATGAAACAAACAAAGACAGTATCCAAGCAACGCTTAGTATTATTAATTGTGGACGAGAAAGAGTTGCAAGTTGATATTGCCTTTTCCACAAAATGGATTCACCTGGGTTTTCTAAAAACGATCCAACTTATATAGAGGGGAAGCGTCGAGAACTGAAAGAGTTTTTTAAAGACGCCAAATTTCCGCAACACGTTATCGATAATGTAATCGAAAATGAGTTAAAGCCTCTTACAGAAGGCTCAAGAACAGACACCCCATACATCGCTGCCGCCCAATCTGGAGATGTAAAATCTGAATTTGATGTAATGTCAGGCCAACCATTTACAGAGATCACAGATTATAATAAACCTTTATCATCCGAAGAGATTAAGGAAATTATAAAAGACAACCCAATTATAGCAGAAAAAGCGCGACAAATTCAAATAACCACAGATCGTGAAGGGCGATCTAGAGGACACTTTGTGCCTTATGACCAAATAGACATAAGTACTTATGGCAAAATGAATCAAGAGATTGATTCCGCAAATGGGGACATTGAGAAGATTCGGAAAATAAAATATACCCATATGCAAGCTTTATTTCGGTCAGCCGATAAATTTGCAGCAAATGAATTAAAAGACAATAGTTATAAAAAAGAATCTACAAATAATAGCCTTGATTCTAGCAGTGACGAGAGAGAATTTGAGATGATGGATAAAGTAGTTACAGAAGTAACCAACAAGTCGTACGAGACTCGCTTCAATGAGACGAAAGACATGCTACAAAAACTAGCTGATAAATACGAAGATCCCGAACAGGTTAATGATCGAAATGAACCCAGAACTTTAACTGTACAGGAAGATCCTATATTGAAAGAGTCATCATCTCAGCTTATCAAAGGACAAATAAGACGCAGTACTTTTGAAGAAATCAAAGAAAGTTATATGATAAATGAAGCAATGAACATTTCCTTAGTCGACAACCCCGTGAAACCCGATCTTACTTGCAAAACGAAGGAAAGACTTGATCTAAAAAAAGTAGTCGAAGATGAAGTGTTCAATGTTGAAGACGTTTTTCCCAAAACTATTGGAGCAAAATTAAAAGATACTGAAAAAGCGTTGAAAGACATAAATTCTATATTAAATCCAATTGAATCGGTGGAAAATACAGATAAAGTACACAAGAACGAAAATTCACAAAAAATACCAGAAGAAAATATACTAGAAAATTTACAAGAATCACAAGAAAGTGTATGTAATAACGAGCAAAGCCAAATTAAATTTGACGAACGAATGGAAGAAACGTTACACAATGCTTTGGTAAATATATATGAAATTGGGAATAGCGATAATAGAGATACTAAAGAGTTGGAATTTAAAGAAATGAAAAATCTCGCTCGTAATATTGTGGACGGAGCCGAGAACCTTAGCTTATTGATACGGGAAGATATTACCAATAAACTAAACAGTATGAATGAACTATTAAATGATGTAAATGTAGCTTTAGAGAACTCGAGGAAGTCCAACTTGGCATACCAGAAATTAAGGGAAGAGAGCGAACAAAGGATTAAAGACAGAATTCATGAAAAAGAAGGCATTGCTAGAGCAGAGCCAGCAGGGAACGAGAGCAATTCACAAGGCTCCGTATCTCAGTCAGATTTAGATGGCATTCATGCTGCCATAAGTAACCTCAATGAAGAAATTAAGTGTCACGAAGATCGAATCAACCGGAGCAAGGCAAGTTGTGAAATGAGAACAAAAGAGTGTCATGATTTCATCAAGGAAGTTAATGACGTCTTACAGATATCGCATGAAGTATTGCATCCCAAAGAGGGTACTGCGGCCGCTGAAGACGGCGCTATATTGGCAGGCTCAAGTGGGGCAGAAAATGATTTCAATGGTGAACAATCTAAAAACATGCGTCGCGAGTTATGCGATGTCGACGTGATTCCTAACGAAGAAACAAACAAAAACTTAGCTGAGCGAAACCAAAAAGAAATTCTACGCAACAAACGCATAGACGATCTGTTATGCGACATTAAAGATAAAATGAAAGATAACAAGGAAGTATTACGTATAGCCAATAACTTACTACGCGGTCGAACCGACAAGAAAAGTGGGGAATCCTCAAGCAAAATTGTCGAATTGCCTGACGATAATGATATTAGAGCTCAAGGAGATCACGTCCGGGCAGATGAAGGTGGACCTATTACGAAACCAAAATTGCATGAAGTTCCGGCGCTTACGGGAGGTATCTTATTGATATTATCAGCTTTGTGCTTTAACTACGATTGATTTAACTTTTAAGTTGTACCCATATCACTGACTTATTTTTGTAGATGGAGAAAGGGAAGATGACGTAAATGTGAAAAAAGTACTTGAAGAGAAACACAAGCGAAAGGAGTTCAGAATGAAAGTGGAAAAGAAGGTGGAAGAAGAGAATAGAGGTCCGCGAATGACAAAGGAGTTTATCCGTAATCACTGCAAACAGCACAAGCTGTATTGCACGCCGTACCTCAACGATATTTTGTACTTGCATTTTAAGGTAGAGCAAGCATTTTACGTATTTTTCATAATATAGCGTGTAGTTTAAAACGCTCATCCTTTTCCTGTTCAGGGTTTCTCCAGAATTGAAAATCTCGAAGAATACACGGGGCTCAAGTGCATTTTTCTGGAGAACAATGGAATTCAAAGAATCGAAGGGCTAAATACGCTGTCGGAGCTGAAGTGCCTCTATCTCCACTACAACGTTGTGAGGAAAATAGAAAACTTGAACGGCTGCCCGAAGCTGGATACGCTGAATCTGGATCACAATTTCGTGACGAAGATCGAGAACCTGGACGCGGTGCCCGACCTGCACACTCTGAGCATCGGGCACAACATGCTCACCAATGTCGGCAAGTTGTGACCTCACTACTCCCGTCGTATCATTCTCTCCAACCAAAATATACATGAAGTCTTTTTCAGAGGACCTAGATCACCTGAGGACGTGCCGAAACCTGTCGGTATTGGATCTGTCGTATAATCGATTGGAAGATCCCCTCATAGTGGACGTGTTGGCTGATATGAATATACTGAAAGGTGTGTACGTGTAAGCTTCCGTTGTTTATATCAAAGTGATAGCAAAGAAACTGCGTCGTTAATAGAATAAAAATATAATTGTAGTGTTGGTGTTGACGGGCAACCCGGTGGTTCGCAACATTCCTGCCTACCGCAAGACATTGACTCTACGCCTCAAGGAGCTGCTGAATCTCGACAACCGTCCGGTGTTCCCGAGAGACCGGGCCTGCGCCGAGGCTTGGCAGCGTGGCGGGGTGCAAGAGGAAATCGCTGAAAGGAAACGGTCAGATGGTTTTGTATTTAGATCTATCTGCTGATATTATAATTTGTAATATAATGAAAGCGCTGGTAATTTGTTAATCTCAGTTGGATAGCTCGGGATCAAGAGAAAGTAATGGAGAGCGTTCGATACTTGATCAAGATGCGCGACGACAACAAGGCCAAAAGAGAAGCCCGCGAAAGAGAGGAGAGGGAGAAGCTGGGATTGCCTGCGAAGGTGACTTTGCGCCGTTGCTTAGACAATGCTCTTATTCCAATCTAAACGTCTCTGTCGGCGCAGGAAGAACAGGCAGAATCGGGAGAAGACGAAAAAGCGTCGATTCGTGAGGAAAAGTCAGATGCGGCTACAGTAGAGACAAAAGACGGCGTAGCGGTCGATATGCTCACGGGTTCCGAGGCCGAAGACAGTACCAGCGATGACAGCTCCAGCGACACTGAATCTGAAAACGACGAAGGTATTTCATTATGGACTCGTAAAATCTATAATTAGTTATATACTTAGTAAGCAGTGTTATTTAAAAAAGAAATTAAATAGATAATTTTTCAGAAGAAGGTACATCGAATATCGAGTGGACCGATATTGAAAAAGGAAAGGTTTTGGTGCAAGAATTGAAAGAAGAAGACCACAATCGACCTGATGCTTTTTGGCCAGGCTTTGGAACTCCACCTGCTCCTGCTTTGGGAGATTTGTGAGGCTGTAGCAGTAACTTAGAACAAAAACTTAACTGTGGATTGATATTGAATAATTCACTTTGTGTATTTTCAGGAATTTCTCATCAGACGCTCAAGCTTTAAGCAACCTATTGTTCGAGCAAGTCCCTCATACAAAAGCAAAGAAGGCGATCGAAACTCAACGTTAGTTATTTTAGTTTTACAGACATACATTTGCAATGAGTCGTTTATAATGCATCTTGCTCTTCTTGCAGAGCGTGGATGTTTGAGCGCTCAGGTTACGGAACACGCCAACTCAGACGAAGCACCCCAGCAGGGAGCGAAGAGGAAGCCATTAATAGAAGTGATTGAAGAAAGCAACAATATAATTGAAACCGATAGTGTGATCATAGACCACGACCGAAAACTTCTAGTAGAGAAAGGTTGTGTGTCCAATTCTAAGTTTCTCGAAACTCAGAGACTCGGGAAAAAGCGGCCAGTGAGAAATATTACTATAAAAGAAGTCCAGAAGGAGACTCTAGAGAGTAAAGATGACCGGGCCGGTGAAATGGTACCCACCAACGAATCTGAAGATAACAACAAAATGAACCCTGTTGGAACAAGTTCGTACGACATTCGAGGAGAGGAGCGAAGACGCGACGGTACATAATATTACAAAATACTGTCAGAATCGACCGGTCTAGGGAGATTCGAAACAGTGTATAAATATAGTCTATTAATGTCGGTTCTCGTGATGGTTTTAGCTCAGCAAAGCGACGGCGATGGCGTTGCGCTCATTCATTTCTTAAAGAACAAGGATTCGGAGACGAGCGACGAAGCCTTGCAACCCAGCGCTGAGGATTTGGAGATATTCTCAGAGCTGGAGCGGGAAGAGGTCGAGAAGCAAGCGAGGGTAGCGCGCGGAGAGCCGGCCGTCGACCCCATGGTGAACACTATTGTAATAATAATTCTTTATAAATCGGGTAGTATCTCGGAAGCAAAAAATTATAGACTTATAACTTGCTCACCAACGTCAGTCTCAAAATGGATCCCGTGGTACTAAAGAACTCCTCGTTGTCATGCCACCTGCCAACACGTCCGACGGAGCAGGGGAGCTCTTTCTGCGGCCTGGCTTGACTATAAAAAGGCCTCACTCATGGCTGAGAAGAGTCCTAGAGTTGTATCAAAACGATGCAACACTTAGACCCTTTTTGAGTACATGTATGAGACTGTAGAAGACAGTCCTTCGTCTACCAGGCAGTGGAGATGACCCCCTGGATCCGTCGGATGGTATGGATAGAGCGATGTATCTTCCAGGGTGAAGTCTGAGCCCGTTGGGCTTTTGCTTAGCCCTAAATCCTCATCATAAAAAACTGAAGCGTTTGTAACCCCTCAGACATACGACGGCCAAGCTCCGCTGTTGGTGGTTTTCCAGATTAGGATTTTTATAATATTTTTATTTTTGTATTTTACTTTTGTCTATTTTATAAAAAACGTAATTGAGAAATTAAATATATGTGAGTAAATAATAATATGAATATTTATTATATATTAAAAACAAGTATTGTCCTTAGAAATTGTACGACAAGAAGATAATGGAGGAGTTCCACAAGAGCTCGGAGTGCGTGCCGGCGCATCGCGTGGCGGCCAAGAGCTTTGTTACCACTTACAGGAAGGACAACGCGTTCGATCGCATCGCGCTCAGCCAGCTCACGAGGGGCGAACAGCCCGGTAGCCACGGTTACATGTCCCGTTCGATCGTAGAGTTGCGTCGAGTGCACTTGTAGAGAATAGTCTTCAGCAAAAAATATTTCCCAGATCCCAACGAAATAAAAGTGACTCCCGTGCCGGGCGCCGTGCTGCTCGAGTACGTGAACCATCGGAAGCCTCTCGAAGTCGAATACGAAATCGGAGAAGAGCAAATCGATTCTGCGCGTGAGCTTCGCATTTGTTGACCGTATCACAGCTTATAATGTGTATGCGTTTAATATTGCATCGTATATGTTACTTTAGTGAATAATTTTTGCTTTAGCTTCCTCGGAAGACACGCAGTCTATTAATATAGACAGCGATTCGAATAGCAGCGACGGGGACCTCCCTCCCGCCTGGAACGAGTCGGAGGCCCCGGGGAAAAGGCCTAGAACGGCGGCCAACCGTCGGGGCAGCTTTGCTTTGAAGCGATGCGACGAAAATATTGATAGCGATAAAGGTATTCCTTAACTCGAAGTCGCATTCATGTTCTTATTGTTTCAATTTTTATGGGTATTTGACCGATAGCTACGAAAGAGACGAGGGAGCCGAGCCCCTCGGGCGGCAACGGGGGCTCCGCGAGGCGCGAAGTCGCCACGCGGTCGATCATCGATGTGATAAATTCTTATGAGGACGAGAGGTTCCCTTCCCGAGGTTCGTCCTTCCCTTTTAGATTGATAAAAAATGATTACATTATTTTAACCGTTACGAGAGAGTGAATGTTTTGCGCAGGCACAAACTACGCGAACTTGGAGGAGAACGGGCGCATCGAGCGGTCGGTGGCGGCCGAGATCCTGGCGAGGACGATGCAGTACGAGGAGCAGGAGTACTACCGCCAGTGCGGAGCCGTGACGCTGCACGCGGGCCGCGTCGACAACCGCACCAACGCCGTCATCGAGACCATCGCCGACCGCCTCGAGCACCGCTACACGCTGCCCGAGGTCTCGCGGCTCCTGGAGGCTCACGTCGAAGCGGCGGAGGGCGGCCACGACACCACGCTCGTGCCTGGCGACGACGCCTCCGCCTCCCCCTTGGAGGACACGCTCACCGAAGACACCGTCGACGCGCTGTTGGCGAACGATGCCTCGCTGAACGGCGAACAAGCGGCCGCTTCACGGGACGTCGATAGCGAGAGCGACGAGTTCGAGGACTGCGTGGAGGCCAACAGAGCCGAGCGCGGCCAACGCTTCCAAGACTACTCTCTGGAAATGAAGCTAGCCCTCGGCATCGAGGAGCAGTGACCTCCGATTAGGGTCCAAGTTTTGTTTGTTTTATGTTATTCCTCCTCCTTCGAAGAGAGTGTTTTGTTGTTTTTCGTTGTTCGGCTGAGGTTCTCGTAAAGCTGTGGTAAATAAAAGGCGAAGTGAACTGTACTATTTATTGTTCTCATTCCTTAAGTATAAACTCTTAGTAATAAACTATGCATCTAACAACAGCATTATAAAAATAGTTCTCAATAAAAGGACATATTTACAACAAATACGTATAAAATGAAACTCTGCTCGAACAGATGTAACGTTAATATAATTTTTGGTACGGGCGGTTGCACTGAAGGCGGGCGGGACTAGGCGGGGTGGTGCTTCAGGTCGAAGATCTCCATGAGCAGCGGCTCGATGGGGTTGACGTCGAGGTAGACGCCGGTGACCTCTGCGGCGAAGCGGCGCAGCTCCACGATCTTCTGGATGAGCTTGAGGAAGGTGGACTTGGCCTCGCAGCCGGGGTACGCGCTCTCGAGGTAGCGCCGCAGCAGATAGTAGTAGGAGTTCTGTTCCAGCTTGATGACGTCACGGTGCACCACCTTGGGCCGGTCGGGCGAGAACAGCAGGATGGCGGAGAGCACGAGGATGACGTGCTCGTCGGTGCGCCACTCGGGCCGGAACGAGCGGATGAAGGCCTCGTGCGAGCGGTAGATGTTGCCCTTGGCCAGCTTCAGCACGTCCGCGCTGATGCTGCCGAAGCGCGAGTGGCTGTGCGGCAGCTTCCACTGGTCGCCCTGGCCGTCGTACGTCATGGTGCTGCGCAGCACCATCATCTCGATGCAGCCGCCTTTCAGCAACGCGACCTGCGGACGGACACGAGATTTACTCGCTCGGTCGTCGCTCGGCCCCGCGGCCGCGCCGTCCCACCTACCTGGTCCTCCTCGCACATGTTCTTGAAGGCGTTGATCTTCTTGGCCATCTTGATGAGCCGCCTGATGGCGACCGCCGTCAAGTTCACTATCGTCACCAGCCGCGGGTCGTGTTGGCTCTCGTTGCTCTGAGAATCAAATCGGTGCAATGAAAGGCGAGCGGGCAAGACATGCGTGGCCCTGAACGGCAGTGTACCTTGAACCAAGTGCTATCCCCGATGAGCGCTGACACGTCGTCGTCGATGGGCGTGTTGAGGGCTTTGTGCGCTACAATCAGTTCATTCAGTTTCGCTCTTTCCACCTGTAAATATGTTTGTGTCAATTGTAGCGTTTACATTGTGGATCAGCAATCTGAAGTATTTACCTCGTTGAGTTCTCTAGAGGAGCCGCTGCAATTAGTTAGAGACGTGTACGCTTCAAATTCCAGTTTTATCGCTTCACACAAAATGGATTCCATTGAATTTGGTTCTATTCTGCAAAACAGTATATTGTTTCAGGTACTAAACAGGATAAGTGTACACATGTCTTAAATACAGAATTATTTTAGAAATACACACATAGAGGACTCGCATATAAAAATTAGTATTAATGGTACCAAGTGAAAACCTCTGGAATTGCCAATAAAATATATAAACTGCATATGTATGTTGCAGTTACCTTTCGACATCCTGCAAAATCTCTCTAGCCTTGTTGACGTCGGCATCATTGCTTGTGGAGGGTTCGTCCCTAGGTTGCTCCTCCATGACCTCATGGGACACTAGATTGTCTCCATTTGTTAATATTGACCTGAACAGATTATCACAATATATGAAACTCGTTTATGTATGATTGGTGTATTTAGGATGACAAAAATTAATGTAATTGTATTTTCTAACTTAAACAATGTTTATTGCCTGTGACAAGTTGATTAATGATTTAATGATCACTTGTTACGGCCAGACACAAGCAAATGGAACAGACCTTATACTATTTTGTTTTGATGGGTCTCTGTACACACTATTAACATTGTCATTAACATAATCCGACCGTTGGTCATACACCACCCTATTTATAACGGATTTGTCATCGATTGGACGCAACTTGACGCCATATTGGCTATCAGTAGTTTGTGTTGGCACATTGTAGCCATAGAAGGGAGAGGAACTTAAGGAGTTGTCCATGTCTGAGCTGAGTGGAGATTGCACTGTGCTGTGTGGACTACACGTCGTGCTATTGAGCACATCGTACTGAGTCGACGATTCAGAGTTCTGCGAAATATCCTCCTTCCTTATTTTGGAGTTTGAGACCGATTCATCACTTTCCAGCATCTGCCTTTTCTTTGCTCTGTTTTCCTCAATTTTTCGCCTCTTTTCAGCTTTATCTTCATCAGACATTATGAACTCCTTCACCATCCCTGCAGCCAAACATTTCTCTAGGCGGCATTTCTGACAAAACCGTCGTGTGACCACTGTAATCTCGCAATTGTTCGAGAAAGGACACTTGAACTCTTTATTCGTGAGCGCGTTTCGTCGAAAAAACGCTTTACAACTTTCGCAGGATATCGCGTTGAAGTTGTAACCTAACGCCCTGTCCCCACAGATCAGACACACTTTCTGCAAACCGGACGGTACATCCTTCTTCTGACCACTCGCATCTTCTTTCCTAGTATCCTCTTTAGTCTTCTCCATTTTCCAAATCGCAGTCGATTAGCACATTTCGAGATTGTCTTTAAACGAGTTGCAAAAGAGCAACAAAAAACACATCACCTCCTCATCTCGCCACGATCGCACGCCGTCGAACTTAACGCATATATTACGACTGATAATGTCGACGTTCTTCATGTTACATGCGAATATTTAGCGATAAGAGGCCACTTGCTAAATAATTTGATTGTATTTTGATTCTAGATAAATAAAGTAATAATCCGCCAAGGCCCAACGAATGAGTAATGTCAAGACTCAAGAGGCATAGGTGTTGACTGTCAGTGTCGCGTTATGTCATTCGGAAGTGACAACGCCTGTGTCGCTGTGATGTTGCCAGGCGCCGACTCTTGCGTCGTTTAAAATGAATTTCAAGGCCGCGGCCTGTTCTAAAAGGAACGGCCAAGAAATTTTAATTCTTATAATTTGTCCTCTATCGCTTTCATTATAACACGTTCTCGTTATTCTTATTATCATGATTGAACTGTCGCCAGCAGGCCGAGTTAATTTTATAAGCAACTAACACAACGATCCCCTCTTTTTATTAATGATATACATTTATTATTAAAGTATTTTTCATGGTCAAAGGACCATGAGCTTAACTAATAAAATGGTACTTTACAGTGATACCATAGATGAGTGGTAGTAATAATCTGTCAATATTTTAGTTCGATAGAATTACCAAATAAAAGGGGTGACACACCTACAACGATATCAATATGTGCATTATGATTTTATCAAATAATAAAAACTCTTTATAGATAAAGAATTCAAAATAGGTCCCCTTAAACATTACTCTTCTTTGGATGTTAGTTATAAATGTCCTAGTCAGCAAACGCCAGTACGTGCCGAATTAGATGTAGAAAACAAAAATAAATAATAATAATTGTGCAAATTCTGCACGATTTTTGCCTTTGTGCGCGAGTTATTTGTTGCAGTCGATTAAAGGATTAAGTTAGTATTAAAAATGTCTAACTTATTATATTTGAAGCGATAACACTGAAGATGCGGCGAGTAGTTGGACGCACGCCTTCATATCGATACTTTCAGTTTTCGTAATACCATAAATAGATTTCCCGTGATTGCGGCTATTACATTGCGATCACAAGAATGAATCATTGCACACCTGTTGTCGACTTGTCCAAAGAGATAGCGGCCGTCCCAAACAAAAACCTCTGTGACTGATAGGGATAGGCAAAAGTTGCAATTCAACAATTCGGCAATTGGTCAGCGTCGCTTGAATAATGTTGTATGTTAGGAATGTATATATTCTCCGCTATAAAATAAATGGAAAGCTCTAAGAAGGGCTCTCCTTGTCGAAACGCGTTTAAGTGACTGCGACATGAGTTAGGCGCGTTGAATAAAACAAGTGCGAACTGCCGTTTCGCGCAGTTTGCAAAATGCTGGCCATTTACGCCCTAGTTCTGTTCCTCTGGGCGGCGAAGTGCGACATCTACAATGTGGAAATAGCCACAGACGATCATGTCAACGTGATCGACAGACGATTCTTGAGTTTCACCATCGACCCTAAACTCTTATTTTCATCTATCGGAAAATATAACAGGCGAGTTTTTAAATAATTCGCCTAAATACCTCTTCGATTCGTTTAACGTTCCCACCTTCTCGTTAATCACTAATCCTAATGCATTTCAGGAAGGACTGCTCGTGCATGGCGAGCTCTCTGTCGCCGGCGTACGTGCGCATCGCGGGGCCCACCACCGCGCACCTCGCCTTCACCAGCGACACCGTCGCCATTAACAGTCCATGTGCGGCCAATTTCCATGCTTTGTGTTAACAATTTAACGTTCAACTTGACATTTTCATTTCGTATCTTTTAGATGAGAAAACGTCTGTGACTTATAAGCAGTGGCATAAGTTCGTGAAGTGGTCAAAGAGGACCGGATTAGACGTGGTCCTCGCCCTCAATGGCGATCCGGAACACGCGCTCGCATCGGCCGACGGCCTGGGCGTCTCCGACGTCTTCTGGCAATTGGGTTACGGTGACTACTTTTCAATTATCGCTCGATCATCGCTTCCGTTGTCCCGCGAGACCGATATCGACACTGGGCGGGGTGCATAAGCTAGGCAAAGTTATGAGTTTCGTATTCCTTGCAGAATGCAAGAACCAGTCCATCGAAGAGTATATGAACGGCTTAGAAACGCTTCGCGCCAGCGTGGAGGCATTCCACCGGCCCGGCTGGAAGACGGTCCCCGCCGATGTCAGCGGCTGCCTGAGAGCTGACACCGCGAGCGACTTCGAAAACTACGTCACGCTATCGACTGGCCTCGTGGATGCCCTGTTCTTGGATGGGTAAATCACTGTTCACGGTATTCAGACACACAGTTGTCGGAGAAAGAATTACGAGTAACGCAAAGTGACTGTAGGGATTCATCGACGCGAGAACTGGAGACGATGTCGCAGACAGACCGAACGAGGCTGTTGAAGTTGTTGAGCGAGAGCCGCTTGCCGCTGTGGCTGGCGGAGGGCGCCGGGCGGCCGCAGCCCGAACTACGGCGCGCGGTCGATTGGCTCACCGCTCTCGGCTCGGCCGCGAAGAACGGCTTCGACGTGCACTACACGGATGTGCTGGAAGAGGAACTCTCTGAACCTACGTTGGTGAGTCCTTTTCATTGCTAATCGTGAGCGTGATTGCGGCAAAGCAGAAAGGAGGCTTTCTTGTTCTATTACGCGTTTTAGGCTACCGTCGCGCAATTGCAATATCTAGCGTCATCTTTCATCGGTTTCAGAGTTTCTACATGGCTCTACTGTTTAAAAATTTGGTGGGCGAGCGCGTGCTGGAAGTGGAGATGGAGGGGTCCCGGGGGTCGCGGGCGAGCCTGTTCGCGCACTGCGCCTCGCTGCGCGGTGAGCCCGCGCCCGGCGCGCTCACGCTCTACGCCACGAACATGGACGACGCGCCCGCGAAGTTCTCGCTGCGACTCTCCGAGAGGGAGGAGGGGGGAGACATCATGCAGTTCATCCTCGGCCACGACGAAAACGGGTGAGCTGTTTGCCATATGCCATCCCACCACTCCACTTGTTTTATTATTTCTGTACTTAATATTTTCGATGTCCTCAGGAACATCGCGGTGAACGGCCGCGCAATGTATTACGAAGGGGACATGCGACCCGTGGTCAAGCGGGTTCGGCCTTTCAAAGCGCTTCTGATCAACCTACCTCCTAAATCGTTCGGGTTCTGGGTCCTGGCCGATACCAAAGTCAAAGCGTGCCGCACACTCGACAATGAAGCGGAGGACACGGCCGAGATTCTAGTCCTCAGCAGAGAGGAGCCGAGTGCGCACAAAGTTAAACGATCCGTTGGCGACCGTGGCAAATCAGGGCCCCAAAGGGAGGGGCCCGGTGACTCCAAAGATGTTCTGTCGAGCAGAGTCCAGAAAATAAATAGAGATTTAAAGAAAATGCAAGGCATTTTTCAAACGAGAGTGAACGACAACGTGTCGAGTGGACTTCGGAGGCAAAATCGCATTAGAAATGGACAATCGAGTTCCAAGTTTATCAAGAACTTCTTCGATAGCAAAAGCATCAACGGAATTGGCCTATTAAGAAAAGACGTGTCCAAAATTCAGAATAGCAGGAGAGCGACTCCTCGTAAAACTGGTAAGAAATATGAGGCGAATTCAAGTAGAAAGGATGGGAGCTACAACGAGACGTCCTCGCAGAGGTCGATCGCTGGTGAAGCGGCGCGAACGAAGAGAAGCGTTCGAGATGAACGTACTTCGAAACGCAAGGACGTGCACTCGTCGGAAAATTTAATTGAGGCAGACAGCGAAAGGGAATCGAAGTCTCCAAAAGCGTCAGGCAAAGGCCACAAACGCGTGGCCTTTAATGGCGACGTCGACGACTACGAAGCAGCGGCGCCGAACGCGGTGAAGGGCATCGTCCTCGAAACGCAAGTAGAGGAGGACGGCGCGGTTTTGAAGATCGGCGAAGAGCCCAATTACGGAATCCTGGCGACGACGTTCGAAGACCTGTTCTCTCTATTTTCCGGCCTCAACGAGAGGTTTAGGAAGGTTTGGGACATCGCGAACCTGTTGGCGTGAGGCACTCGCGTGTAGGTTAACGACGACTGTGCATATTGTTGTTCGAGGTGAGACGAAATAAAACAACAGGCTGGTGGTATAATGTAGTTTATTTATTATTTAACAACATGGTAGATACACCACTTTCACACTCGCAATACGGTTAATATGAAAATGGCTACCTCTAAACTTTTCACATAACTAATACTTAAGAAGTAACTGAACGGAAACGAACGATTAGCGAAGAAGCCTATCCTACGGGAGACTACCGAAGTGAAGGGGACAGCTCGAGGCCAAAGTGAGGGCCGAGAGGAACTCATCGGTAACAACGAGGGCTCACGAAAGCTCAATCCGATTTATTTACCTAAAAACATTTTCAACAATAACCTTTTCGATTTCCTCCATTACTCTAAGTTAAATGTAATCGTGGATAAACTACTATAACCTCTTTATAATAACAATACAACACGGGCATGAGCCCACCACCCATCCGCTCGATGGGCCCACGACATTTATTCAATTACATCTTTGTTATACACAACTGTTTAAATATCGTTTAATTCCGGTAAACTTGCAATGTTAACACTAGATGTCACTAATATTAAAAGCTAACGCACGAGTGTTCGCGCTCGGCTGCCGTCACTCGGCCCGCGGAGGGCCCGAGCGGCCTCTGTGCTGAACGACGAGCTGTACAATATACGAACACGTATGACGAGCGACCGTGAGGCTGTCGCGCGAGTGAGGTGCGGAGTGTCGTTTCTCTCGGTCGCCTACTCGCTGCACGCGTAGGCACGAGGCCGGCGGACCGCGCACTCGGTACGAATTCTCAGTCAATTCATGGAAATTAACGTCGTCTCGACGACTTTTAAAACTATCAATGATTTATGGGACGACTGTTGTTCCACATTATTTAATCACAGGAGGTTAGAAGGGCGAAGCGAGGTCTCAGAAGTCAGGGGACGCTGCGACGGAACTAAGCGGGCACACAAGAGACAACAATCATAACACTATAATACTTTACCCTGAGTACAAAAGTCATAAGATCGATCGCTCGACAGATTGGTTCGGGCAGAAGTCGGGATCGGTCGCATCGCTTAACGTGACGGGAGATCGGCGATTACCTCTACGCTACTCTTCTACCTTGTATAAACCTAATTTTTATAAAATATCAAAAACGAAACCGAAGAGGTTCGGGTGCGAGTTGACGGAGTCCGCTGAAAATTCTCTTCCAAGGACGAGTCAAAGCGCGGAAGCCTCCACGCGGCAGTGGAAAGACGCGAAGAGAAAACGACACCTCCCGCCCTCAGAGCTCGGCCCGAGGTAGCGTCGTTTTGAGATTAGTGACAGTTAGCAAGTTATAAGTTACATCTAAATCCGCTACGTACCAAAATAATTTTCTAACGAACTATAGCTACTACGTAGTGAGAGGCAACAACGAAGAGTACAGGTATGCGGGAGACAGAGGGAGGCCGCGATTCAAAACAGTTTCATGAAAAATTGGTCAGGACGATGCGGACAGCGCATTGGCGTACAGCCCCCTAGTCGGGCGCACGACGCGATGAGCCTAGCTAACACACGTACACCGTGAACCTTGAACATTACCTTAACTACGAAAGAGACCGCGAAGGCCAAGTGAGAGCTACGTGCGCGGTGCGAGAAGCAGTCGGAAGGTCGGCGAAGAGGATGGCGAAGAGGATGGCGAAGAGGATGGCGAAGAAGACGGCGCAGAAGACGGCGCAGAAGACGGCGCAGAAGACGGCGCAGAAGACGGCGCAGAAGACGGCGCAAGGGAAACGTCGAAGGGCTAACGCGAAGAACGGCCGAGCCGCGTCGTTACTTTATCCTTATATCACAGCTTTTGACGATGACGAATGTTTTGCGTTTGCAGCTTAAGTGGAGCGTCGATCCGACTCCGATAAGTTTACTCTAAGCGTAAAACATCAACGAACTTCCCTACTATACTTCGATGTGGACATTAAGGCTAGGTCGCTACGGTACCCTAAGTAGCGGAGCGCCGAGGCGGCCGCGGGCGTGCGGGCGAGGCGAGCCGGGGGACTTGGATGGAACGGGCTGGCGTCGGGTACATTGTTATTTGAATGCGGGCCGAGGCCGAGGGAGACGGGGGAGGAGGCGCGTGCGAGGCCTCTCACGTGTTACACTTAAATAACAATATATCACAAGCGCTAACACACGAAGCGGGCGATCCTAACGACCCGCGTCGGCCGTGTCGAGGCTTCACTATGAACGTATAAAAATATTATTGCTTATCATCAAGCACCAACGCGCCACTAGCCGACTGCGTCCGAAATCATTACGAGTCCGGTCTCTCCCGGGAGGTGGTATCTTAGCCGTTTCTTTCATTATTACTCCGCAGACGGTCGCATCGTTCTTCGGA
>JAOSYY010000001.1:4910439-4921747 GCA_025727935.1 Hebomoia glaucippe | reverse complement strand
GGGGTGGGGGGGGGGGGGGGGGGGGGGCAGATGGCGGTTGATCGGAGCGGCGGCGGCGAGCTCACTGCATCACGCACTTGCTCTCGATCTGCGACTTGAGCTCGTTCACTTGCGTCTCGATGGTGTTCTTCAGCTCTGAAAAGGACATTTTGCAGTTGATTACTTTGGCCATTGCGAAAGGGTCGGTCTGGAGGTGGACTGGACTGACTCGTGAACTCGTCCTGGTCTTCCAGCTCGGCTTCGGCGGCCAACTCCTCGGGCGTCTTCTTCTTCCTCATGAGGGGGTTGTCCGGCTCCTGCTGTTGCTGCTCGACCATTTCTTCCTTCTTGGGGATTTTGTACTGAAACACAAATATTTATTTCTTAACGAGGGCGTATTGTTTTAGGAAAGATGCGTAAGCTGCGTTGTTGGAATTCTGGAGCCCGTTCTAATAATATAGTGTAATCGAGAGAAACAAGGCATCCACGGTCAGTCATATTTTTACACGCGAATGCTTTGCGCAATTCCGAATCGTCAGTGGTCCTCTTCGTATCCGTTACGCTCCGATTCCAGTAATTTCCCAGAGGAGCCGAGTTGCAACAGGCGAATAGATTTCAATCTACTTCGTTATGATTTGAGAAGAAGACACTTTTTTGTCGACGACGTAAAGGACATCTTTAACGATGACAGGCGAGCATTGTGAAAAAGAATATTAAATTGTTTTAATAACGGAAAGGGAATGATTAAAAGTTGAAGGAGATTGGAAAAGTACAAAGAATAATCGGCTTAGTTATGTTACGGAGAGTCTTCTGAAGGAATCCTCTCCGTTCCTAATCTGCAATTGATTTGCACGAGAGACCCTCGCTTAAGTCTAGTCCAATTTGATATTTTTCCGTCTCGCGTCCCTCGAGGTCTCATTAGCGCGAGATCTTTTTACTAAACTTTCATTAAAATTGCAATAACGATTGAAATCCGATTTTATATGAAACACTTTTAATTCCTCCGCCAAAGAGCCTCCGCGAGGGGCGAGGGCCTAGTATATTTCTTGATTAATCTTCTCGGCCAGTTGTTCCGAAGAGAATGCCTCACAGAAGTCAACCTGACTCGATTAGGGAGTCGCACTGAGACGGACTCCCTACTAGAGTCAATTTAACATCCGAGGGCTCGTCTTCGTTCTTCTCTCCTCCGCGGCTGCAGAGCGGACGACTTGCAATTTAAACGACGGCTAGAAAATAAACCGAAAGATGATTAATAACGGTAATCCCTGTGAAGCGGTCCTCGGCGCGGAATCGGGACGGCGCGTGAACAGTGGCCGGAGTGAGGCGAGCTGTCTCAGATGAGTTCGTAACGCGGTTAGTCGGCAATCTCGTGGAAATTGCGCCCTAATAGCCTATCGATGGCCACCGCTTCGCAAAAATTGCCACCGGCTCCTTACTCGTGCAAATGAAAACACGTTAAATGAAAATCGCTCGACCAAGTGTGCGTGCCAACCGCACACCCGTGGAAGGGCATATCGATTTCCACCTTATTTGCACGCGTGGCTTGTCCGTGCGGTCTAAGAACTTCCATTTACTATTTTGTTTCACTTTAAAGGAGGCGTTTTGAAAGGTTCCGCGCGATGGCCTCGCCCGAAGCCCCTCATTAGCTCGCGTCGCCTCATCTGCGCCACTTCACGACGCCGCGTGTTCATACAGTTAAAATAATGCAGTAGCATAAATAATTCTAAAGTATAATTTATTATTCATTTTAAGTCTCCATCCGGGGAAGGGCAAATAATTGAAAAATATGTTTCGCAAAGGTTACCTAAATATAACGATTACAATCTCCGGGAGTTGATATGGACTATAGAGGAATTAGCGACGTCGGATGTCTCGTCTCGCACTACGGGAAAGTTGATCAAAGTTTTAATTGTAGGGTGTGGCCCCACTGCCGGGAGCGACTGTAATTACTGCCAGTAATTATTGTATCGCTAACAAGTAGTCATATTGTCACGTTCTTTTATATATTAAATAAAATATAAGCGGATAACGATATTTCCCATACATCCATGTACTCAATATCAGACCCGTTGATGAGGGACTTGACGGTCACGTCCCCGATCAAATGATACTCGCCGCGACGCACTCACGATGCGATTTCACCAAAGATAACTTAACCTCCTAAGACACCAGATTATGATATTGTGGAAATCGCGCCGGGAATAATAGTAGTGGCGTCCAGGGAGTTTGTTAACGACATTACTCCGTGGCGTCGCCTTCGGACGGACATTGGCCAAGTTTGCTCACGAACTTGGAACTGCGCCCGGCAGCTTTCGCTAACTCAGTTTCGCCGAACAAGTCTTATTGCATACGTAGTTACAAAAATACATCGACTCCGGCTCGACTTCGAGGCAGTTCGAGCACTCAACGCGAGCGGGTGGCTCGGAGACGACTCCGCAAATTTCATTAGGGCTCAAACGGGGCCATAATGCAGCTAATAGTGTCGCCTCGCCCTCGCTAACTTTTAAAACGGGAACCTTCGAGAGGTGACCGCGACGCATTCGCCGAGCACTCCGCCCGAGGAGGCCACTTAGACCCGCGTCGTCCTAGTTTCGGAGGCCTCACGTCGCCTGTTACATTAAGACCACTTTCTTTGTAACCGGTCATTTAATTCACCCTTTCACGTTACGCGGCGGCCATTTTGTAGCAAATTGCCTCTAAAATGGCGTCGGTCAAGTGGCGGCAAAGAAATTACGTCCGAGTGGCTCTTTGCTCAGTTTCTTTGAGAATTGCGCATTGTTTTAGATCTATGCGCTACGTGGGCGAAGCGGAGCCCTTTGCGGCCGAATAACTCTTCATTGCGTCCGCTCAATGTTATTCTTAGCAGTACGATACATTGGCGTTCTGGGAAAAGCAAAATTCAGTAGCTCATTAAATCGCGTCTTTCGCGAAAAAGAGTGAGTCACGCTCGCGTTGCCAAATCGGCAAAGAATTTGCATAAAGTTTCGAACTGAACGGCGTTCTCGAGTGACTCAATTCGTTTGAATATTTAAATGGCGAAGTTGCCTCTTGGATCGGTTAAATTGAAGCTCTGATAACTCGCGAGAGTCCATAAGCCTGTTGTATTAATATATGAATTTCACAAACTCGCCGGTTGCCGCACAAAGCCGAATCGTTCAGCGGGTGACAAAGCCAATGACGGGGACAATTAGTCCGGGAAGCGGGTCAAGCGCCCTCGCGCCGAGCACCGGCCATTACGCGCTTATTATATTCGTTTCATGAAAGCTACCGGCTTACGAACTAACCTTATCCCTAATCTCCTGGCGCATCTTCTCCCGCTCCTCCTCCATCTTGCGGTGCTTCTCCTTGCGGCGCTCCTCCGCCTCGCGGATGGCCTCTTGCCGTTCGCGCTCGGCCTCCTCCTCCTTTTCCTTGTCGTCGCTGTCATCGCCGTCTCCGCCCACCGCGCCTGCAAGAAACCAAACTAACTGTAACGATCACCAAAAATGCAAACCTATGCCCACGCCGAGCCACGAGGTGTAAGCACGCATGGCGCGAGGGGTGAGGGGGCGTCGACCCGTCGGGGCCCACTAGGCCCACTGGACTTCCTTCCCGGTTGGGCTCCGATTGCAGCCGAGCTTCGCGAGAGTGAAGGCTCCCCTTCAATTAAAGTCATTTGAATATTCATCGCGGGATTTGAATAGTAATCGTTTTTTCAAATGCTCCTCAAATTAAATATTGATATCGGAATACCTGAAAGAAATTCAATTACGCCTTGTATAATTTATTCGCGAATTCCACTTCGTTCCGTGGAGTTATGCGCCTTTTGGCCCTTCGGCTTCGACTCTGTTCACTCGCAACGCGGTTATTATACTCCTTCCAGCCTGAAGCGAGAAGTCGGCGGGCGCCGTCCGACTCCTCGCGCCTTGCTCCCCGGCAGCCGCGCAGAGTCGGCGGAATTCCGAAGCGAAATTCCCAGCGTTCCCCTCTCGGCTTCGCGGCGCATCGCAGAAATTCAATTTAGGCGCCATTAGAAAAAGGCGCCCGAGACCGATTCTATTATTGCACGATGAGGCTAATACTTTCATTAGGTGAGCATACACACGATAATTGTGTCGTTCGCCAAAACGTCTCGTTCGTGGCTCGTAAAGCGGCGAGTGTTTGCGCGGCCAAACGAGTTCCCGATATTCGTCGCAGCCGCCCGATCCAATAATTGCATAGAAAATAATTTCAAAAACACTGCCTCAGTCTTCTTTCCAGAAATATTTGTATTGTATAATAGTATTATTGACAGTTTTCTTTCAGGCCTGCAATACTGTAACGCGGGGAATATTAGAACAACTTAGGTCAGTTTCAAAGGTAGGGTTGTCCAGCAAAATGAGGA
The DNA here is from genome assembly GCA_025727935.1 of Hebomoia glaucippe. Classification (NCBI taxonomy): domain Eukaryota; kingdom Metazoa; phylum Arthropoda; class Insecta; order Lepidoptera; family Pieridae; genus Hebomoia; species Hebomoia glaucippe. The sequence goes on along the minus strand of JAOSYY010000001.1, from coordinate 4,917,405 downwards.
CGCAACGAAATAAACAGCGCGGAATGTTCTGCCTTCGTTTCGAGATTAATGGAATCGTTATGGCGCAATAAAAAATGCATAAAACGCAAAATGTTTGTTTCCCTAATGACAGCTTAGCGCAATTATATTACTCGTTAGTCGTAAACAAAGCGCAGAGGCGGAGGCGGACTTTCATGAAACTATACATCGGGACAGATTACTTTTCTACTGAACGCACGCTATTGCGTCACCCGACTAGTTTTCATATTGAGAGTATTTATTAGTAAAAGGCGAACGCGAGGGAAGCCTTATGCACAGCCTTGTTTGCGTGCGTGGCCTGCGGTGCGCTCGACACGGTGAAAACGGAGTGGCGGCAGCCCTAGCGCCTATCGATCCGTCCCACAAGAGTCGGCAGCTTCGCCGAGCTGCCTTTCACTTTTCAAACGACACGTCTTTGTCTTCGAAGCCTTTCTTTTACTCATACAAGCGATTATTCGATTGACACTGTACACTTTTTTATTAAGGCCCTTGTGATAGGGTGGAGACAGATCGTCGATCATCGAATATACCCTCAGCCATTCTCTGAAAGCACCGACCCATTACCGACACAAAGAAACTTTGAGACAACCGAGGCCTCTCTTCGTCGAGTGGATACGAGACTTATAAAGAAAAAGTTTCGATTTATTACGGACTAAGGGATTCCCGTCCAATTTTATAATCGTGTACACGAAAACGTTTTTGTTTCTCATTTACTTCAATTTAACGTAAATAATTTACAAAGCTTAGTGCGTGTGTGTGTGTGTGTGTCGTTCATAGTGACCGCTGTAAGTAAATAAAGCGGCTCCCCCCCCACGGGCGCCACCCCCGCCCCCGAAGCCGTCCGCTTGTACCAGGCAATTATAAACTCGAGGAAAGTTCTTTAAGGAGCCGGTTAAGTCACTCGGAGAGAGTTCTCCTCCCAGAGCTAATGTCCGTTTCTCCCACTGAATGCACTTCGCTGCTTAAGTACTCGTGGCACCTCGCGGTCGACGATTCTCTTTGCTCAGCGTACTCTGCGTAGAGGAGGTGCGCCCCTCCATTTTTATTCGGCTTCCGCATTGTGTTTCCCGAACACCGCCTTTATAACACTATTAGGGACCGCTCAAAGCGACTCCATTGAAACGGCCTCCGACCTTGAGAGCAATAATTGTGCCAAATTAAGTTTAGCGCAGTTTTGAGTTCGCTCCGAGTTCGGGAACAGCCGCGATTAACTACTAAGCAGACAGCGTTTATTGCGGAGCGCCTTGCTCTCGCGTTCGCTAACTCGATATTACGGATGCGAATATGGCGGGGGTTTCTAATTTTCGAACTCATGTTCGCTTCTCTATGCTACAAAAACAACGATTTCCCTTACAGCGAAATCAGCACGGGCGAGAGGGAATACGTAAATAGTGTAAATAGTGTAAATAGAGTAAATAGGGAGCGCGGTGCGTCGCCATCACCCGAACACAACATTTGACCGCAAACACTGATAACATCACGTCCCGCGAACGCTGACCGCGGCCGAACTCGCGATGGGGCTCCGGTTATTAAAATTGGATCGTGTTGGATATACGAGTATTATATAAAATAAAAATCTTCGTGATACGACACGGTGGTTCTCTTCCAAGAGGGTTTATAATATTGAAATTAAATTACAGTCCCGTGATCGTTTAGGTCGCCGTTGCAGCGCGCTCTCTACTAATGTACGGCAAACTAGCAACATTGGAACCGGCGACCTTTCAGAGGAATTCTCAAACCTCGACCGATGCTCAAGGATATACCCAATGTCTGTTGTGAAATGTAATGAGTGCGTGACATCCTTCGATAGAAACAGTATCCGGAAAGTGGAGACAGGGCAAGCCTCCTGAGGAGAGGATCGTGGCGGCGCAAGTTTTAATGAAGAGGGCGCGCGTGGCCGTTTAACTCGCGTTACTCTCCACTCGGACAGAAGTCCGAAGGCCAGAATCGCACGAGCGACCGTACACCGACCGCTGCATTGTGTTGAAAATACGTGAGTATTTCGCAGCTCCTAGTCTTTTCATAGGAGAACATTTACGGAATACCTTTCGCCGAGGCGTCGCGTGAATATACGTAAGCCTCTCAAAGCCACAAACAGGATAACGGGGAAATAAGCAGATCGCGCCCGATCTTTAAAAGGCAACAGCGGATTGAAAGTAGCGCCGAGTTGCTCTGGCACGACGTTCGTTCCGCGCTTTATTGTATTTCGAGTCCAATTAATATTTGGGTCGCGATCGGTTTTCACTGAAATAACATTGCTTTGCCACGACAGAATAATGGATGATCGTCGTTTTGGTTTCAAAATGGCGCACCAGGCTACTGTTCAAGGGAATTGCATAAATACGAAGACTTCTTTGCAAAAGAGGTGCTTTGAATCTTCCTTCGACCATTCTCGCAAAGCTACGCTGTGAACCTCGATATTCATAAAACATTTTCTTTCACTAAAAGTAAACTTTGTTTCGGAGTACTTCAAAGAATATAATTCGCTGTGACGTAGCAGCGAGTGGCGCAATTAAGGCTTGTGCGCGATGAAACGTTTGGTCTGCTATGAGCACGTTGACATCAACGAGGCCATACGTTAAAGCTGTTCCTGAGATGGAGGTACATTTGTTGCTCGCAAGAGTACGGAGAGATTTGCCTTCTAGGAAACGGCAGTTCGTTCTTTTATTTCTTTTTCGCCTTTACGATTACGATAAATCTTTGGCGTCATTTTTCCATGAGGCCCGTTTCATTGCCCACTCACGCGAGTACTTGTTAGCACGAAGAATAGAGTCGGAGCCGCTACGCAGCTCGTACCATACTTGGGCGGTTCTTTGATAGTTGCGTTGTAGAATCCCAACTGAATGAAACAGCTCGCCGAGTTGCAGGCAATCACTTATGTGAGCACACAATAAATCAAGTTTATCGGCGAACAGTTAACAGGGACGAGTGGAATTTTAATTAGCTGCCTCCAATACCGCTAAATGTTCGCAGCTTTAAGTGATTAAAAAGATAATGCAACCTCAAATGATTCGACGCGCAAGATATTGTTTAGAACGGAGAAATATTTGACACAATTAAGTGGAGCGGACATCACGTTGGGAAAGGCCATAAAGCGGGCGCTACTTAGCTCCACTTGCCCGTGTACGTTTCATACGAGCCACCGTTTTAATCCGCGTCCGTTAAAAGCTTTCCACTGTTACGTTCGGTCAGCCCCCTCTCCGACGCCATCGTCGATCTTTTGTGTGTTTTCCCCGCTAGTCTAAGATTTCAGAAGTTTTTTTTAGCTTCTTTGATATGAGGCTTTGTGCGGCCGAGGCCTCCGCTTGACATTCGCTTAGAATCTAATAATTGTGACATTATTTTGTCATCGTCACGAGCTACGAGCAATTAAGAAGAACCGTGCCCTCCAGCAAATTAGTATGTGCTAATGAGGAATTTATTTTTTAATCTATTCAACTAAATATCGCCGTAGTTATTTTCAATTTAAATAAAGTATTTCACAAAGACACTGAATTTTAAGTGAACCGTTAACTTAAATAAATGTAAGAAGCCTCAGTTCATTAGTAAACTCGCATAAGAAAAAGCCGGCGCGTTTCTCGTAGAGGCGTCCGTAGCCGTCGCTACGGCACCTATTGCGACTCGTAGCACGCTCCGAATTGTCTACGAGTGCCTCGCTGCCTCTCGTCTATTGTTCCCTGAACGCTGCTATTGCGATGGACGAGCCTCCTCAGGCTTTTCTCCTTTTATACGACTTTGCTAAATAAATATTTGTCATTTTTATACGTTCAGTTGAACCACTTCAATTATTTTCTCTAGTTTAATTTACAATAATACAACGCTAGAAGCCCCTGGCCGAGTCGCCGAGTGCAGCGGAGTTAGCCGAAGGCCCCGACTGAAACGCATACTTAATCGAAATAGGTTACGCGATAAATTATAACGCGCCATTACATCCAGGCCAGGACCGGCACTCGGGTGTAACCTAGTTGGCCGGCTGCCAGCGCCGCCGCCGCACAGCCTTCGTACATGCTTACGAAGAGATTTCTAAATAGATTTCGAGCTTGTTTTACTTTATAAATGCTAATCGGATGTAATCCGCCCGATCGTGCATGGGCTGGGGCAAAAAGCAGCCCTGAAATGCTCTCGCAATAACTTGGTATTTTAAGAGGAGTTCAAAGCCTACATGCTAAAAGGCTGGCCCCGCTGTGGCCGGCGCGTCAGAATTGTTTACTCACCCAAGAAATTCATTTTGCCTCCGTGATCGCTTCTCCCGGAAAGAGCCCTAATCTACCGCCTCATAACAATGTTCCGATATAAAAATATTTTTTATTCCCTATTGAGCACCAATATTTTCTATAGAATATACATGATACGTATCGTTAACTAGTACTAGGATAGTAGAAGAGAGTCGGAGAAGTCGGAAAATCACATCGTGCTCGCGAAACGACCTGCCGCCGCGGGAGACGGGAGGCCAGTGCCGGCCGAAGCGCCGCGCCGCGCTATATATGCGCGGACCGCGCGCCGCTCCGCTCCGCGGAGGGAAACGGAGGGCCATTGTGAGCCTTAATGGGGAAGGAAAAGTTGGTTCCCGTCGATTTGTGTATAATGATTGTAATTGTCGATCGCGCTCTAATCATTTAGGCGAATCCCTCGGGCGCCATTCGAGCCTGGTGCTTTACGCAAAGGAGATAAAGGGCCTCCGAAACGCAGCCGATTCACTGATTCCGATAAATAAGAGAGGAAAGTTAGAAAAATTGGGCGCATCTTTTATTCGCCGAGCTTGTACGTGTGCGTTGCGCATGTGTGGGCGAAGAGGCCGCGGCCTGTAGGCGTGGCGGTGCGTGTGTGTGCCCGCGTTCAATCTTTCGTAGGTCGCTGCATTAAGTAATTTACTGTAATATCATGCATTCGACGCAGGACAACGGCAGGCATTGCGGATCGCGCCGATCGGCCTCTTAACAGCAAAAATACAGTGTTTATGACTTAGTCAAATCCATGAACTCGTTTCACTGCGAATTCAAAAAAAGTCAAATTAAAGGTTGAAAATGCCGGCAACCACTACCCCTTAAGCCACAGGAAAACGAATACATAAATGGAGCGTAATTAATAGCAGTTGTATCAAAAATTTGGGTAACGAATAATTTAACGAAGTAGGTACAGTTGACACATGCAAAACGTAGCGGCGAGTCCGCCCTCTACGGCGTAGCAACAGCTACGAATCGATGCTACCTAATATTTTTAGCTAGTTTATTTTTAAACTGTGCTAGTTTTGTTACTTTTACTTTTGGCGTAACTTTAATGGAAATCTTTTAAATAAAAGGATTTATTAAATCTATTGCAAATGTTAAATGTACGGACAACGCATCGTAGACATAGAAAAGAACGTTCGCCGCACAAGTTGCGTGTTGCGAAATCGATTCGCTTTGCGGCCCGCACGGGCTCCTCCGCGCTGCGATCGATTTCCGTTCGACTCTCATTTGTCCTCGATTTTTGAATGAAAGCAATTAAACAAATAGAGAGCGCGTGGCGTCAGCAGAGACGAGCCAACTATTTGCGGCGCGCAATGGAATACAGATTAATGGAGCACGAGTATTCAGATTGTTCTCGCCGCGGCATTTTAATATAATATTCAAATCCGTCGTATAGGGTTGTCGTTCCTCGCATCGCTAAGCGTCTGCGGAATGCTCGGAAGAATATGATATTTAATGGATCGGCGAACCGGTAATGAAGTCGGACGGTTTGTGCTCTGCTGAATTATTCAGGCGCAGGCCTGGCCGCAAACCGTTCGCGGCCGTGAAGCGGCGACATCGGGCTCCTCGCCGAATACTCCACTCGGCTTCCAACTTTGAGGCCGTTTCAATTGACTGGCGTGTATTTCAGCGATCGCTGCCGCTCTAATTCGCCCATTCCTTTTTTGACAAGCCTCCATTAAAACTTGCGCTGTCTCCAGTCTGTAAAGTTGGGAAGTACTCACGAGAAAAGAAAATGACGGGCCGATTGGAGGAGGGTGTCTCTTGCAGTCCGTAAGAGTATATTTTAAGAGCAAACTAACCGTGTCACATGTCCCCCGTTTATACTTTTCCCAATAAAGCCAAGTTTGGAACACAAAGTGGGCCGGGGCAGATTACAAGCCGCGATTGTCCTCTTGGTCGGTGTTGAACTGACCCGTGTGCTCCTCTCAACCCGAGCTTCGCGAAATGAAAAGTTAACGAATTATATTTGGGCAAGTGGGCTCGTAACGACTATAAGCCCACACGCTAATTCCGAAGTCATTGCGAAGTTTTTGTTCTGTATTAAATTTTTCAATAATACTTTGGCGATTTAAGTGGGGTGAACGGCACAGGTGAACGGTCTCTTGGACTGTTTGGGATTGAAATGTGGTGATCTCGTAAATAGTGATATGAATTGCAGTTAATATCAGGTGTCGGCCTGTCCGGGTCGGAGCGGGTCGGAGCGGGTCGGAGCGGGTCGGAGCGGGGCGCGTCCGACGATAAAACGGCCGCCACTCAGCATTGATTTCATTTACAATTCATTTGATATACTTAACGGAGGGCGGCTCACCGGCAGGGCTGCCCACGGGCCAGCTTTTCTTTCTTTTCGCCCCTAAAAGGCGTCCAAATCGAGGCTTTAAATTACAAGAATGTTTCCTCGTTCATCCACAATTATAGATCTGTGCTAATTATTGCGCTTTTGACTAGCGATCAAGGCTTTTGTTAATACAGATTAACTTATCTATTCGAAAACGAAAGTGACGCGCTCGTAGGATGTACGATAAAGGGGAGATTACGAATTTAATGTTAAATGCATTAATTACAAATAAGGATATGTGTCGAAAATGAAACGAGAAGGTGCCAGCCCTTGGCTCGTATAAGGTTACACAGCACAAGTGGTCCGGGTAAATACGCTTTCTTATTCCGCCGCCCCCCCCCCCCCCCCCCCCCCCCCCCCCCCCCCCCCCCCCCCCCCCCC
>JAOSYY010000001.1:4890747-4907846 GCA_025727935.1 Hebomoia glaucippe | reverse complement strand
CGCCCCGCCCGCCCCGCCCCGCCCCGCCGCACCCCCGCCTCGTCCGCGATAAGTGTTAATAGGCTGTTTGCTTTGCTAATTAGAAGAGCTGATTCTTTTGTTTCAGTATTTCGGGATTGTTTTTCACATTTCGCTGCGGTTATGGCGAGCGGGCAAGTCCAGGTGAAGAGTTAAACGGAGGCATTATAAAAGAGGTAGGTTTAAGGTGTCGAGTTTATTTAAAAGTCACGAGACAAAATAGAACAATTGTTTGTTGTTAGAAGAGGAAAAATGTGAGTGCTTTCTTTTTAAATAGGAAGCAGCGCAGGCAAAGAGAACACAAAACTCAGCCAATTTAAATACAGTTGTTCCGTGTGCCTCGTAATAAAACCTAATTGGTCGTTTGGGGCAGTAATTAGCTGGCAGCCGAGCTTGTTTGCTTTCTCTCTACCTTTGTCGTGTTTTAAGAGATCGACTCGTACACGAGGGACGGGAATACCTCACAGGCCCGGCCATTGGAATTGTCAAAATACTGATCGCTCTCCAGTTGGTGGACTGGAAAACATTTCGAATTGGAAATGTCGCCGTTGCCAATTCCACTTGCGAGTGGCGTAAAGATGTTTCCGCAGCAAGCAGAGGCGTTTAGCCGGCAAACGAAATGCAGTGCAGTGTAGCGCGCACGGGCAAAGGCAAACAGCCTGCAGGAGCTGTACTATCGAATCAAATTAGCGTACATTCGATCCGCTATCACGCTGAGTGGCTGCCCCGGTCATCGCGCGAGGCACGAGTCTCGGGCGGGCGCGGCTTCCGGAGCGCGAGGAGCACAACATTCGAAAGGATTTCGTTTTTATTCATTAGCGCAGGACCTTTTTATTTTTTTACTAAAATAAATTGTGTATAAATCGTTACGGTGCACGATTACAGTCCACAATAATTGTATTACATAGAGCGGATATTTGAATATCGCCGCCGCTTGTGATTTACGCCAGAGTATATCCTCTCACTCGTTAATTCATTGACAGCGAATACTGAAAGCATTTGCTGGTTTATTTATTAGCTTATTTATTTGTTAACTCTATTTATGTAGAAAATAGGTTATTTTTAAAGGTAATTTTATGTACAAAAAGTAATTACTCAATGGAAACGATCTTATTTATATAGACTCAAAGTTTATTTCGGTAAGAATAATAAAAAATTGTGAGATGTAGCTATAATATAAAGCTAAGAATAAAAGTTCAGAAGAGATCAGATTTATGTCCGTCCTGCTGCCTGGCTCAGTGGTCTAGGCGTTTATCTTAAAAACATATTAAGTGAACACTAAAAACAGCACAGGGTGCTCCTACAAGACGAAGCTCGAGTCTAACGGAACTGCGCAGTATCATAATAAGAAGTAAGTGAGAAGACAGATGTTTGCGTATTGTGGCGGAGAAAATGAAGGTGTCTCAAAGATACACCATTTGTATAATCGCCAGGGGTAATGATGCTGATTTAAACTCAAATATTAGTTTTATAAGGACCCTCAGCCATCTATTATATATAATAGTAAGAGGTTGAGCAACGCAAACGCACCGGTCAGTGGCCAAGCAGCATGCGAATTAACGCCGACCGCAGAGGTGGTTTTATTTTCGCGAAATCTCAGTATGTCTGTCCGAAGCGATCCGTCATCTTAATTAATTACCAGGGTAATTAATCACCCGGACCCGGGTTTGCCCGGGTCGGACCCGACTCACGTTATTTATTATAGGAATTCATCACGCGAGCTTTCATAATTGACTTAACAGCACCTACGCTCCGCAGGCGACTTTTCGCTCGACGAGGGCGGTCTTTAAGAGGCACGACATGATTTTACAAGATTCAAGTAAAGAATATTCTTTGCAGACTTATTAAGAAAAGACACTTGTTGCCGTGGAAGGGGTGGCCGGGAGGAGCTGGCGCGGGTGCCGAGGGGGTGGGGGGGTCGCAGACGAAGGATTTGCGGCGATGTCACGCGCGCTCTCTCTACCCTTTTACGATGCATTATGGGGCGTTCAGTGGTTGGGACAAGCGGAAGCGAGGTTTGTGCATACTATGAATCGCTTAGAGTTTTCTATCCTTAGAGCGATTTGACATTCGAATGGCACATCGCCAATCGTATATTTCTTCGACCATGCTTATGTCGCATGCGTGAATCGTTTAAAAACTTTTGCGAGCTAAGCATTGCTTTAATACTGCTATATTATAGAGGACGTGATGGCAATCCGTTAAGGCTAATACTAAAAAAGTCGATGCGCAATTTTGTAAAGATTGACTAGTCTGCCAGTTCGTGACTTGCGCCAAACAAACAATTGCTCGGATAGAAGATGGCACGCAATAAGTTAGAATTTTCCTAATAGTGCTCGGAGCAAGGAGCGACCGGCGACCCTGGACGGATCGCTGCGAGAAGATGGCGCCGATGTGCGACCCGCGCGTGACATCGTTCACTTCGGTGAGCCCGACTAGTGGTGGCACCTTGGCTCGCCCTCGAGAGGCTCCTCATTATCGGCGCGGGAGAGGTTGAGCACTTATTCCAATCGAGGAACTCTTAAAAGAGCGAATGAGGGCACTTCAAAAATTTGAGGAAAGGGTACAATTGTCCTTCCGGGCGCTCGTTAAAACTTTTAAATGATCGACTCGAGCGTTAGTTCCGATTATTGAACGGAAACAATGAGGAGGAGGCCGCGTTAAGTAACCATTGAAAGTAATCTTCGCCGCACTAAATCACAGTAATGGAGCCCGAACGCGGAGCGATTGGCTTTAGCAAACTATCTGTCCATTGAATTTCATCTTTATTTATTGGATTTGAGGAAAATGGCCGAAATAGCTTCCAAAGGCATCTCGGCTTCCGGCCGCGGCCCGAGATGGCGTCGCGACAATTTCCGGTTCTTGACCGCCATTATTAACTCACTTCGGCTTTGCTTTACGTCCAAGTACTTGCGGCGGAGCCCTTTGTGCTCAGAAATATATATTAATCGGAAAGATTGGCGCGTAATGCATTAAGCGGGGACGGGTGAAATAATTCATAAGGGCATCCATCAACGACGAGTCATCGCTCATGTTAGCACCCACACCGGGCCTCTCGTCTAATTAAAGTAATCCGATGCTAGGCATTAGGGAAGGTTAAGCGACTCCTGTCGCCCATGGGCCCCTGCGAGACCTTAAAACGTCAGTCAGAAAGGTCCCGGAGGGAATTATAAGTTAGCAGGAGTTGACTACGGACCTTAATCACTTTGCATTACGCACTCGTGTAACGCCATTGACGCAGCGTTACACGAGTGAAACGATCTCGGCGCAAGGATCGTTAGCTGTCGAAGACAATACTCGTCACGGCCAGTCGTTCCGGGAGGGACTCTTCAAATCCTACACACGTCTAACGACCGAAGAAGAGCGATGGTTTTAACCCTAAGTACTAATGAGAATTCCAAAAGATTTTCTCATAATTTGGATTACTTTGGAAATAATACAGTTTTTGTTTATACCGTACAATTATTTTATTAAATTCTTCTTTCAGACGTGTTCGTTCCCTTTTCATTTGGAGAGACAAAATATGCGTCTGCAGTCACCAGTCAATACTTTATTTCCTCGGAAACCATTTTATTTAATTGCACACAATTTGGTCTAGAGAATAAAGTAAAGCGCGGTTGGACAAATTCAGCAGATTATTAAATATTCCCCGAAGTTCGAGGAAGACCCTTATGAAAAGATTTTTAGGAAAATTGCCCGGAAAAATTAAAAGAAGCCACTCTTTTCCTCCCATTCCAAATGTTCCTAGCTGTCGATTTAAACATTTCGAACGTGTAGGCACATTACCCTTTCCCTGCTCCCCCCCTGGACGGCTAACGCTAGAGTAACGGCCCCAATAAATCTTAGTCCAAGGGAATGTTGGCATCAGCATAATCAATGCTCTCGCGAGCCGCGGCCACCGGGATCGATCAGCCTCCGACAGCTAAGCGGGCATCCGTCAGGCTCGGCTCATGTTCATGCATGGCCAGTGCAGGCACCTCGCGCCTCGCGCCTCCGCCCGCCCAACGCAGATATCGCTTTATCAAAACGACGTCTCTCCGAGTACAACGCGCTGTCGAGTGCGAATCAAATTAATTGCTCAAAATACCCGACTGAATGAAATGTAAATTATTATCGCGTTGAATAAAGCGAGCGGCGTCTCGAGATGAAGGATGGACGCCCGAGGAGCGTTTACACCGATCGGGGAACTGGCCTAGCGTGCAGACGATTGTGTGTGCACAAAACAGAGGAATCCAAGCGAAAACTACAGTTAAGACAGCCCGTTTCACATCGGCGACTGGCTCCAGCCGCTAGCTCGTTGCCAATCGTTCGGAAGTGGCGTAATAGAATTAGTCTCGGCGAGGTCGCCATAAGAAGACTGATTTGCGTAATCAAAGAGCGTCTAATCGGATTTGCTGGCGATACACCGTTCTGTTTTCGCCTCGACTCCTTCCTTTGTCGAAGTAAATGTATTATTAATTGATTACCGCCTTTACAGCGAAGAGTCGCGGTGAAACACTTCGCGTCCCGAGCCGAGCGAGACTATGGCCGTCAGTGGAATATGTATATTCCAAAGTAATGAAACGTCAAAATGGCTCGTATCTAAAAAGAGGAGCTAATCAATACGAGATGGCACTCGTTCCCGCGATGATTTCGCTTCCGACAAGATGGCCGCCGCAATTTCCGCGCCACACTTGAGGCGCGTGCATTTGACACGATAATTGGCCTTTTCTCTGGTTATTCCTATCTTATTTCCCGGTTATTTGTGTTCAATGACCTATTGTTTGTCATCGCAGGTCTTATGCACGACATTTGGAGCGGCGGAAGGGTACACCGACCGACACAGGAGCGATAACTGAAAAAGATGCCCCACACAAGGAATGCTTTTCAATAAATTGAAATATCGCCTGTTCGGTGACCACTGATTTCCCGGCGGCGAGACGATCATAATAGATCCAGGGCTGTGAAATATTCAAATTCTAAAGCAACATTTGAAAACCTGAAAGAGAATCGTCGACGGCAGTTTGATGCGAAGCTGCAGCGATTGGGATTCGAAAGAGAATTTTTGTCGCCGGCGAGATTAATTTGCGTCGCGCCGAGAAAATTAAAAACAGCTCGGATTATGGATCCCGAGCCACAATCCGATTAGACGACTATATCTCGAGCGAGCTGCGGAACCGATTACGGCGGGCTGTCCTATCGGCTCTCGGAAATTCCGGGCTGCGATCATTTATTACTCTTGAGTTTTCTTCGCTGCGCCTTATTTGAATCGAGCGCACATAAGCAGAGCCGCGAGGGCGCGGAGGCGGAGAGGCGGAGAGGCGTTCGCCGGAGCGCGTTATCGGCCGCGTCCAGCTGCGCGAGGCGCTCGGGTGCCGGAGCCGTGTAATGGTGCTCCAGCTCGTGGCATTTTTATGGCTGACGAGATATGGCTGAGCCGAGAGGGCACCGAGCGAAGATCCATTTACGTTTTCCTTATATTCAGCGTTCAATTGAAAACTAATTAAATTCACCCCTCGCGCCCCTCTAATAGGAAAAATGACATTAAATCACTGTCTCGACTTCGATTAAGATTTTATAGGATCTTTGATATGTAACTTAGGACATCTGTTATTTACCTATTTACTCGAATATATATGGCCGAGATATATATATATATAGAGAATATATGCGCCCTTCCAATTGCTTGCTTGAAAACTAGTTCCGGAGCGCGTCGCCATGGCGACGGCTAAATTGTCTGTGAAATGAAAATCGTTTTCCCGCCGCCGTAAAGTGTTCGACTTGCGTATTTCCACAATACGCTGTCGATGTACATAAGCGTCGATCGTATACTGAGATAATGCTATGTGCCAGTGTGCAAGATAAGGCGACAGCACACACGCGTACGCTCCGTTATAAGCAATAAACACTACGATGTATAATAATACGGACCGTTCGTGTCGGGAAAGGTTAAAGGGGGCCTTTTGCGAGCCCGCTTAGAGCAAATGTCATTAATGAAAACGTATCGGAATATCCCTCGCGTCGAAATAAAACAATTTATGGGCTCAATAGCGCCTCAGCCTCTGCGCGACGCAGCCTTCCCTTTGCAAATGATTTCTTTAAACGTAGAAACAACCGAGACGCACCGCTCGGACAAGTGCTTATTTTATTGATTCAGGACTTCATTTGTATAAAGTTCATTTATTATATAAATATTTAAGCGGAAACAATTAAAAACGAGTTCTTAGCGGTGAATATTAGAACTCGTCTTATAGATATTAGTAAACATAGGACAGACTAGGAAGAGGCGAGAGGCTTAACGACCAACACCCCTTCTCCGCTGACCGGCGAGACGTCACGAGTGCAGACGCGAAGGAATGTCCGCTCCGCGGGCGGCCGCCATGCGCTCACTCCGTGCTGCTTCGGGAAATTCTTAGGAAATTTCCCTCACATCCCTATCCCTCCGAGGAGGAGTATGCGAGGATCCTATTGATACACTCAGAGTACTATATTTGTTGAGGCAACGCAAGTGTCACTCGAGAGAGGAAACGGATTAGGGGCAGAATGAACTGCGAATCCAAATGAAGCGGACGCAATATCGGAAGAAAAGCCATAAACGATCTAAATCGAATAACCCGCTTTCACTCATTGTTCTAGAGGTCCCTCTCGATATCGGCGGAATGCGGCAGGTCTTAATATGGCGTCGACAAATATTACGGCGAGGGGCCGCAATGCCGGGAATTCGCCAAGGACGTGCCTCGCCTGCTCAACGAAATGGACTCGGGGAATGCGCTCGTCGGCGCCTCGAGTCCGCCCGTTCGCGAGCGACGCCTGCTCGCGAACGAGTCGTGAGCTGTTCGAGCAATTACACGACGAGAGGGTAGGCTCGCCGCCGCCGCGCCAACGTCGCCCTTGTCGCCTACGAGGTAGCGGCCATAGTCGTGTGCAGGATTCGAGGCAGGTAATTACAATTACTGTAAGCAAAAATAAAGACACCGCTTGTCAGTTTGACACTCTTTCCGACACTCAAGCGGCGTCTGGGTGCACTCGCTGGATTCGAGCGATCAGCGTAAGTCGTGAAAATGTGGCAAACGAAGTGTGTCTATTACAGTGATTCCACCTTGCAGTTGGTAAGTTTTGACCATTTTGCCAAACGTTTTCGTGGCGTAGTTGTGTTTAAGAGCCGGTGCTTTTGGGTTATACACCTTACTGATTCACGTGTCAAATGCACACGTTACGTAGCTACGCTAAAGTAAACATGCAGGCTTTTGACGGGATGTTAAGTGTTATATTCACGAGAAAGTATATCGGACTTAACTGGCATATGCTTTTTAGAACAGTGGAAATACCATTGCGTTTCAGAAGTGAATGTTTAGAAAAATATTTTCATGAGCCCTAATCTACATTCCAGGATTTGAATCTGAAAAACATACAAAGAGAGCTGAACGGCATGTTGGAGTACTTCGAGGGGCAACACTGCCTCACTTGCTACCGGCTGAAGTGCGCGTGCGCGGAGGCGGCGCCCGGGCGCTCCGCCGACTCGGACAGCAAAGTGAAGTACGCCGAAATCGAGGCCTGGATGAAGGCGAGCAAGCTGCGGGAGCTGTCGGAGACGGAGAAGAAGGTCCAGCAGGTGAAGGACCATTTGGTGAACAACAAGAGCTGCAGCCCGGCGGCCGTCGACGCCTTCTTCCGGGCCTTCAAGATGCCGCCCAACGCCTCCGTCACCTACCTGTCCAACAAACTCGCCGAAGCCTACACGAGGGTCAACCAGCGAGCGGACTACTCCTACTTCTAGGCCACTAAAATAGACCTCTTATATACCTTAATATTATATACAAGAATATACATGAAAGCGAAGGATCAGTTTCGTGAAACACTTAAGTTTAAGAAAAAATGAATTATTTTCACTCGATAGAGTGAGCTGTACAGAAAGTTGGCTTCTTGGAAGTTCCCGGGGACAGGCGCCAACGGACACAGTTTTTACGAGGCTGCTTATTGGGTCGAAAGGGTACACTTGCTCGGAGGAATGGAAGACCAGTTGAGCGTCTTTCTTCCGAATGTCAAATAATGTTTGTCTTCGGAATAGTGCTGCACTCGTTTGTGCCCAACCCGTCCGCTTCAGAGGGCAAAGCCTTATTCCGGGGCACAGCGTTATCTGACTCCTGAAGAATGCCACTCACCGGCGCTCATTTGAACGAAGTTCACGAGATCTTGGGAACTATGTATAAAAAATATATTTTTTATAAGTCATATTAATAAATAATATACTGAATAAACGGCGTTCAACATTATGCTCATTTTTAATATCCTCGGAAAATGCTCGGCCGGTTTCAATGAAACTTTGTGAATGTGTATTTATTTAAAAACGAAACGGCGGTTGAGTTAGAGTTAAGCTGAGGTCGCACTTTTGTTCAGAAATAATTCTCAGAAGGCAGTTTCCTTTCATAAAAGTTTTTAAAACAATTCAAATCCGCTTCGAAGCATTGTTCCAAAGATATTTTCAGATTCTTTTTGTAACAAAAACAATGGAGATTATTTGTTTGAAAGTGCATCGAAACAATGTAGGCAGGAGGCGCCGATCGAACGGGGCCTCGAACGGGGCCTCCAACGTCCTTATGCCTTTCAATTAATCCTATTCAAACCTACCACCTACATACCGGGAACCCGATTTAAGGAAATCGTAGCGTTACCATCGCACAATTACACAACAAACGAGTGGCCGGATTAAGATTACAATCCAGTTAAAGAATGAAATTGTCTTTTCACAGAAGTAATTATAATGCGAGTAACATTAAGAGAACCGACAACATCGTCTTAAACAAAATGGCGTCCTCCTGATTAGTTATTCCTTTCTCGAATGGACAACTGCGAATCAGCGAATCAGTTGGCTGCCGTCGGCCGTCGCGGACGCGTGCGTGTGTGGAGTTCGTTTAGAGATGGCGACAGTGACCTCGACGCCGGTGAACACGATCAGCCGGGACAGTTTGACGGTGCTCATCAGGAACAACGTCATGAACGACTCCTTGGAGTTCGCCTCCGACTGCGACAAGGTAGGCTGCACTCCGCACTCTGTACATCCGCTCTACCGATTTCTATAAAATCTACCCGTTGCCACGTCGTCCGTCGCCACGCACTTTAAAGTACATTCATCATTATAGAAATCATTCATTGTCAAATGTCAGTTATTATTAGATTTTAAACCATAAATAGCAATTACTCTCTGCGACTTAATTTTATTCATATTTAACTATGGAAAGGATTATATTAAGCTTGCTTAACGGGATCCATAAATGTCCTTCTTAAGTATAAAAGTCGCAGCAGGTACAAGTTCCGGGAGTTTGGGTTAACTGAATAGCAGGTAGTTGCACAAAAAACCTGCGGCCGAACGTTTTTTGGTTGAGGCAAGTCGACTGCAATACGAGACAGTCCTTAATACCATACGATTTTATAACTACGCGAAACTGGAAACCGAATGGTTCACTTGCTAGTTAAGATTTAACATACATTATAAAGACAACGAGGTATTCAATTTTTTAATATTTAAATTTCTTTGAGTTAATCACCTACAAACCTCGGTCGGGGAAAGCAGTGAAATGCGTGTTGTATAGAGAATGAAAACGTGGATACTTACGCATCCGTCTTAAAATAGATAGTTTTGTTGGTGTGAGAAGCGTGTGCTCCGCATTGAGGTCACGAATGGTTCCCGGCGTCTCGAGCCCCATCGCAGGTCCATTTGAATAATTTTTCATAATTTTTCGACGCGTCCACTAAAATGTGGTCACGGCACGTTTAGCTGCGCTTAGCTAAATTTAAATTTAAATCTTTATTTTGGACGCGAGACCTCGTTTATTAAAGCGAAGTGTTTTTGTTTTGCAAACGCACATTTGTCTGTCTGTTTATTACGGCTAATATCGGAAACGGTGGACGGATGGTTATGGGATTATTATTTTATAATTGTCATCGGTACGCGTAAAGCGAGTGGGAGTGGAAAAGCGGGCAAAACGAGTAGATAATGATACGATTGAAATTACAGATGGACACGGACTCCCCTGTGCGGAAACCGGCCAACTTAAGACCGATAAAGAAGCTGTTCCATTCGCCCATCGCCGACGCCAGCCCGCAGAGAGCCACGTTCTCCTCTCTGCACGAACGAAGGAAGGTTCGCAAGAGAAAGAGAAGAAGTCTCATCCCGGACGAGGAGCCCAACATCAAGCTGGCCTACCTCACGGAGTGCGACAGAGCCAGCCGCAGCCCCGAAGCCCTGGCGCCGGCGACGCAGAGGGTGGTGCTCAGCCTCTTCCACAACTGCGAGCTGCGCATGGACTTCTGCGACTGAGGCCAAGGCTTAGTGGAATCGTTTTTACTAGGATAACTTTGCAATTATATAGGATATTGTAATAATAAGCTTTACATACTGTCTTCCAAGTTAATTAGCCATAAGGATTACGAGTTTAATATGAGCAGTGAAGCAGCAGAAGCGAGTGGCGAACGGGTATTAATAACAATAATATTTTCGCTCAGCGACGTTTTATACAAACGAACCCGCGGGGAAATCAACGTTTAAGCGGTTTTTATTCATTAGCCGCGTTCACGGGGGACATTTATCTGTGTCTGCTATCTGGGCTTAGTCCCCGGGGGCGAGATCATTTGTGCTCAATAAAAATTGTATTCAGACGATTTTTTAGAAGCGATAGAAAGGAGCACGCCTTATATATTTAACTATGTGTTGAATGCCAATAAAAAGAGGTCTTTTCAAAGTGATTGTTTTTCTTTGTAATTCACGCAAATACTGTGGGAACCGCTGGGGCCGTTCGACAAAAGCCGCTTACCTATCATACCTGTGCTGTCCAATCGTGCGTTCGTGAGAGGAGCCCGTGCGATCACAACACGTCTCTCGGCGTGATTGGCCAAATAAGAGCCGCGCACGGCTGCGAGTCGCCGACGTCAGCTCGCCGACATCCTCGCGACTCACTCGTTTCAAAATATATTGTATTCCGATTTATTCCTTCAAAACAACTCCTGAGGGAGCGCGTTTGCAATTTAAGCGGTTACTTTTCTAGAGAATTATTTAAATTTTTACCGAAACCTTCATGTCTAGTTACTTCAGCTGACGCAGAACATTTCTTTATACTTCAATAACTACTTTTCAAAATGCACGCAGTCTGCCTTCGACTCACTTGGAGTAGAAATAAATACGTCGATGAATAATGAACATAGTTCAAGAGAGAATCGCATCCATCCGTCGTAGAAAGGAAGCCTTATTACGCGACGGATCGATCGCAAACGATTCCCAAGCCTGTAAATGACTAGACCGATCTTAATTTATCCTACCTATAGAAAAGCCCTGACTCCAGTACACAATGTTCCGCGACCTATGCTGCTTTGTAATATCGACTAGACTTTTAAATGATCACACTTTAATACCTCGCTTTGTATATACCTACGGTTAAAATGGTTACCCACTCATTCGGGGCCAATGGACATACAATGATTTAATAATTCCTTATTAACGAAAGCGTCTTATTGGTGCCTTAAACCTACAATGTACCTTTGACGGCGCTTAATTTGTTGCCAACCATCTGCTTCGCTACGAACGCCGCCATCTTTCCTTGTTTTTAGTTAATCTGAAACAATAAACGGGACGCTTATTAATACTGCGACAGGCTGGCCACTGCCACCCTTATGCGCCCAGCTTAAAGACAGCTGACACGAAGTATAATTCGGCAGACGAAGCGTACTCACTATACGAGTATGTAGTTGGCACAAGGCAATATTGTACACTAATCTAATAAGTAATGAATAAGATTGTATTCTGCTCGCCAACCAAGGAGATTGTTGAACGTAAAGAAACGTGTCCACGTTTTCAAGCCTTCTATAATTGTGTTTAACATTACCTAATACATAACTAAGAAGTGAAGATAACGTTCGTAATATACAACATACAAAGTACGACTGCGAAGAATCGCGTGTCAAAATGGATCATCATTAAATCTGAGAATCCTTAAAAATTTACAAAGTAAAGAGATCGGTCGGCCATTATTTCAGTTTAATGTCCAACTTTACGATCCCATCTTCCAAAATTGTGAAAGATTGAAACTTGGAATCGTTTAATAATTTCACGTAATGGGAATAAAAGTTTCAAAAATTATGTTATAATGTGTCAGTTGTACTGACCCATCATGAATCTTAATGCTATGCAATATATGTTTAAATCTACATTTATCCATACTTCCATTTCCCTATGGTAAAAAAGTAGTTCAAATAGAATTCTCAAGTTTTTTATTAGACTCGTTTCAAAGTTACAAACGAAACTAATACAAAGGTTCATACCACAGAGAATGCAAACGATACAAGCATTTTCATCAAACCGATTCGCTAGCGCCATCTATCGTTGGTTTCTGGTATCGTTTGTGCGTCTACAATCAATATACAACCGTGGACATATTATGGTATGTTATAACTGTTAAAGTAATAATAGTGGTCATTTAATTATTTATCGTAAGAAAAGAGTGAAACACTTAAAAACTAAGAACAAAATACAACTAAGCAAGATTACGCCATCTAGCGGTAAGTATACGAACTGCGGTGTTTCTTTGAAGAACTATCGGCAGTTTGTAGTTCAACAAAAAATACTAGATGGCGCTGTATACAATCAAATTTAAAATAAATTCCTTGCTAAAAAACATTTTGGAATAAATATTGAGGGATTTATACAGCTAATCACATACGTCAAGGTATTTATTACAAAACATATAGTTAAAAAAATATAAGTATACAAGTTGATACTATTATTTATGAATGTTATTTCAAGAGATCATTGATAAGGACAATTAATCTTGTCGGAGTTAGTCCAAAGGTTTAAAGAACTTACAATTTTTTCTCGTTTTATAGAAAACGAAAAAAAATAAAAGGCTTTTTAGCTGGGCTTCTTATTCAGCTGTCTTAAACATTCGCTTGGAGATTTTCAATTGAATTGTATAGTTTCAGCGGCATTTGAAGCTACCCTTTCATTCGAATTTTACATTTTCTTAAAGTCGTTTTAAGACAAGAATTTACATTATACAATGAAAAGCATCTCATACTGTTTGCAGCTGGCACAATATTTAATTGCTTAATTAAAAACTAAATTTCTATGCTAAATATAATAGTAACAAAGAACGAGCTTTCAATGTCGAGTGCTGCCCTAATTTTACTTTTCAGATCATCATTTTCATCTCGATGACATGCCCAATGCGAAAAACAAACCCGCAAAATAAATGGCGCCAAGATAAAAGCCGAAGCGTGCGTTACGTAATGCATCTGGTCTGTTTGACAAATGGCGCGCTGGCGGGAAACTGGATGAAGGGATAATTGCGCCGCTGATTTATTGTTTTTGTTTATCACTCGTGTTTTACTTTTTACGCTGCTTTATTGTAAAATATGAGATCGCTTCCATCCTCATCGTACGCGAATCAGTTCAACTGTAGTCATTATAACCGCATGCAACTGACTCGTTCGACCCCATCAACTTTAATCATTTACAACCTCGTAAAAGGAAGTGTAATATAAATATAAGGATTACGATTTTGTCATGTAATTTAGTAGGAAGTTAATTGTCTGTATCTAGTTGGTAAGCCTTAATAATACATAAGTAAATTGCCCATTCAATGACAGTACGGCACGTCACATTAAAGCAGTGACCGGGCTGCAGTCTGTTTGCAAATGTGTACTCTAAAGGTTTCTGATGAATAACTTGGACAGTCGTATAACTTTAACTTACTTTTAAAAGCTGCTATTTATTGTAGTTTCTCTGTACCTTTGTTCTCGCTCTTACTCGACTACGCTTGGTGCCGTTTTTGGAGCAATTGTCTGGTTCTAAATGTATTTAGGTTAGTTGTTAATTGAAAGCGCTAAACACTAGAGCTTTGTCCGAACGTCTCGTACTCCGCGAGCAATAGAAGAAAATAATGCGGGAAGCGTGCGCGACATTAATATTCCATAGAGCCCTCGCCTCGAGTGGCGAACTTAAAGTCGGCAAAGTAATGGTCGCGTCGCTCAAACTTACTCGGCCGTGGAGATAAACTGCTGACACTTCATGCTCGCCTGCTCCCGGATTTCTTTTCAACTAACTTTTTTCCCGAAGCTCTTTCCATCGTCTCCTCTGATGAGACCTCATATATCGTATAAGAATGTGCGACCCGAACAGTACTCCAATCGGTAAGTGGCGGGAACGCGTCCCATTAGTCGTGGGGCCTGGTGAGAGTTGGGGGGCGTTACGAGTGCGGTTAGCCTAATGAGAGCTCTCGCGTCGGAGGCTGCTTGGGAGGTACATCTCTTGGCTTTAAATGCTTGCGGAATTGGCGAGAATCGAATACGCGACCTACGGCGATGTCACACACTACTTGATCCTCAGTATGTGTTATAAAGTCTATCGCCTTCTGTTAAACAACTTTTTGTCCTCACATCGGCCTTCGCCGGATTTGTCCCAAACTGAGAAAATGTGAGCTTAGCTGATGATAAAGACGCGAGGCTCCGCTGTGACGGTCCATATAAATGACACCAAGTTATAATATTTAAAATGCGAGCGCGCTCTTAAAATTAAAGCGGATATTTAGCAGTCCGTGAAAATGGCGAGTTTCGTGAATTATAATTATAATTTTTCGCGCTAAAAGCTACCGTGTACGTAATTTGCATACTTTATAGAGACAGTAGTTCAGAAAATCTGAGAGAAACAAGTCGTGCAACGTAATTCATTGGTATACTCATTTTCCGACACCAACGAGCACTTTGATCGTTCGAGACAAAGAAAAACAAAGGGAACTCTGCACATTTTGTTCTAACTTCGAACCTAAAAATTCGAGCTTTATTACGAATAGTTAATCAGGAAAGTCGGACTAGTTCTCGCCAGAGGGCGGCTTCGAGGGGCGAAGGCGCAAAGTTACCGCTGCTCTCAAGGGAGAGGTCGCGTCGACTCGTAAAACGGAATCGGCGAAGAACCAGTTTGATGCGTTTCATACTTTAATACGTTTCTCAGGTTACACCCGTACGTTATGGGGCGATAAGAATCGGGCCGACTTTGGGTGAACGTTAGGAGGCGTGCGTTTTACTGGCCTTCCTACCCGGATGTGGCTCGCCCGGATATAACCGGCTCGTTCGAAGGCCGTACAATAAACTAGCGTCCGCACGGTTCTGTCAGATTACGACCATTGTTGGGGCCGTAAATTTCGGGACCGAAGGCTTTCCGCTAAAGTGTCGACTTCGCTTACTATATTGTTTATAGCACCTAATAAGCGAAACATTAAGCCTTCGAGCCGTTCCTCGATAGAGCCTGCCCTATATGACCCCCTCAATAAGGCTTGCTCCTACGTAATGACATTTCCGTTAAAGAAGTTTTTCTTATATTGTTGTTCACAATACCGGTGGTTTCCTTTTCTTTGTGGTTAGATTACCAATATAACGATAGACAATTCTTATGAACAAGTTAGCGCACAAATGCATTAGTTTTGGAAGCCTCCGACAGAATGTGCCTGAGTCGCAACGGAGCAAAGGCTGTGTATAGTTTACACAATGAAGGCTTTAATACGTCAGCAGTGTCGATCTCTATTGAACCAGAGTGGGGGGAGGGGGAGCACGTCGCAAGTCAGAGCCGATTTGAGCTCAATACATCAGCGATGTCAGATGCGGGAGGCAGGACGCGACTCTGAACCACGTTACACGAAACGAACAGTTGTATATTTCGTCAATAGCGTGCATAGCAAACAACTAGCGTCGCCTTCATTTTAAACTCTGACAGGATCAAATTTGCCGCCGAAACTGATCAGGAGAGTCTAATTCTTTTTAAGTGTTATTTTTATATGCTGAAGGCCATCACTATGACCAAATGGGCAGACAGACGATTTTACTAGTTTTCTTAAAAACTGTGCAACATGCGAATGCTTCAATTTGAATAGTTGCAAAAGATAGTCGAAGTCGGGCGAGACGGGGGCCCGCGCAGAGCCCGACAACTTTTCGTCCGAAGTCGAGTCCCACACGAATATCATCCTAATGTGGAAACTTTTCATATTACAATCCGAATATTGAAGACATATTTCTGCGTCTCGCGACTAACACATTGTACACGAATTGGACCGATCGAGGAGTGCGTCGTACTCCGCCCCACCCTGCCTCACATTAAGACGGCCTTGTCTCTTTGTACATGCTAATTGCCTAGATTGCCTAGATTGCCTAGAAACGAGTGATATGCCTGCGAAACACCAAGCTGTCCGCTCGACGGGAAATTCGGTAACGGGGCAGCATCCGAACTTACGTTCTACGGAGCAAATTGGTATTTTACCCTCCACCAAATTAGCAGAAGTATTACTATAATTATATAGAAATAGACAAATATTGCAGTATGTACTTATTACATGTATTAAAGAGGCCGGTACCCCGAGTGTCGGCACAAAGCCGCAGCAATAAAAACTGCGGTAAGTTTGTAATGTTTCAACACATTAGAATAATGTCGCCGTTCCCGAAGAACACCCTCCCCCTCCCCCCCCGCCCCCGCCCCCCACACCGCAACAAGCGGCCGCCCGTGTCTTATTTACATAGTACAAGTGTCTTTTGTATACCTTCCCGAGCTTATATATACACTTCCATCTTGCGGGCAAACCTTAACATGTAGTACATTCATATTAAATGTTTGATTTTGGAGTGAAGTACTAAACCGATTTGCCACATTGTCCTTTAGACGCTCAAAGGAAATGTATGGACAAATGAACGCCCGATTGGGGTGCAAAGAAAAGGGGTAATTCCAATTCGGCTAAGAGTATGATGTTGAACGCAGTAAACAGACTTGAAACAGTATTTCTTGCACCGTTTTCTAAATTTAATCAATATTGTACATTATTAGTAGAGTGTGTATGGAAGTTTGTTACTCTTTCACACGAGAACTACAGAACGAATTTTAATGCAACTTTACAGAAACATAGCTCACACATAAGGCCATAATTAATGTATTGTAATCGAAGCCTGCGAGTATTTATTACTTGATCGACTTTAAAAAGCATACGTCGATATCGTGTGTTTTCCGAAATCAGCAATCACAGGTAGGGCCGATAAATCACCTCACCGATTACCCACCGCCTGCCCTCCCCTCCCCC
>JAOSYY010000001.1:4854521-4873203 GCA_025727935.1 Hebomoia glaucippe | reverse complement strand
AAGTAACAATGAGAAGAGGTGGGCACATTAGCATAACATTTGGCCCGGCCAGGAGGAGCGCGTCCTCGCGGCGGAGAGGCCGCGCTCCGAAATGTACAATTAGCAGCACAAAGGCGCTTTAATTAAAATATACCTCATAATATGTCTTTCTGGCATTCCTCTCATAGCTCTGTTGATTGAAACAACTGCGGGCCGGCCGCGGAGTATGAATTAACCGCGCCGCACTCAGGCCAAAAGCTCACCTGACGCCCGCTCTTACGGGCCACTTTCCACTAAACGGCTGTAATTAAATAGGCATCGATTGTTTGTCGCCCACCTCTCGCGGTTTTCTCCGCGAACACATACAATGAACGACGGTGCGTTGCTCTCGAACGGTCTCCCCATTTATTTCTGTTTCATCATAGTAATATATACTTTTTATGAGACCTAATAAAATACTAATAGCCAAGTGAACAGCAGGCCCGCCCGTTATTAGCACTCAGTGACGTCTTTCTTCGGAGACATCAATGTGTATCGTTGCAACTGAACGAGCAAACGTTAGATCAGCGCCGAGGCTCTACTCCCGTTAAACGCGTGCATTTAGGTAATGTGTCAATAATGGACTGAAATTTTGTAATGGCGAACAAAACGAAGGCTCGCTGTTCGGAGAATATCCGCTCATCGAATTAAATTTGAAAACTATGCGGCGTCGGAGGGCGAAGCGCTTCCAATGTTGTCGCGGGGACTTAGGTTTTGTTCATGAATTTTTAACAAACACTGACAGTTTTGGATCAGCTCGCGACCGGAACAATGGCTCACGATACCGTTGCCATTTTTCATCGGACTTCTCTCTGAACACATTCAAATTCTGAAAGGATCGTTGGAACTTTGTATCGTATTTTAATATTGAAAGACCCGTTGGCTCAGTATATATAAATAATTTTGAATCTGTTTGCTAATGTCACAATAACAGCTTCCTAAAAGCACTAAAAAACTACTGAATTTAGGTACGATCTTTTTGTCTACCGGTTAGTAGATAATCTTGTCGAAAGATAACATGACGCGGTTCTATGGCGCACGGTTAGTAAGAGGTCTTTTAATTATAAAAAGGCTTGTTTTTAAATTGATTTTTAGCAATCGAAAAAGACAATATCCGGATGAGCGAAGGGTTTACTTGAATCGTTGGCTCTCAATTTTTTAATCCAATTAAATTCTTTGTAACTCCACACTGCCGAATAAAATTGACAAATTGCCTGAGAAGTGAAGGTCCTCAAGTATTGTTCTAATTAACACCGCTCTGGGAACTAATTCATGAAAATACAACCTTTTAAGAAAGCTCGTTTTACTTCGAATATCATATTTAAGTAAAAATACTGCCTCAATACGATAAATTGTCCATAAAGGCTTGTTCAATCCGATTAGGCGGATCGCTTAGTGAAATAAGAGCGGTCTTCAAATCGCTCCCTCGCGAAAACCAAACTCGGTTTACTTAGCTGATTAACATTAATCATTTCGATACATTTTAATAAATAAAAATAACCAAAACGACTAATACATTGTATATTAATTACTTTTAGGAATCAATTAGTTATCAGAATAGGACCTTTCTTCTTGTCAGCTCTGGCAAAGCATTAGGTTTATCCGGATAAACTTGAGGTAAGACAAGATTAATTATGTAACAGGATAGAGTAGAAATAATATTTGTCCCTTACGCTAGGCGGGGTCTATATTCTGTTAACGGCCTCGGAAGCGAACACGCACGGCTTGTTATATAACCATACCGTTAAAAGCAACTGTACGACATAACTCCGATGACAAAGGACACGGCAATGTCGAGCTCAAGAAGCCTTATTAGCGCCTTTAAGTACCAATAATTTCCCCGTCTAAATATTACATCAGTAAGTCCGTTTTAAGCGTCGGTTTATGTATTAAACAATAAAAATTGTCATAAATAAGTTAGAACGATTCTTAAGAAACGTTTTCAATTCGCGGGCTCTTACTCGCGGACTACGCGTACCTACACAGTGCCAATCAGCTGTCAGATTACGTCATTTCAGTGTCAAAACACCGTACCCAAAGTTTCGTCTTCAGTTAAATGTAATATTAGCCTTAAAGACTACTCGTAATCAAGGACCATCGGTACATACGCACAAATGTAGCTCTAACGAGCAGGGTTTTTCCGCACGTTTTTCGCTGTGAGTCACGGCAAATAGCCGTACATAAAACTGTTAGGAGCAAATAGAATTGTACATCGGTCGACCTAATTAATATTTGCGGTAAGGCCGGCCCGATACAGTCACCATCAAATGGCTAATTAGCATAATTTAAAAAGCAATCGAGGGACAAGAGGCGCGTCTTTTATTACGTAATTAATAGTTTCAGAGTTTACCTTACCTGATAACTTATGTCAAATGTACGCGACCGCAATGTTTTGACACCTTAATTAGCCGCGTCTTCCACTTGCGAAGTAATTCAATTAGATGACCGCCGAGCACATAGAAATGCGCGTGGACGACGTATCGCGAACTATCGTCCGAGTGATTACTGATAAGTGATAAAATACACGGAGGTAAATACGTGGAGCGCGCCGCAGCGGGGCATAAACAAAGCGAGTGCGGCCTCGGCCTCGAACTCGGGCTGCGACAGCGGGTCCGAGCCGGTGCTGCACAGCGGTGGATTGTGGAATAAAAAGCGGGTCGTACTCACCAGCAGAGAGAGCAGAGAGAGCAGAGAGAGCGGAGAGAGCGGAGTCAGGAGTGCGCCGAGGTGACGTCGGCGCGCGGAGCAGTCGGTACGTAAGGCCCGCGCGGAGGCCGGCCGCTCACTGGCTGCGTCGATCGATACGCGCGCCACGCTGCGTTGCGTTCCGTTCGTCGGACACAGTTTTACTACTTTTATCTCTTCCAATTCGGTCGACACTCGAATTTTAATTGATTTTTTAATCCCCGCCTCCGATTAGCCGCCACATGAGCGATGTTGCAGTCGCCGCATGTCACAGGCGCATCCCGAGGCGCGCTCTGTGTTTTATTATTCTTGACACACTTTCATAAACTATCGGCTTAGTCGGTTATCAGTTGGTCTCGCAAAAACTCGCAAATGACTCAACCAATTTTTTCATTGCTATAATACAACTGTAACGCTTTCGTTTACATTGAAATTAGCGTTAAGTTTAGCAATAAGATTTAACTATATTTTAAGTTGGATAATGAAATGTGGGATTTGGCATACTTCGGTACCAATCATACATGAGAGATATTTAGAAATTAGAGATACATGTTTAAGTTTAAAAATAAGATTTAGTTTTAAATAAATTATATTTGTAATATTTCTTTTCTCCCATTGGTTATTGGTGGGATGGAACAGCTCTACCCAGCGCTGTATTTGAGTTGAAAACTGGCAAGAGTGAGTTAATTTGTAGCAGGCATTTGTGCGAGTCTTCATTGACACTATTTCGCGGGGCATGGAAAAACTTTCCGTCCGTCATTCTTCATATCTATTATATTGATCCACAGGGGAACGACGGGTTGAAAATAAAAGAGGGGAATTCGCGCTTTCAACAACTCTGGAATGAAGTCACATAAATATGTCTCCCCGAAGCCGTTGCGGGGCGCAAGAGGCGTTCGTTGTGAACAAAACCGAGTTGTATCTGAATGCTCAAACGAGTTATTTACGGCACTCGAGTCCGTCGCGAAGTCGCGCATAATGTTGCACATATTGTAGAAGTCCCGGGGTCCCGGGCGGCGGCTCCGGGGCGAAGGGCGACACCTGCATTTAATTTATTGTTAAGCTGCGATGTTCCGAGGCACTGTATAACGTGTAGCCAATAACGTTGGCTGCCACTTTAGACTCAGTTTCGTAGCGAATTTAGAGCAAATTAAGGCGAATATTATGTAAGGAATGCTCTTCTCAAAGAAAATATTTCAAGAAAATTTAGTAGGAATATTTGAAAGTACAAAAATGAGAGCGTACAAAAGATATAGAAATTTGTTTGCCCACGAGCCTGACTACGTTCGCTAGAAGGAACCGTGAGAAGTTAGCTAGTGGTTACGGTATCGACCAAACTTGAGTTCACCGGCGTACGGCGGCCAGTGCTCTCAAAACTCACAAAGCTTTATTAATACAATTAGTTTTGTGTAAAAAGTTTAATTACTGGATAGACTAATTTTTTCCTTAAATGATCTCTGATGGATACGATGAAGCAGTTATTACCAGATTTTGTGGACTGGTCTCCCGATGCCCCGACTGTAGTTAGGAGGACAAGCCGCAGCGTGACGCTGAGCTGGTCTGCCGGGCGATTCGCTCATCTCAAAGAACAGCTGTTGTACATCGTCCAAAGGAAGGAGAAGATTCCCCCTTGGGCCACAGTATACAGGTAAGCAAGTGACGATTACCATAACACGTCAAGAACCTTTTAATTTTGATTATTTGCATTCACTGAATCCATCGGAATTTCAACGAGAGACAAATCTGTAAACCCTCTCAGGTTTAAAGCAATCTAGTATGTTATATGACATTAAAATCTGTAGGATCACTATATTCAGTGCTAATTAGTCATAATACAACTGTCGTGGGGCTAATCCGACGCTTTGCAACACTTTAGAGCGTTCCCAGAGCTGTACAAGACTTTACGATACCTAACGCCGAGTTGCCGACCCGCGATTCAATTTATTGTTGATAACAGTATCGTTACGTATCCCGAATCCTAAATTTAACACAGGGTTAAAACCAATTCATAAGATTAAAATGGCGAGAACGAGCATGTCAGAATTAAGTTTAGAACACTCGTAACAGACCGCCGTCGCGTCCATTTTATTTATAAGTGCAAAGAGTACTTTCAAATTTTTGTTTTAATTTTTAATGCAGACACATCCCTTCGAAATCAGTTCAGGCGTTTCGTAGATTAAGACATTACAATTTTACTTATATGAATAGATAGAATATTGAATAAAAGCTGTAAGTAAGGCACGTCTGTCGTCAGATTATGTCCGCAGGAGCTGACCTAATTAAAAAGATTAATCTGGATTTCAGCGGCGGGAAAACGGCGAGAACGGTGGAAAACCTGGCGCCGACACACCCACACAAATTCCGGCTTCAAGTCGTGTGTAAGCCTCGAGAACAAGTCGACAACTCTACTCAATTGAATATGACACACTCAGCTGACGACTGTGCGGGGGCACAGCCTCGGCGGTGAGTGCCAGGGTGGCAACGAGATGAGTGATACGGGACACAAACAGTTAAACAAAAATTATATAAATTGTCCTTCTTTAACGCCGTATTTTTATAAGCATTTAAAAAAGCAATAATTTACATATTTGTTTATATATACACAGACAGGTTCATACAACTTAAAGATGAATTGTTGTTAGGCGTGCAGAATCGAGTAGGAGCGGCGTGCTAAGGTCTCGGTGGTCTGCTGAGACCTGGTGCAGCACTGACGGCGAGGGAACCACCGCCGCCTGCTTCTGTTTGGCGGTGCGCTGCGGGTATCTCAAGCAGGTGCGCTCAGCAGGGTGACGAAGTAATCTTAACTCCACATATATAAATAGACATCTTCAGACACTGATCGTTAAACAAGTTAGCGAAAAACAATCCCAGCTTCTTCAATATTTTCAAGCTCGTACTTTCTACCAGCTTCTTCATTCATTTTCCTATGTTTGAAAACGATTGACCTGGTGCTCCAAAAGTCCTCTTATATGCTCTCTGAATGGGTATCGACCAGAAAACAAACTCATAAGCTCTCGACAACCTGTTCGTAGACAATAAACGAATTAATTGTCGGACATTAATTAAGTTGTCAAGTACAACTTTTCATTTTATTTGGAAAACAATTACTGCGAAAAACGAATGAGTTCCGTCGAAGTCCTTTTACCGATTGAAACGGAAAGACGGCTCGCGGAGCCCTGGCTCTGCAGCGGGCGCGTTTCAGCCTGGACTAGAACGCAGGCGGACGCTTAATGAGCTCTTAGGCAATTATTCGGTAATTGAACTCGAATCGATTCGCGACAAAGGGATTCGAGAAAGCCATTTGTAGCGAGCAGCTGCCACGCTCCCGCGTCTAAATAAAATTCTATTGCGCGTGCGAATGCTTAATGGAACTCCGTGGAATCTCTCGGGATCGCAGCTGAGGGCTGAGGCATTAATTTTTCTTAACGAAGCTGTCATACATTTTTTCGCACGCACGATCAGTTCCCGATGAGGCTGCAATAGGACAACGAAATATCTCTCGACTGCGAGCATTTTATGTACATTTTTTTTCTACATACTAGCTAAGTTTAGTTTAATATATTTATACAGATTAAAAAGACTTCTAATTTTGTAGATTCATCTAAGATTGTCTAGTCATTTTGTGTCAGGTGCAGCAAATGCTGGAAGAACGGCCGAAACTGCTGTCCGCAATAAACGCAAGCTCGGGCCTGAGCGGCCTCGCCACGGCAGCCAGCAAAGGTATTCTTTTATATAATATATTTAATACCTATTACTAAACGTAATACTTATATTCGAGGGGACATGAACATGGTGCGGCTGCTGCTGTCGTCGGGCGCCGACGTGGAGCAGCGTTCAAGTTGCGAACGGACGCCGCTGCAGCTGGCCGTACTCGCTGGTCACGCATCCGTTGCCGGACTGCTGCTGGAGCAGCAAGCTGATATACGGGTACGCACCTCTAAATTCACGATTGAATTAACCCCGCACTTGGCTCGAATACGGTGCCCCTCCCTCCTCCCACGCGTCTCCAACCTCGGCGTTTTATTATGTTTTATTCTTGCTTTAATGAAGATTGTTACGTTTAGAGTTCCTTTACTGTTGGGAAATCCTTTAACAATCTTTTTTAATTAAGACGTAATTTTTCTATTGTTTTAAATAGGCGTATTTAAAATTAACCTACAGCATTATTTATTGTCAATTACATATTTTTCTGAAACCTACATAAATGCAATTAAATATAATATAATATTTTCTTTGCGTGTCCTGTCAGTGTGTAGATAAGGTATAGACTATACATATGAGACTGCAGCAGGCGAGGGATGTAAACGGTCTCCGAGTTGAACACCACGCGGTAGACTCCGGGGACCTGGAGACGCTCAAACTTGTGCTGGACCGCGGCGACCTGGAAGTCACGGACAACAATGGCTGGACTCCGCTATTCCGAGCCGGTAACGTTCCCATTAACGGTCCTCAAATTGTGGAACATACGACATGAGGCTTAACGGCTCGCCGGAGTTCGAACCCTCATTGTCGTCGTCGCTTAAAAACGATGTAATGAATATTTTCAAGTTAATTTGAATTCCACTCGCGAGCGTAATATTGCAGGAGGGACCTCGAAAATTGTTAATTGGGAACTCACAACATAATTGGTTTTTATTATACTCCGATAAAATAGCTAACATTTACTTTGATTTTGTTACAAATTGCCGCGTTGTTAACAGCGGAACAAGAGCGAACCTCTGTAATCTGGTGTCACCTAAACATACAAAAATACTTTTCAAGCGACAGAAACAACAGAAAGTTTACTATTTATTTTCACAGGCCTGGTGGACTAGTGGCATCAGATTGTTCACTAACCAAAAAAATAGCTCGTTCCACTTTCACCAGATATATTAAATTAGGAGGCTGGATAGAAGGAATTTGTAAATCATATTTCGAGATCCATCCGGGTCAGGCTCGTGAAACTAATACAACAGTACCACGATTTTAGACTATGTTTTGTACCAGTGTGCCAGGGCTCCAGGACTCCTATGGTAGAGGAACTGGTGCGGCGTGGCGGGCGCGTCGAGATCACGGACCGCGCAGGTCTAACGCTGCTTGCCGCGGCGCGCCTCTTGAAGGACAAGAAGTGAGTATGGTTGCTTAGATTGCCACCTTCGAATTTCGTTACGCGAAGAATGATGCACGAAAAGTTTCCAGCGGGCGAGCACGCGAGTCGGTGCTCAAACTAGTGGACGCACAGTTTCAGCGCGAGAAGGTTGTGGCGCAGTTCGCTCGCCTCACGGCGAAGGTGTCCACTGTGAAGGCGCTTCTGACTCGCAAGTGACGCTAATTTATGTTAGCAGGGCCCCGCGTAGGTTTTATGACGATAAAACATTTATAAACGGTGTTTCTAGCCAAGTAGCGTATCTATGTAGTTTATATTTTATTTGAGGATATTTTTTAAATCAAAAGCATTACATCGCGTAATGGTGTTTCATTTTTTATTATCCCGGCTGTATGTATAATTAAATAACACGTCGAAAATAAAGCACGGGCATAAAATTAAATACTAATTTTATTAAAATTAAGTAGAAAAATATTTACAAAAATAAAAAGTAACAGAGTATCGAATTGCTTGAAGAAAAGCGGCGCAACGCGGAGAGTTTCCGTGACGTGGGCGAGCCAGGAAGGTACAATAAATAAATAAATAGTAAACTCAGTCCTAGAGCACCTCGCACCACACCACTAAGAGTGCGAGGTGCACTAAGAGACTGAAACGGTTGGCAGCAGAGCCACTGGAGGGCGGGAGCTGGTGTTCAAAGTCCACCTGAGTCATTCGGTGGCTCTGCAGCCGCTGCGTGACCGGTTTGTGTTCCTCAATTTCCCCTCTCTCAAACTGGGCCGTTTTTGTATCACGTTTTGTTCTAGATTGCTCTTCGGCATCCAAGTCCTCGTCGTAGTCTTCTAATTCCTCCTCTTCTTCGTTCCTATCGGAGGGTCTCACTTCTTTTTCTTTAATTTCGCTGCCTTCGGCTCGTAAGTCTGCATCTATTTTGTGACGAGAAGGATTGACTAACTTTAACTGCGTGGTTCGCGTGTCTTTGTGCACGGGTGCCGGCGCACGCGTACCGTCTCTTTTTATGTGCTCCATAACTTGCGGAGGAATTTCACCCATAAATGGGCCAAACTGAGGCGTCTTCAAAAGGAGTTCTGTGGCCGGCAGCTTAGCTGAAAAAAGTTTGGCTGGCGTTTTATTTACGTCTGGAATACTCGTCAAGGTGGCAGCAGAGACCGTTTTGCCGTCGTAAGTAGTGAACGTTTGAGCACCAGACGACAGTTTCTGCGATTGCTCCGTAGGGACCTTCGGATCTGGTGGTAAGTAACTCGGTCTAAGTCTATCCGATTCCATAATCAAATCGGAAGCGACCTCCTTTTCTATATTCTTCTTACTGAACAATGCATTGAGCTCGGATTCCGTCTTTACGTAAACAGGGTGAGGTCTGTCTTCTTTAGCGTGGTTCTTCGGAAAAACTTCTTTAGTTTTGTCGTCATTGGAGAGTAGGTGGTCCGGCGGAGATGGAATGAACATAGGTTCAAAAGTCTCAGTGATTTTGTCGCTTGAATATGCGTGGTTGGTGCTGATGTACTGCGGAGATTCTTCGTAATCTTCTTCTACATCGGTGTCCTCACGTCTATTCGCGGTGTTACCCTCATATTCTGCTATTTTGTCTTCGGCCGCCATCAGAGGCTCTCGGATTATAGGCTTGAAGCCACTTTCTATAACGATGGAATCCGGTTTAAAGCCAGTGTTGACTGCAGGTGGAAAAGATGAACTATCCGTAGACTGCCCAATGAAGTCTGAAGATTTAACGTCGGTTTGAGGCTGTTCATCGGCATGTACTTGATTGAAAGTAGGCTGATGATATTCGGGGGCGGATGTCGACGAAGGCGTGGTTTGTTGCGTCAGAAGTGCTATGTGTTGATCAAGAGAGATCGGGTGGTCCATGGGCTTTCCGAGAATTATTTGACCCGGTTTAGTGAAATACGGTTGCGGAGCGCTCTGCTGCGGAACAGCATCGTTGGAGCCGGGTAGCGTTATTTGACTTTTGACTACTTGATTAGCAATTAAGTCGGTGTGACCTAAACTTAGGGTTTGACTTTGGGAAGGCACGGCTACTGCGTGGCCCGGCTTGCCTATGATAATCGATTGTCCCATATTGTTGGATGGTTTGTTCGCCGGTTTAGATGCTGGATGGAAAACGGGTTTATGTGGATGCAGAGGTGGCATCGCTTTCATGGGTGGAATATTAGGCGGCAGCTGCGGTTGCCTGTTTCCGTTCAAACCCGGTCGACTAGTCGGATACTTGTTGGGCTTTTTTTGTACGCCGTGAGACATGTGCGGATTAGGCATCGATAGAGGATAACCTGAATTGAGCTTCTGATAGGTGGGGTACGGCCTTCGCAGTTTGATCTCGGGCGGAACCGGTCGTCGGAAAGGCGGTCTCATATTAGCCATCGGTTTGTTCGGCGAGTTCGGCCGCATCACCGCGTGCAGCGTCTGTGGCCTTTGGTTCGGTGGCAACATGAACGTGTCTGGGACTTTGCCGGTCTCTATCACAAACTCGTCGCCTCTTATCGGCTGTTCGGACGCAAAGCTTTCTTTGACGTCCTCGTACACCTGATACTGTTGCGGTTTGAGCGGATGTGTGGCGTTCCTTTGGAACTCGCCTTTCATCGTCTCCTCTAAGCTCTCGACCGCTTCTATGACGTCTTGTATCTGTCCATTGGAAATTGGCAATTCATACTCATGTCCGTTCGTATACAGTTTTCTGTCGGGTTCAGGATAGACATCCGCGAGGCCGCCGACACCGTTATCGCTACTGAAATCGTTATAATTTTGTTTCGTATTGATTATTTTCTCTAGTTTCTTGCGTCGATCTAAAAAGTTAAAGTCCGGTTTGACACGAGTCTGTACCTGAATAGACTCCTGCCCGACCGGGTCGGCGGGCAGGGCCACGCTCTCCGCCACGCGACTCTCCTCAGCCTCAGTCGCGTCACATTCATCCACTACGTTTATTTTCCAACCCAGGTGGCGGTGCGTGAAGCACTGTAAACACAACAATACACGATAATGATTACGGAGAAAGTGAAACAAATACAAAGAACTTCACCCTCAGTTTATAACAGAACCTCATGCGAAAGAAGATTTGAAGGGCTGAAACAGAAAAAGTATGAATTATATACAGAAAGGAAACCAATTCGTTTAGAGACCTCCGTGTACGCGTACAAGAGTTAGATACCGCGAAATAGATAGTCAAACAGGGAAAGAACGAGCTGCCCTCCTCGAGGTGGACTACCTGATAGTAGACGGTGTCCGGCGTATTCTTGTCCGGGATCCACGTGACGACCCCCGGGTTTCCTTCTTCGCACACGAGAGTGAGCGAGCGCTGGTAGGCACCGAAGCTGGGGTACTCTTCGGCGGCGGGCCCTTCGGCGTCGGGCGTCCAGTTGCAGAGGCGACCTACGCCCGTCGGGATGAGATCACCGTTGCGAGCGCGACGCACGCCGGCGTATATCTCGACACCCTAAGCGATAGATATGCCGATATAAGTCAAAATAAAACAGTACATTGTGTTTTGTCGTTCTTAATCAAGCAATAGCGAAAATCATCGGCCTGAATTACATGTTAAATGTTTAAATCACCTGTTTTTCAGCGTCTGATTTATGCAAGTACCCGCCCACGGGGTCGTTAGTGATGTAGAAGGGGTGGAAGCGGGCAGGCTCCTCTGGATCAGATCCGCCCTCCACCACGAACGTGTACTTCTTGCCGCGGACTAGCGTCAGCTCGGGGATCAGCAAACCGTTGATATACCACGATATGCCCCAGCCCACGTGACCTAAAGAAAGCGTGACCGATAAGTGGCGGGATACAGCGGCCTGGTAATTGCAATCTCACGGCCCGTAGATTACCTGTGATGGCGGAGTAGCCCTGTTTGCCTCCCGTGGGACCCATCTGAGCGTAGAACACGCCGTCTGGAGGCTCGTAACACTGGATGCCCGGGATGTCCCAAGGCTCCACCTTCGCGACCGGTTTCGGCGTCGGCACCGGCCGGGGCGCAATCACCTCCGGCTATGGGAATGGTTCAATGTTGATATTAATTTCATGTCTAACTTTTGACTTCGAGAGCTACGATTGGTCTTATTGGTATGCGAGTGATGTAACATATTCCGTCTGAACAACTAGTTATCGATAAATAAGTCGGGTTCCACAGGATTCCGAGTTTACTAAAGGCCTGGGCTGAATACAAATTGTTTGTCGAGTTATTTGAGAAAAGTTCTTTTGCTAGTCAAAAAATAGCAAGTACACACGCGTTCTGGGGGTGCGGTGAGACGCTGTGGCTGGCCGTCCTCTTCGCCTTCAGGCATAGGGCAGTTCCACATCGGCGCGCGGCCGAACTCGATAAACCTGTTGCCCTAAAACACGTCCTCGTTTGTATATATTTTGTCAAACAAGATTTCGTATCTCACAAGTATAGAAAGCGTTTACCTTAGTGAAGTATTGGTGGTAGGAGACCTGACCGAGCGAGTTGAGCGGACCTATGGCCCAGATGATGGGCTGCGTGGCGTTGGTGAGGATGGGCAGGTCGAGGTGGTCGGAGGCGCGCAGGGGCCGCTGATACGTCACGATCGAGTACCCGTTCACGAGCGCAGCGTTCAGCATCCGCACGGAGTTCGTGTTGGGCTGCGCGAGCATCTCTCATTATTCACTAAAGCGCTATTTACATGTGAACAATTTGTCGTACTTCGTTTGCTTGCTGTTGGTAATAGAACCTTCGTGGTGAGAACCTCCCTCAATGTAAATGGGGCTTTACAAAAGCACATTACTGAACTGCAAGTTGCCTTCGATCTCGAGATGGTTCGGCTAATAACATTTACACGAGTCGAGCCTGCTCCCGGCGCGATCCAATCGAATTAGATGCCATATCGATATTCCAGGCGTGGCGGCATCGCTTCCGTTGCCACACATACTAGCGGAAACCCGCGGTTTCTTCCGCCTTGATTTTATATACGACAAGAAGATTATTTTTGATGATTTGAAATTAGTCTATGCTAGTTAATTTAAATCAGTTCAGTCGTTTCGTATACGTATAAATTGTATTAATTCTGATGTGAATGTCTTATCGCTAGAGCAAAAGGGCTGCTGACCGCAATCCGATCGTCGGGGCAGGAGCCGTGGCCCCCGGCGCACTGGCTCTTGGACTCCAGGTAGTAGTCCTGCGCCTCGCCTCTGAGCGTGTCCCGGTCCACGTGAACCACCGCCACGTCGCCTCCAAGCATCTTGGACTCGTTCGCGTGCCCCGAGATGCCGAACGACATGTACTCGCCGTCCTCTGCGAACAGACGAGGGAGTCTCTCATTGGAATGCGACTAGCGTTGGGTTCAGCGGTTGGCAGACGAGGTCGCACCGAGTTTTCCGACCAGCTGCACCACGACGCTGTCCCCGGCGAGCGCCCAGCGCACCTCGAAGGCCAGCTCGTCCAGCAATACCTCGCAGTTCAGCTTCGACTGTAACAGACACGTCGGCTCGCGTTTCAATGTCCAAAGACAACAAGTGTAAAAGTTGGATATTAAATTGAGTAATGGGTTGTGCGAGGGCTTAGAATTCTCATATTTCGTAGTTACACAGGTCTTTTTCATTAATATCGTAATATCGTACTTATTTACGTGAATTATACAAAAGTTCTATAAATTAATCCAGTCATACGTTCGGATACTCGATTGCTCCGCATCCAGGAATACATCGTAAGATGAATTAAAGGAAAGTTTGCCCGCGGCAGTGCCCAGGCTCTCCCACCACCCGTTACGCCGGCCTAAATCGGTCAATGCGGGTGGCGGAGGCCTGGGCCAGTACGTCGCGCGCCTATCTCTTAATCGAATGACAAAAAACTGGCAAGGAAAGCTCTTTATAATACAAGCATAAAACATATTTGAAATCCCGAAGTCTCCCCGAACATTTAAAACCCCTCGTTTTATGGCAAATAGTTATTCATGAGGGGGTCGCAGCGGGTCACGGCGGCATCTGCATTGCGTACGGAGCCCGACTTTTTATGCGCAGATCCTTAAAGTTACATCTCCGTTATTGGCATTTGGAGGCTTGTGGTGTGGCCAGAATTATTAGCGATTCTCGAGAGCGGCCTGGGCGGCGCCCGCCCGGCTGCACTTTAGCTCAAAGCCGGTAATAAAAGTACACCGTTGCCAATTCGCTTTGTGGGTCGCCTCGGCCGTAAAGTCGCTATTGTGCCGCCGGCCGCCTCTCTCATTGTACGACTTAATCCCCGACAATGTACGACATTGACAAATAAAGATGGCCGTCGGACGAATAAAAGTACGAAGCTGGCCTTACGTAACGTGCGTCTTTGCCCTCACAGGCGCCGCCGCGGGCCGCGCTCTGTCTCGCACCGAGCTTTATAATTCTCGGAAACAATTTATCGTGTTCTCGCGAGGCGTTAAACGTAATGGATAGAAATGAAAGGCGGAGTGCGCGGCAAAGCTTTATTGCTATGAGTATTTATCGCTTACGTTGTGTTCAACGCAATACATTTGGAGCAAAATCTAAACAACAACAACTTAAAGTTAGGTCGCGACCGCCCGCCCTTGCCCCGCGCCCTGAGGCATACGTCGCAATATCACATGGCTTCACCGAGGCTGGCTCCTAAATTAAGAACTATCCTAATGTTGGCAAAAAAGGCTGAGAGCGGCTACAAATTATGGCACGTCCAGGCGAAACATTCGCAAGGCGGTTGGGACTGCGAAAATGTTAATGGAAGAGTGTTGCCGATCCCACGCGCGACTCGTCCCTCGGCGGCGGTGCGGGGCCGAGGCGGAGGGGCGGAGGGGCGGAGTCGCGGTGAGAGGAGCCGGGATGGCGAGGTTGAGCAAGCGGCCGCCGGCGAGATGCGGCGTTGCACAATCTATCGGGCGGGCCGCCCGGACGGGTCAAGGCCAAATCGGTAATCCTGGCCCGCGCCCCGCTGCCGCAGCAGCTCGTAGTACTGCCGGCTCAGCGCCCGGCGCCTCTCCTCTTTGAGGAACTGCTCGGCCAGCAGGTCTTGCGTCGCCGCGTCCAGCAGCGTCACCGTTTGCGGCACGATTTCCACTTCGTACTCTTCGTTTTGCTTCGTGGACTGCTCGCCGGACTCGCCTCGCCCTGGGTCTTCCGAGCGGGTGGAATCGGTTGCGTCGTCGACTAGGCTATAGGAATCAGCACGCCTCCGGAGGTGTGAAGGTGCGGGCGGGTGGTCGTCGAGGGTGGCGGGGGGGCCGGCGCCGAGGCGCGGGGGGCGGTAGGTGGTGGCGCGGAGGCGGGTGAGGGCCGGGCGCGCGCGCGCCGGTCCTCGGGCACTCTGCGCGGACAGCTGCTTGTTGCGGCTCTGCAACAGGAAACCTCCGCTCAAGATAGGAATCAGTGGAGGATGAGTTCGATGAGGAAGGATTTGGATGAAGTGAGATGGATGCGCCTATCGCTATGCACGCGGGATGACGCGAACGCGATCGCCGGGCGTATGTGGAAACCTAATAGTGTTTTCTGAGCGTAAGTTCATCTCGAGGTTACAAAACATTCGATAACAGAGTCTCAAGGAGTCGATTAGAGAGGCCGCCGAGCGAGTGACGGCGCGGAGCTAATTGGAGGCGTTTAGCCGTTGCCTCAGAGGGAGATTCGCCTCGCGTTGGGAAATACGTTTTATTGACGATTGCGCGATTCGCAAATACGAAGCTAACGAACGAACGTAAGGCCGAGTGTATTAATATCACTAATGTGCCCATAATGAGCCCGTCTTCGGCGGCGCGACTTCGTTGCGACAGAGCGCGGCCAATAACGATCTCGTAAACTGCGACAGTAAAGTTGCTTAGCGACGTCAACGAACACGTTGCTCTTATCTAAGCGAAATCATAAATGGTTATATCCTCCGACACATCGTCGGACAATGTTGTATTCTTATATACGCGTAGTCTGTCCGTGGCATCGCGTGAGCCGGTGCGAGACAGGTGGAACCGCCTCCGGGTGCATATACTAATTGCACTTAGCGCTCGCCGCGGCGTACGCGATGCTTAAAATGTCACAAATGCTCAGAGAGAGCGCTTACGTAACTGCATCTTGTTCAATTTCGTATAAGCACAATGGACCTGCCGACTCAACTTTTTACGTGCGCGTGGTTGGCTAGACATTAGGGCGTCCGCACACGAGCGTCGCCGCGGCTCGCAGCAGCTTTGCATAATACTAGTGTAGTTCAGTGTACCTTGAAACCTGTCAATCGGTTCTAACTTGTTCCCTTCTCGACTTCGGTCCAGTAGAAAGCCTTTTAAATGATGCGTTTCCAGTTCTAGACGGCTCATTCTGCTGAATATTACCGTCGACCCGCCGCTGAGGAGAGGC
Source organism: Hebomoia glaucippe (assembly GCA_025727935.1). Classification (NCBI taxonomy): domain Eukaryota; kingdom Metazoa; phylum Arthropoda; class Insecta; order Lepidoptera; family Pieridae; genus Hebomoia; species Hebomoia glaucippe. The sequence continues at coordinate 4,857,104 of JAOSYY010000001.1, read as the reverse complement.
CTACGGAGCCTTAGCGAGCGTCGCCCTTGGCCCGAGCTCGGGGCTTGACATTTAGCCGCGCCTTTTGTGCTCCAATAGCGCGGCGACGTAGAGCCGAACTAGGTTTAATGCGTGTTTCGCCTTGAAGTGCATAAACACGACAAGCGTAGAAATCATATAATTTTAATAATAAAATTGGATATCTTTCGCGTATTGACCTAAACCTAAGAGAATAGTTCGCAGCGAACACAACTATTCAAGTCTCCGACAATATGTCGTTGTAATGTACAGTTGGCACAATAGCTATCCGAGCGAGGTCTCGGGCCCGCCGTTGCGGCTTATAAAAGCAGCATATTACTTTTTCCTTGGCCCGGATTGTTCGTTTAATAAACAAGAAAATATATAATAGAAATCGCCTGAACATTACCGACTAGAGAACGCACTCCTGCGGTCGCTTAAATGATTATAATGAGTGAATAGTACGAAATGAACATCAGTTAGACTTAAATCCGTCCGCGTCCTGTGATTTTAACGCTGAATAAAGCACCAACCTGGGGCGACACGCCCAGCATCTTGAGGCTGGGCGGCACCTTAGCCAGGGCGGCGCGGGGCAGCGGCACGTGCCCGAAGTCCACCGTGAACGCCTCACACCAAACTCCAAAGTGGCCAATGTCAAACACCGTCAGCTCCTGTGCAACGTAGAGTATTAGTGGCCGAACTACTAGCTAACGCCCCCGCCCGAAGTCCTACTCACCCCGGGCAGCGTGAGCACGATGGTCTTCCTGTCGTACTTGCGCAGAGGCGCCTCCTTGCCGTTCTCGTCCGGGATACGGATGCCTTCGGGTGACGGCTTGTCGCCACGCCCCACCCAGAACTTCGCGTCTGTTGACAAACACTCATTAATATACTGTTCTACTAGAGTTAACACTGAACATGGAATAAGTTATTTGCGAGCAAAATATAATTACCAACAAAAAAACATATTTGATCGCTTATACTAAGCATACGTATGTGGGAAGGCCTTTATCCCCTAACTCAGTGGACACAAACAAACAGACAAGTCTTTTCTTTTTTTATTAAATCTTCAATATAAGTCTCTTAAGCGAAGTACTTAATATCTGTAGCAATTAAATACTTTTAAAAATGTGTTCGTATCAGCTCTGTATACCGGCAGAGATCGGTGAATGGCGTGGGCGGGCGGACAAGGGCGGTGGGGCGAGCGGGCGAGCGGGATGAGGAAGCGAACCGATATTCATTACACATCATTGAAATGAATAGCATTGATAGCGAAATTGTTTCAATCCGGTCTAACATCACAACGGGATCCCAAATTCAATATTATGAAGCCGCGATAAGGCGCCCCCTCGCGGCCCCCGCCCCGGCCCCCGCCCCCGCCCACGCACGCGCCCGCCGACCCGCGGATAATGTATATTACCCGGTCACACATTGGATTCCTTTTATTGCACTGAATACGGAGCTCCACATCAAACGATAATTCGTTCTTTCCGATCCGATTGGGGATTTAGAGCCGTTTTGTCTTTATGCGACTACCATCAGGCAAAATGTGGCGGACCTGACTGGAAAGACACACATACGAACTTGTTTCGCCATATTACATCACTTCCCATTTTTAGTTTCGTTCTGCTGTCGGTCTTACTAGTTTTTATTTCAAGTATTCGAAAATTCACAGACTGAAATCGAAACGCGTTCAGCAGTTTACGGCTTTTCCATCAATGAACGGCCTTCTCTCGCCACCTTTAATAAACGAAATGCCTGTGTTTTTGATATTCATCCGACTACTGTACCCGCGGCAGAACAAAAAATTACAAATTTGCAAATGCCACTGTGTTACGTCCGGGGCTCGAACCCGGTGCTCTGGCGTCGCGTTTGCATTATCCGTATCAACACAAGCTTGTGTATGCTGAATATTGACTGGCGCTAACACTCAGCGTATATACACAAACTGTATGGAAATCGCAATTATAATTAATCAATATTTGCATACAAGCATAAGGTAAACAACAATACAATAATACAATGCGGAGATGCAGAGATGTTAGAAGTCCAATTGATTGTTTCATCTGTAAATATTATTGACAGTTGTTTCAGGCAACGGAATATTCAGGTGGAAACGGATAAAGTAATTAGCGAAATATGAAACGCTAATGAAGGGGAGGCGAATCGTTAATCCTCGCTCGCTGCGATCGTCGGCTGACACTGACGGAGAGTGTTCCGATCGCGCTCCGGTGCTCCGGTGCTCCGGTGCTCCGTTGTGCGAACGGGAATCAATTACTCATGTGTACTCGTAAATACCGCTCTCGACCTGAGCATGGCTATTGATGCAAACCTCTAACACTATGTAGAATTAATGTTACGTAAATTTAAGAATCCTCTATCACACGGTTCATTTATTTAACACGAAAGCGTACCGAGAGCACCCGGGATCGTAAAGGTGTCGTTTATTTATTTATGATATAGAAAATACTATGTTTTATAATATCAAAGGTAATTGGTATTAGCTACGCGTCGCTGAAGTAATATAACTTTGGTAAATACGAAGTTTGTTCACTCCCGGGGTGGTGCCCGGGCCCACGCCGGTCTCGT
>JAOSYY010000001.1:4827740-4850027 GCA_025727935.1 Hebomoia glaucippe | reverse complement strand
ATCTCTACACTTGCACTATCTTCGCACGTCGGCTAACTGCGTACGCGCCGATGTGCACTTAACACCTTAACCGTTTGTCGTTTTGAGATGCACGACTGGCGTGTTGCATAAAATAATACAAACAAATTTTCAAAATTGTATACGAGTGTATTAGCATATATTTTCTTCCCAGGTCCTGTTTGAAGCTAATACTTGGTCTTTGAGAAACAGTGGTCACGTATAGACATGAGCCTACCTAACGCACAGAGGGCTTTTCCGTATACCTCGGGGGCGATGAGGAATCCCGCCCTTGGGACTAGAAGCCGCATTAAGTCATGTCGTCGTCAGCATTCCATCGCTTTCCACTCACTTTCTACGTGTTTCTGACGGTACGCCCCCCTCCCGGTGAGCATCTCGCGAGCACGAGAGGCGGCCGGTTGCGACAGTTGCACTGTGCAATTACGAGAACTTATCGATGTAGCTGCCGGAGAGGGCCGTTACGTTACCCGTCACTCGCAAACAATTATGACTTTTGTTTTGCGCTTGCGACACTGCGCCGCGGAGGCTCGCACGGCCTTACGTAACGGCTCCGCTGCCTCCACTTCGCACCGCCAACGTTTCACATACAAGGACCACCCCCTGCGATTATAAGTATACACGATGAGAATGGCGTCGAATAATAAAGCCCATATGCCCGCCGCAATGTTAGCTATCCGCGGCTAAAATCCCGTCAAAATTGGTTCATCCGTATCGGAGCTTAACCAGAACAAAGAAACGCTAGCACTCACGAGCCAGGTGCGGCCCGAACAGTTGCTGTAACACGATACAATTGAACGCAAGCCGTGTGTCATTATAGTTATTGTAATTTAACGGGTTTATCAAATTCCGCTCACTTTGCCGAACACCTGCCGCGGCCACATCGAGATCATGCGCACGTGTGTAGTCGGCTTTATTTATATATTCAAAGGAGCACAGCAGGTGACTGGCTCGTGTCGAATTTGTACAGATAACGATCCCTCCTAGGGCAAAAACAGACATTTTTGTAGCCGTTTTACTAATTTTTTAACTGTCTTACTGTGGCCTAAACGAACGAACCGATTATAATGCCTCCTTCTTAATAGTTTAAGTAAAAATTCAAATAGCAAACCACATTTTTTGGGAAGTTCGACGCTAAATGCTTTGAATAACAGAGCTCTGTCGGTCTAGATTACGAGAGATTGAGGAAGATCTCGCCTTTGTTTTAAGTTCGCGGCTTACTTGGTTATCGTCATTCAAGTGACACGTAAGCTGAGCGCTATTGTCGGGACGATATAATCCCTTTATCAACGGCGCATAATGGCCAGTTAAATCTATTAATTAAGAGAAACTTCGCAATCATTTTGGAAAAAACAGTCGGCGCAGGCAGACGGCGCGGCTCCCACGGCTCTTGCCACACAGCGGCTCGATTGTGACACGCTATTCAAGTATTTTATCCTCTCAGACTGAGGCGATGGCTCAGGCAGCTGTCGAAATCAAATCAAAAAAATCATAGAAACGAACATTACAAATGTTTAGTGAATGAGAGACTCGAGTACTGAGCCACAAGGAACGCATATTCGGGGTCATCTAATTATAAACTCATTAAGTAATGTCTCGTAATACTTAAGCACCGAAGCTACGAAAGCGCCATTTAAAATACATTAAATCCGCCGCCGCGAATGGCCCGCCTTCAACCATCTTCATTTCTATACTTATTTAGCTTTAAATATAGACTATATATCACTGTCTACTTTGAGGCACCACCTTAAGAGAATAAATAAAACACCTTAAAGATCTCGAGAATGCTCCGCCCTCACGAGTATTAATAGTAACTTAATGCTGCAGTTTCCCTTGTTAAATGAGCTATCCGATATTGAAAGAACTGTGCAATTTATGTCAGTAGTTCGTAAGGTTGTAGCGTGCAATCAAATAAACAAATTGCTAAGCGTAATTATACTTGTATAGATTAAAAAATAAGTGGTCGAGAGAAAGGGGTCCCGTGTCGATTTTTTTGCGTAAGACTTAATTACCGCCCTGCGCTACAAATCGGCGAAGTGAAATTTGAATCCGTCGATTAGTGAAAATGGAAGTGAGGATTATTGAATTAAAGAAAGCGTGCGAGTGCGGCGACGTCGTGGGAAACTTATCATTAACAATTTAATATTTTAATTTTAAATGCGAACAAAAATATTATTTGTTAATATATAAGAAAGAGAGAGCGCGCCATTGTTTCTTTGTGGCGCTTCTTTTCTAATTTATTTTATTATTTCAATACATTTTTTCCACATTATATTTGTTAATTATTTTACGAGTAAGTTCTGGCTCAATTAGTTATTTGCAATATTACATAGCATTGCAATTTTTTATGCGATAGGAAGGCAAGCGAGCATACCGTTCACTAAGCGATTGCTGTCGCCCATGGACACCTCCAAGACTCGGAGATCCGAGAGACGCGTTGCCAACCTTCAGTCATTAGCCATGTTACTACATTTGCCATGCACAGTGACGTTCTGCTGCCGGCCTTATTTTTTATTTTATTTCGACTATTCGGAAATTCATAGATTGAAGTCGAAACGTGCACAACATTTAGCGACTTTTCTAGTTTTTCCAGAACTTCCCAGAGTTCCTCCTACCCCAATATACATATGTTAATATCTATAATAGCAAACCCACAAAGATGTCATAACAATTAACTAAATAGCTAACAATTTTGTCATATTTCGGGTTTTGGGAAACTGTCAGAATGCATATGTCTGTAATTAATAAAACAAATTTAATTACAGTTAATATGTGCGAAGACGGGCAAACGACGTCAAAGAGAGGTGTGCACTTGCGAGTCTTTGGAGCGAGTGAAATCCACGTAATGGAGCGCACCGTTCCGAGTACCGTTGCCTTCGCGCCGAGCGGCTGCGAGGAATGCCGGCCTCCTCACACTTCCTCATCATCTCCTGCACATCGCCTCTTACACGCCATCACAACATATTTCGGTGGTACACCAACTGCTGTTCAGACGCGTGTTCGTTTCGTAAGAAATCACACGAATTTCTGCTAATCCTAAAATGGTTAATCTTATAAGTTTTAATGCGGACATTTAACCACCTTGAATGTGAGCCACTCACCAGGTTTGCAAAAATTAGTTATAATAGAACAATTCTCTTTGACTTTCATTAGTAATAATCCCTTAAATCTGTTTTCTTCCCTTGCTTTATTTTGTAATAATATTAATTTAATGCAGGCAAAACCTTTCCAGCACAAAGAGCCGCTCTTTGAGTACGCATATGCAATCGTTCAACTCGAAATGCGACCGTTCGCATCGACGGACGGGCCATATTGTGAGCGAGCTTAAAATTAATCCCTTTAATCCGCATTCCAGTCGGCGCAAATAACGCTATCGGATATCAATATTTGCCGATATAATTATCGGTTTGTCATTAAAGTGCACAAAACGAGGCTAACGGTCGAGTGCGAGCGGCCTAGGCCTGCGCTGCGACTCACAGAACTATAGTTATAATCACGGTCTACCTGGATATACAGGAAATTATTTGCAGTGTCTTTATACATTAAAGCACCATGGCAAATTGGCAAATTGTCAATTTGTTTCAATATCTGCAATATAATACGCAGATTTAGTTTGCATCAAAATCTGGTTCGAGGCATCTTCGAGTACTTTTCGCACCTAAAACTCGCCGCGATTAGCATACTTCGACATTTAGCCAAAACAAGCCGCAATAATAATAGAACATAAATAACTGACACGAACAAAGTGCATTGTTTTTAATATCGAAGAATGCCGTCGGCGATGTTTTGTTGTGGCCGACGTTTGTAAACAGTCGCCATTCGGCCCGCGGACCTTACTCTTATTTGTAACGATCGTACATACGAATTCAATTTCAAAATATTTGATATACTAACGGCGTTCTGCGTTTTTAGCCACGTAGTTTTCTATGTTCATGACAAACATGGTCTCTTACTGAAAACTCCGTAAAAATCGGGCAAGCCGTTTTAGAAATTAGACGGAGCCGACCGGCGAATGTTTCTATTATAGATGCATTTAGAAATAATAACTATATTGTTATTAAAGATTTGAATGTATAAATATAAATTATATGTATTTTAAGGCGTTTTTGTTAGGTTTCGCGTCCGCCTGGTGCCTCTGGGCGGAGAGCATTCCTTTCTGCAATACGTAATTAACTAGTTGAACGTTGGTTACTATGTTATATTGACAGGGGCCTGTCCGCTCAGATCTGATCGTGGATACGGCAAGTGAGCGAGCGAGGCGGGAGGCCGACCGGTTCCCACTTCAAACAGCTCAGCGCAGTTCTAACACAATGTTATGACATATTCATTGTTGTACAAAAATCGAAAGCACGTCTGGTTCACCACTGATTGCACCTAATGTGGGCAAAACACCAAGACTGACCCGTAACGACTTACTTTATGTCACTGTCGATACTTTACAAAAAGTTATCGAGTTTCTTCATTGAAAATATAAAAAATATCATTGCGCTAACTGTTTATATGTAAAAAGGTCCCACCATTGTTGGTACACCTTTAATACGATTACAAGTTCGACCGGTAATAAAGTCGAGTGTCTGTTAAAGAAACGTATCACATATACACAATTAATAACAAAAGACTGAACTTAAGAATTAGCTTCGTTTGTGTTTCGCACAGAACTTATATAACTGTTTTTTACATGTGTTATTGGAGCAGACGTTTAGTAGGCGATCTCTATTTGGAGGGCAACGGGTCAACTTTCGTCGTAACTGTACAACTTAGCTGAGCGGTTGCGTATAATATTTAGGTTAATACCGCGTAGCCGCTCGCCTCCGAGAGCGCTCTTCTATACTTGCGAATACTTACGATCTTAACGAATTACTTAGGTGTTATAGAACACAAAATAAGCCAACGAGACAACTATAGAAAGTTACGGGTTTTCTGTCGGCGATACGAACGTTTGAAATATTTCAAAATTATTAGCGAAATGAATCGCCGATATATCTTTACGTCTATAATTTGTGGAGACCAAATCTCCTTTCAAAATCTCTTTGTACTCGTGTACCTATTCTGAACATGTCACGTTTGGATTGAGGAAAAAGGGGCGAAGTGGATCTTTTAGACTTATTTAACATATTAAGAAACATATTTTGCGGTTGACTATACATGTAATAAAAACGCCCGCACTTTCACAGCTGATGGAAAACATATCTGCGCTAAATTTACTCTTATAAGTTATCTTTCAACAAAATCAGAGATTAGATGTAAATTACTCATTATAAAGTATTGATAGTCGAGGTTTAATCTTAACGCAACATGCCCTCCAAATATTTTTTTAATATAAAGGCGATGATTATATTCACTATCCTTATTTTTCATAATTTGACAATTTTTCGAAAAGTAATACAATAAAACGTACGCATAAAATACAATTGTGTAATTTCTATTTTATTTGTCACCGACAGACGAAGTTCACCTCATTGGACTTGATATCGATAATTATTTAAATGCTGTCGACCTATTCTTTTTTTGCTTCGTGCATTAGGAAATTCATAGTCTGAAGTCGAAACGTAGTCACTTCACTATTTATCAATCTATGAACGGTATTTTCGTTCTCTTTATATTAATCTTCGCGGTGACGATAAAAAGTATTTCAACGCATTGAAAGGATTACAGCTTACCTAAGGCGAGAAGCAGCGTTAGCGCCGCCGCGAACAGCATAGCGGCGAGTGGTCGATACACAAATTAGCTAGGTCGACACCGCGAGTCCGTTCGGATATAGCGAGAGAGCGGCCGCAACGGTGCGCGCGCGCAGAGACACTGCCGCTGTGCGGACACGCTCGGGACGGCAGAGAAATCGCACTTGTCCGATTGTTGATGCGCAGGCGGAGCGGTATTGGCCCCCGGTCATGGCCACTCCTCAACAATTCTAAGAGATCGCTGAAGGCACAAATATATTCCTCAGCTATTGTTGAAAGCTCCATTCGTTTGTCTAGTGTAGTTTTCGCAGTATCCATTTGGTTTTTTTGTGTTCTCATAGCCGAGAAGAAACTTACCGCTGACTATACCCAAAAGGCCACATGCCCGCTTGAAATAACTTGGAAAATGTAAACTTACTCCTAAAGTCTAATATTTAGTGAAGTGTAGAAAGAAATTCCGTCAAGTCTTGTTTTAAAGTAACGACAATCTTTATATAGCGCGCGGACGCAGAGTTTTAATATAATTTACAAAGTTTTGACTGCGAAAGAATCCGCGTCGCTTTCGATATTGTTAACACGTCTCCGTACCGAATCTCACAATAACACAATTATCATTGTTTTATGGTCTCAATTCAATATCGCATTCATATCCTACTTGAGCGACTGGTGTCTTCGGCAAGTCTGATCCGATTGTTCAGAAAGATTCAAAACTGTGATCAATGCTCAGGTATATTCCTTAAAACGCGTATATGTTATAGAAAAATAGTTGGGCAACTGCTTTGAAAAAACTCATTATATAATTGTAATAATAGACAAAATAATACTTGAACAACCTATGAATGAGTACTGATATTACTTGGCAGGGTGTCTGAAAACTTTTGTATAGTTCTTTATGCAAACGAAAGATATAATGACAAGAAAAAGGGTGTTAAGAAATGGCAAAACGGAAATAGTTAGTCTATATAAAATATTACTTTAATACTTATATTAAGTAGGAACACAAGAGAAAGACTAAAAAATATATAGTGAATCTTAGAACTAATATTAAAGATATGGATTGTAAGTTACGAAATAAAAATGTATGGAAGAGCGATAACGAGGAATCTACGATAATACCAAATGATGAGGATAACGAAATAATATTATGTTGGCGTTTCTTAAAAAAATAGCGTATTTATAACTATAAGTATCTAGTCTGGCACGATATTTAAAATTCGTATTTATATAGATTTTCTACTACGCACATTTAATTAACAAACTACTAACTACTACTTTTATCTTAAGATGTCAACCAAATTGAAAACTGGCAACCCGAAGAGTAGAGTGCAGCCTTCGTTGTTTTCAATGACACAACCCGCTAAAAGTGAAAGTGCGCGGCTGCGATTGGCCGGTGCGGCCGAACGGCGCTCCGCGGCCAACGGGGCGCGAGGGCCCGCGTGACGTCTACACGCTCTATACGGACTCGAGAGTCGACTAACGACTTCTAACGAATGACGATACACAATAGTCGAGTTGTGCTCCGAAACCGGAACTGAGCGTGTTTTTGAATAACTGTTTCAAGCGATATTTTGTTATGTGCTAAATGTTAAGAGAACTTGCAGCCTTACGAACCTAATATGTACAGAGCCCTGCTCATATTAATATTGTCTATTGCAAAAGGTAAATTACAAAAGTTTACTCATTCATGCTAAAGTTACTTTCTCTTTCAAAAGTTTTTAAAGCCGTTTCATATTCTAGATTGCGAATCACAGGATGACGAGGGACCGTACAGAGGAAAACATATTGGGAAACTCAATTCTTACCATCATCAGGTATTTTGATATTTTATATTTCTCAAGGCCTCTCCTGAGTGAGAGCTCAAAATTATTCATATATGTATAAAACGGAATTAATACAAGAATCCGAGATTGAACAAAGGAGCGCCTTAGACATAAGCTTGATAGTGGGAAGGCTAAATAAATGGCTTTGAAGATAATTATTTTATAGTTGGCATATCCCTAGTTTCTTGAAAAAGTAAATTTTACAAAAATTCTTGCAGGTTTCAGGTGATGTGTATGCAGTAGACGATTGGACTCTTTTGTTGGTCGACTTCAACTATGATGGTACGGGTGATGATACCTTCTTTTGGGCCGGAGACTCGGGTCGGCCAGGACCTCTTGGTTTTATCGTGCCCGATCAATATGGCAAGTTAGTGCATTCATAACCAAACCATTTTAAACTCTCAAATAAGGAAATAACATTCAGTTTAATACACACTTAATTAACACAAAAAACATTACTTTAGTCATATGCTTTAATTACAATCACGAAATGAATTGACCTTCTGATGATGGTCATAAGACCTATTAAGGCGTTTGTGGGAAAATACAGAATAAAATATTATTCAGGACCAACATTCTGGAACGCTATAACAATGAAGAGGTGCTATTGAAACTGCCCGATGGTAAAAAAGTGTCGCGGCTAAGCTGGTTCGCAGTGTACGATCTCGCCTCACAGAACGCGTTCGGTGATGTCTACGTGCCCGAAGAGTTCGAATCTCCGTCGCCCCGATCCCTCACTCCGCTCACGCCCGCCCCCGGAGTGCAGGTGTCCAGCAAGCCTGTTCAGTTCCTGGACGCATCTACGCTACTGTGAGTAATACGCTAACGTTGACCGCTCTACTGCACGTCCTTTCTTATATGTATACTGAGATTTGACACATGTTGCAGCATACCCGAGTTCCGGTTCGAATCTAACGGCGAAGAGGTATTCTTCTGGACCGGCGTGGGGCCGCAGCCCTCGTCGCGCGGCACTGTCATCCCGGACGAGGACGGGTACTTGGAGCCATTGCGATCGTACTTGGCAGAGGACGTGAAACTGCGCCTGCCTGGGGGGCGAACCGTGTTCGAGGTGGACTGGGTGGCGCTGTGGCACAGGGCCAACAAGACGGCGTTGGCGACAGTGCTGGTGCCCGACGCGCTCAACGTGCCTCCCGCCAACCGCAAGCTACATAAACACGCGTACGTAGCCTGCGAATTACGAGCACAACAATTCCAACCGAAGTTTCTTTAAAGCATTTCGATTCGGATGCAGGTCCCACTTGCCACACTGTGAGCAGCTTCATCGCGACCTGCAAGTCTCTTGGGAGCTGTTCGGAAACCAGATCACGATACAGCTCGCCGGAATGGTAAGTCTCCTTCATATCAATTCATTGTGACTAAGATTATGTAAAATATAGAAGTGTAGAAAGTCTTCGTAATTTTCAGATCGAAACGAACGAATACATGGCCTTCGGGATCTCCGGGTCGAGCACGCGATCGCAGATGTTGGGCGCCGACGTGGCCGTGTCGAGCTGGGACGCGACGCTGATGCGAGGGCAGGCCACCGACTACAATATCACCGAGCTGGCGCCTTGCGTGCAGGTGCTAGGCGCTTGGCGCGGAGTATGCCGAGATGATCGGCTGGGCGGCGTCGACTCCAACCAGGTTTTCAGCGCGTCACGTGAGGGTGGCCTCACCGTTGTCACCTACCGCCGCGTGCTCCAGCCTTCCGAGGAGCTCGACCTCGAGTGGCGCACCGACCGTGCCGTCTTCGTTGTCTGGGCCGTCGGCCCACTGGACCACCTGGGCGAGCCGGCCTACCATCGCTTGCGGCCGGCGCTCGACACCCAACTCGTTCTCACGCGCACGCCTCTCTCGACTTGCGTACCCTTCACGGTCGAGGGCCCGCGCGTCGATAGGCCATGGGAGCGCGCCGAGCTGTTCGACCCGGCGCTGCGCGTGTTCGAGGTGCGCGTGGGGCCGGCGGGAGGGACGCGCGGATTGGCTGCGCGCGGCAGAGCGGCGCCGCAGCTCGCGCTCTACGTGAACGGTCAGCTGGCACCGGAGCTCCAGCTTCGGCGCGGACTCGGCTACACGTTTCGCGTGCGCGCCGGCGACGACCCGCATTCGGCAGCCGAGTACCACCCGCTGGTGATTACGAGCGAGCCGCACGGCGGCCTCGAGCGGCTCAGCGACACTGCACAACACTCGGTGCGTGTGCTGGCGGGCGCGCGGCAGACGCGTCGGGGCCGCCTGAGCCCGACGACGGCGGGCCCACTCTGCCGCGGCGAGCGCGAGCTCACGGCGGACTCGCGCCGCGACGGATCGTACGAAACGTTCCGCGCGTTCAACCGCACACTGCGATGGCGCTGCTCCGCCGCTCGTCCGGCCGAGCTGCTCGTCACGCCCAACTCCACGTGGCCTGACATTGTATACTATCACTCCTTCACGCATTTCGGTGAGTAAGCTAAATTGCGAAACGGATAAGTGTCAATGTGGAATTGCGCCTGAGATGTCCTTGTGCTCGCAGACATGGGCGGGCGCATCTTCGTGGTGGATCGACATCGGCGGAACATCGCGCGAACGAACGAAGCCGCTCGACCCCGAGTCCCCGCCGCATTTCTGACGCTGCTGGTGCTGCTGCCGCTACTCGCTCGTTATATCTAGTTTAATTCGCGATTATCTATAATATACATCGAACGGGCACCGCCTAGGTCTACAGTCGCTTCCTTTAGATCGTACCGAGAATAGTATAAGCCAGAGGAGGGTCACCCTGCCCTATCCGAAGCACGGACTTCGGTTCGGCCGCGACTTGACAGGCTACGCTGTAGTTTACTATTTGTATAAAATGAGATTATTATTGTATAAACGTAATACCATTAGGACCGAGATCTCGTAGAGTTGTACAGTAATTTCATATTTTGATATGTATATTTGATTATGTTAATATTGTCACGTTGATGAAAAATAAACTTGTATAATGGAATAAATTGTTTTTATTTAATCACAGTACAACAATAGACGGCTACGCAGTGAACATTTATACACCGAATACGTTACATTCAATAATGATGTAATATAATGAATTACATACGAAGTGTCGCCTGCGAGCTCTCTTCAGGCCTCGGCCGTGAGACGAGGGCGGCGAGAGGTCACTTCCGACTTATTCAGACAATGGAATCCAGTGTCGCTGTTTTATATTACAGGAAAAAAATTCTATTTGCATTTAAGATAGTTTTCCGAAGTTTCAGTCCCAAGTCACCGGGCATTCTTTTGAAAAGAAATGAAATATACATTGAATATAACTTTAATCTAGACGTAAGGATACAATTTACGTGTCTATCGACGCGGGCACAGGAGCTCATGGCCGGTGCAGGTCGAGAAATTCGTGGAGGGTACGCGGCAGATCGCGCACGAAGGGCAGCGGCTCGACCGCGAAACGCGTCGGCGCGGCGGCGAGCAGCGAGCGCGCCGCTAAGCAGCAAAGCGAGGTGTGACGCAGCGGGCACACGCGAGAGTTGCGGTTCAGCGCCACCAGCTCGCCGGCCGAGTCGCCGAACTTGTTGGGCTGGTCCAGGTGCGCGCCGCCCGCCAGCAGCGTCTCTACCAATTCCGTTGAGAAGTTGTACGGGATAGCAGCCACGTGCAGCGCGGTCGAGCGCGCCTCGTTGCGTACGCGCGGGTCGGCACCCGCTTGCAGCAGCAGAGCCACCACGGGCACGCTGGGGAACACCGGCGGCACGGTCAGCTCGTCCGCGAAATATGTCGACCGCACCACGTTCAAGCGCGACACGCACAGGTGCAGCAGAGTGTCGCCCGTGTGCGCGCTGCGCACGTCCGCCGCCACCAGTCGCCGGGTCACCGCTAGGAGCTGCGCGCGGTCTTCCACCGACTGCGCGCCTCCGAGCAGGAGGTGCAGCAGGTGGGTCACGCATCGCAGAGCCCGGTCGAAAGTTTCCGCTTGTTTCTTGTGTATGGGACGAGCGCGGAGGGCGTGCCGGCAATCTGGAACGATACCGATAGCTAGATTAAATTTCTAAAGCAGGTTTCCTTGAGTAAATATGCGATAACTTATGAGAACAACTTATGTACCTGGCAGGTGGTCGGCGATGAGCGTGAAAATGCGCACGACGTCTTCGTGGCGGGGCAGCTCGCGGGCGTGCTCTAGCCGGCCGCCGGCGGCGTCGAGCAGCAGCCGCGTGAGCGCGCTCGCCGTGTGGCACGTGTCTGCGTACAGCAGCGAGTCGCGCGCGATGCGGATGTGCAGCGCCCAGGTCCAGAGGTCGATGCAGCGCTGGTAGCGGAAGGCATCCGCGTACGACGCACCACGGTACATGAGCCGGAACACGGTGTCCTTGTGGCCGGGGCCCAGCGTGCGCGCCGCCACCAGCAATGCCTGCGTGCGCAGCGCATCCATCTCCGTCACCAGCGCTTCCAGCTCGGCGGCAGTGCGCCACTCCCGCGCTCCCTCTAAAGCCGCTCCCGCCACTGCCCACAGAGAGCGGGAATCCTCCTCACGGCCGCCTTGAGCGACCCATGTTCTCTTTTCGATGTACGCGCCGCCCTCGTGGCGGATGGAGGTGGCGTGTCGCCAGGAAGCCAGAGTGGCTGCCACGTCGTTGAAGTCGTCCAACTGTGTTGCGCCCAGCAGCTCGTGCGCGTCTGCGCGGCGAGCCGCCGAGTAAGACACAGAGGATAGCAACAGCGACACTATCTGCGACGCCCCCTTCAGGCAGGCCGTGCGCAACGCGTCGTCTCCGGCGCGCGACGCGAGGTGCGGCGAAGCCCCGTTCCGCAGCAGCAGCTGAGCGGTTTCAAGGCGGTGCTCCTGTATGGCATAATGCAGAGCAGTCTTGTACTGCATGTCGCGCGCGTCGACCTGTGCCCCGTGCTCCAGCAGGTAGGCGCAAAGCCGCACCGACTGCACCGAATTGATGAGGCAGGTGCCGCCATTGTGGTTGGGCTGGTGGATGTCGGCGCCTCGCCGCACCAGGAACTCGACCACTTCGATGTGCGTCATAAAGCAGGCGGAGCGCACTGGCGTCGAGCCCGAATCGGAGCCTGCATCGAGATCGGCGCCCGCGTCGGCGAGTACACGGAGCACGGGCAGCCGGCCCGCCACGGCGGCACACCAGAGCGGGGTGACAGAATGCGCAGAGCGGTCGTCGGGCACCTCATATACGCCGCGCTGCTCGATTGGCGCGTCGCATACGTGTACCAAATACTCCACCAACTCCACATTACCGCGCCGGCACGCCACGAACAGAGGGGCGCAGCCGTCGCGGGTCCGTGACACCAAAGCACGCCGCATCTCCGGCGATAGTCTTGCATACAATCATATGATTTACTAGTTAACCCATCAAACTTCATTTTGCCACATAAATATATCAGTATTTTTATATTGATATTAGTATATATTGATTTAAATGTACATATACCAAATAAATATTAAATTAAAAAACTACTCATGTTGCAGTTAATATTTCATATTTCCATACCAAATATATTGTTTCCATCTAAAACTTTGGTAAAATTCAACTTGTTAATAACCAATAGGAAGTTACATGGATGACTTGTTCTTTTTCCATTCATAACAAATAATTTGGTCCAAAGCAAAAAAAAAAGTACAAGCATAACATATTGTAATATTTTAAAAATTTGTTTAATTTGATGTATACTATATAAAAGTTTATAACAATTAATATATTAAATAATCTTTCTTTGTAGGCTAAAAGTTATTGTCTTTTACAACATAAAATTCAGAATTGCACAGCAAGAGGAGTCAGCAGTACCTCTCGAGAGTAGTGCGCACTTTAGCGGAGAGGCGGGCCCCAGGAGCGCTGTGCTTGCATTCCTGCATTAACTCGTTGAATACAATCTCCAGTTGGGCTCCCGTGGGTTTCTCCGCAACTTCGCCGTCACCTTCCTTCCACATCTTCGCAGGGCTCACTCAACCACTAATATAGGATTAATTCTATCCGTACAACACTTGAAGAACCTTATAATTGAACTAACAATATACTATAATTTTATCTATAACAATAAGCTTTTTATATCTCGTCTAACATTAACAGAAAATTCATCTCGAATCCACAAATGAATATATGAAAGCTGCGCAATGATCGGTAATTGCGCCGTTGGCGATCACATTTTTATAGAAGTACCATTTAAGTAAAGTCTATCTACCTACGTCGTCAAAGCTTATTAATTTTAATGTTTAAAAACTTCTCGGGTTTTTCTATATTTTGTTTTTGAAAAAAATATAATTGAAA
The DNA here is from genome assembly GCA_025727935.1 of Hebomoia glaucippe. Classification (NCBI taxonomy): domain Eukaryota; kingdom Metazoa; phylum Arthropoda; class Insecta; order Lepidoptera; family Pieridae; genus Hebomoia; species Hebomoia glaucippe. Next base: position 4,836,263 of record JAOSYY010000001.1, on the reverse strand, counting down.
TATTGACTGATTGACACTGGTCTCAAATGTCAAAGTGCAAATAAATGTTGCCAACAATTATTATCTCTCTAAAAATCAATAAATAGAAAAAAGCAATACTTAATGAAAATAACAATAATATATTTTTGGTAATACATAAAAAAAGAAAAGTATTGTAAATTATATAGATGTTTTTTTTTCAATAAGCACATAATAATATTTAAAACATCAAAATAATTTTTTTGTGGCCCTTTTCCTGTACCTTATTAAACTAAGCGGGGCCGGCATAACATGCCGTTTCATTCACACCTTTTACACCCAAGTTTTTGCATACGCTTTTTTGTTCAATCTAAATATTCTGATTTATGTAATCTGTGGTACAAATGTCAAACACAGATTTATGTCATGTTCACACAACTATTTATTTACAATAATATTTTTGTATAATCAAATTTGTTACAACAAAGTTATTCAAATTGATTTCTGTATTTTTCGTATATATTAGATTAGTGTTAAACTCTCTTTATCTTATAATTAAACTCGCTGCAAATTCATATAATTTTCTAACTAATTGTGTAGAAACTGTTATGTGAAAAGCAACAATTTGAACATGTCTGAAGACTATGATGATGAATTACCATCAGTCCCCAGTAATATTACTTACAATACCTCGGTAAGACACTGCTACTCTTTAGGACATAATAATTGATGTTTCTTGGTTGAACTACGTCACGTATGTCTTACACATACCATAAAATCAAATGTAACTTTATGCCCGTAGTTATTACCATAGACGTTCGTTTTATACTTAATAATTTTGAGTGAGTCTTTTTATTTTTATATATTATAGAGCAACTTCAGCATGCCGCCCGCTCACGTATTGGCCTCCCAAAGAGCACGGGAAAAAGAATGTGAACAAGAGCTTCGACTGCTACAGTCCCAACAACAGAATATGGAAACTGTGGAAATGGACTTAGACTGCCAGGACTCGAGTAGCTCCGACGGTGAGGCTACACTGGCGGCAGCCGTCCAGGTGTTGCATGTGGAGACACCTGGCCAGAGTCAACCGCTTGATGCACAACACCTTGTTGCCAGGCTCATTGAAGGAGGAACACAACGCAAATATGATGTCACCTTCCTCTCCAGCTACCTGCATCTTCTGAACTCTAATAATAAAGATGTCATCACAACAGTGACACATGAAGTGAGTTGAAATCTATTTTAGGTTTGATTCCTGGATAGACTTTGAGGTCATATTTTGTGTATCTTAGAGACCTCTAATGAGTGAAGTTATGTCACTTTGCTTAATTATAAATTAATTGCATTTGTATTCCTGCTATTTATCAAAAAACTATTTATGTGTAATTTTTGTGGCGGCAAATTAACTGTAACCACTGTTATCTTTTTAAGCTATTATTTTTAATATTACAGTTGATGTCTGACATTGAGCATTGCATTCTCAAAGCAAGTGAAAGTAACAACATGTGGGATGACGCGGATAAGGTACTACTTTGCTGCTGGCTAAGCGCAGCTATGTTATGGCACGCACCACGCGTCCGTTCCGCCAAAAGACTACTGCACGCGCTGATTGCCGAGCTGCAGGTGAGCTGAGGTACTGAAAACACTAGATAGGAAATTGTCTACTTTTGAGCTATGGTATTATTCACTTCCACTCAAAACTATTAAACAGATACTGTATTTGTTGTATAGATGGAGATGGCAGATGCAGTAGGTGATATGTTGTGTGAGTCCCTGGAGAGCGTGTGGGTGTTGATGAGTGCAAGTGATGCACTTAAAGGCCCTGCGCCCCAGCAATACCGGCTCTCCGAACGACTGCTGAATGCTGCGGTGGATGCCCTCACGCCTCGCTCACCCTCCGGTGGCTGCGAGCGGCTACGAGCATCGTGGCGAAGCCTGGCACCTCTCGAACGAGTCGCAGCTTTGCAACTGGCTGGGCGACTACAGGAACGCGAAGGCCGCAGTGCACTGAAGGATCTTCTCGCGCTCGCTACGCAAGAACCGGCTTTGGGCGACCGTCACTCGCCAGACTATCTCAGGGTAACACTACTAATTTGGTTTGCTTACAGACAAATAGCATATTCTGAATAAAAGCAACCAAAGAAACGTAAGACACCAAAAATGTTAAGTTTAGGCCTTTGTTTTGTCTCATCAGGTCCTCGTCGGCGCAAACACGCTGCAAGTGCTGTTCGACGTCAACTACTCGTGAGCGAAGCTCGCCTCCATCATGGTTTAGACATAATAAGGAAACATGTTTTTTTTTAATTTTATTAAAGATTTTATCCAAACATAAAAAAACTATTTTATTTATTACATATATCGCTTTACAAAGGCGTTTTAGACGCATCAGGCAAGCGGCAGGTCCGTGCCCAGCCGCAGTATGGGTAGCGTCAGCGCGGCTCCCAACGTGCGCCGGTCATAGGAACCGCGGCACTCCCACCTGCGTACACGGGATTCGCTTTAAGAATGCGCCAACGACACACACCCCATATGGCACTTTTCTTATCACAGTGCATACTTACCCTGCGGAGTGCAGCAACTGCCTGGCGGCCGGATGAAGGTGGCTCAGCGCGCATTCGAGCGACTGTAGACCACAGGCCGCGCCCCCGCGCCGCGCAGATCCCACTAGCGCCAGGCCCGTACCTCGCCGCCGCCACCTGTCGACATTAACGAACTTCCAGTATATATTTCATTAAAATCAATCAAGCCATTCCGCAGGTAAGATACATTCATATGCATTAAGAAAAAAGCTGTTATCTTAATGCTACAAACTATGCATATTAAAGCCGTAATTTTGTTAAAAAAAATCAGTTAACAATTTGGATGTCATCGACATGATATATTAATTAGCTACCAAAGTTGTTATTATCCTTATTTGTGTCAGTCACCAAGTCAAAGGCAATTAAAGAGGTGACTCATTGCGCCTCATTACAATAACTTAATGACTAAACTGTAATTTCCAAATTAAATAAATATTGTGTTGTAACATGGAGTTGTTAGAGGCAACTCGAAAAGGAGAAAAGCTTTGAATAACTTACTGTGGGTGCACGGCCAAGCTATGTAACCAACCGCTGCGCTCGCCTCCATGAAAGTCAGACACACTTACTGTGCCCACTATCTGTAAACATCAGCATTTATACTAATATTCCATTGTCTATTAGTAGCAAAATGAAATAAATACACACATGTGCATACAGAGATGCATCATTCATGTCGTTCCGAGCTTCACCTAATCGGATACGCAAGGTGCCCGCAGTGGGAGGAAGCAGGCTGCCACGAGATTCTGCTACGAGACCAAAAATTTCACCACATATACTCTGAAAATTAAATTAATACAATATTCAATAATACAAATTGATGACTTTATCGAACAATGATATTTATTTGATACCTCCGCATGTTTCTGTGCAAGAGTATAGTGCTGCAGCAAAATGCCAGCAGTGACGACTGCGGCGGCAACGGGAAGGAGCAGGGCGCACCCGCTCACCGATACACCGCAGAATATAAAGAGTACGGCTCCACTTAGTACACAGCACTCCAGAGTCAACTGTAACACCGTATTCAAATGTCTAGTATAATAGTACGAGTGAAAATTAAGCAATATATGTTTTGACCAGTACGTTAGTGTCACAATAACAACCTCTTGAAAGAAAAAGAATAGAAATGTGTCCCAAAATCCCGCTGAAATACAGTTTCTCACGAGATCCTGTCGCTTAAGCAAGTCTTCAGGTCGCGCGCGTCGTACGATAATTTCACATGACATTTTATCTAAATTCCTTAAAACTAATTGTTTGTTTATTTGAGCTTACAGAATACAGATGTTCAGAAGTTACCATAGCAACACTGTTATTGTCCAAACTAAAACTACAGACATCTACATTACACAGTGTACTCTTCAGAGGCCATAGAATACAGGATATACAACTCAAGCTAGGCACAGACTATACTATGTATGGCTAATATCATTTTATAATTAGTTAATTATCGAAATAGGTATTTAAAGTAGTAATTTTGTAATCAGATATTAGATCAAAAGTTATAATGCTTTAGTTTAAAATTGCTCACAAAAAACACTCAAATCAATTAACAATCTACTCTTCCATGCGATTTTAATATTATAAATACAAAAGTGCATTTATTTGTTACGCTTTCGTGTTCATATGGCTCAAGCGATTTTAATGAATTTATGCATAGAAATAATTATAAGAACTTGATAATCACAAGCGCTGCTTCGTGATGTTGCTTTGATTCTTTGTTTACATGGTGACGACTGAAGAGATCTGTAATTTTTCACGTCATGATTTATGTATGCAGCTGTGCTTTTGAAATCGGTTCAGACATTTGCGAAATTAGCAAGGACAAACTGACTAAAAGACAAAAAAAATTAAAAATCTTGTACACACTTCAAATCAAAATTAGGATAAATAAAAGCAACAAATAATTTTGATTAAAGCCATTTAATTTTAATTGTGAAAATTGAGCGCATTTACACTAAATTATTCCCGAAATAGCTTAATAGTAAATTAAAATACATTATAATTAACATAAAAATCCCGCTTGTTCACGTTCCAGTCGTTCATTTCGTTTTTATATTCAACGACAACTCCACAAGGAATTGTTACTGAACGGCGGGCCACAATCATTACAAATGATAAAATTATCACTCAACATAATACTGAAAACGATACAAAAATATAATAATTTTAAAATCCAAATTTTAGGAGAATCATTTAAAAAAATATTCCATATTCAGTCTTTTAAGCGTTATCTAAACAATAAAACGATTGGAATGGCTCCAAATAATCAATAAAATAATTACACTGAGATTCAAATAAAACAATCACTGAACAGCACAATTATGATTGACAAAACAATTATTATTTTGGTAATTTCTAAATGTTATGTCACAAAAGTGCTTAGTTTGACTTTTGGCTAATCCCAAGACACAACTTAAGTTTGAATCTAGTTCTATGTCTTGTCAAACCAGTACTTCTAACTTCTCTTTTGACACTACACAACTTGAGTGCTGTCTTGGAACACAGGCCGTAATTTCGATAAAAATTGTAATCATTTTATTTTCAAAAAGTACTCTTATGGTGTTAATATAAAAATATTAAAAGCTCTGCATAGATGCCGCGCGTCACAACTTATCGCTAAAACATTATAAAATAATCAATTAACATTAGACGAAGATTAAAACGGAGGGAATTCATAAAAAAATATTAATTTCAATGAAAAAATCATTACATACTCTTTATAATAATGAGACGGTTTTCATAATAATAGTGTATGTGTTTCGAATGAATCGCTAACTGCTTTATAAAATACACTGAAAAAAATAGCATGCTATTTGAGGAACTCGTGTGGTGCGAACTTTACTTACCATAAATCCTTATTGATTACTTAAAACAAATTATTCACTAAATCAAAATTGTATCATTAAAATACTTTAAGCTCAGTATAGCAGTGTCACATCGTGATGATTAATAATTGTTTAAAATGTAAATGTTACGTGACGCAAATGTAAAGGCACCTTAAAATACAATAAATGGCTAAAGCCAACATTTTCTCTAACCCGAGGCCTTCTTAGATAACAACGTGTTCCTGTTATCTGTAATTCATAAAAAAATTACAACCATAAAATCAGCGCCAATTTTTCATGGGCATGGGACGGAAAGATAGTAAATTTGAATCTAACTCCTATAAAGGCTTTCAACTCAGATTGAAAATTTGTTCAAATAAACCTTAAACCGGTCATCAGTGTAAATAGACAAAAGTTGTGGACTGTAGAAGGCCCCGGCCCCGGCTTGTTCAGCCAAACGTCCCTACACGAGCGTGTCTTTGAGCGCGAACATGACTCCGTCGCGAAACTCCGCTGCAACAGTGTAGTTCTTGGTGAGGAGAAACTCTGTGGTCTTGTTACGAGCTGCGCGGTCGCTCGAACGGAATTCGATCACCTGCGAACAAAATAACAATGTAACACTGTTGTGACCTTGTAATATCGATACTAGTAATGAGCGTCACCTGTAGCCGCACGGCCGGTTCGTGGAAGGGCAGATGCGCAAGCGCAGAGGGTGCCGCGTCGCCGGCCAACAGTGCGTAGTGCGCCCGTGTCGCGTCAGCCGCCAGCAGCACCGTATATAGCGGCAAGCACAGCACACGGGAGCTGAACGCCACGCCGCTGCTCTCTGCCTCCTGGTAGCTCACCTGCAACCGCATACCGAAAATTATATAACAAAGGACGCGTCCCACTTAGTTTACAATTATCAAAATCGTCATTCAAGTGTTCCACGTCATCACGGTTACGACGGTCGCAACGAAAATTTCATTAGTGTCGCAAGTTAAATGACAATGTTTGTATTATAAAATTGTATTCAAGGTGTTTGGTGACTGCTCCCAAAAACAAGGACAGGTGATAATACTAATAACACCTTTGATGAAGGGACAACAAAAAACTTGATCCTTCCTAAAAAAAGACATATCAAGTAAGTTCAGCTAAATTAAATGATAGTTTCATAAAAAATATATTACTTTACTAAAAAAAAAAGGAACCAGCAATGAAGCATGATAACCAAACCAGCTGGACTAACAAGGAGCGAAATAACGCTAATAAAACATTTTAAAAATATGATTTTGTTTTTGTTTACCGGTCTTCGTTTTCGGGTGCAGTCCCCAAACATCCTGTATAGTAGTTGTGAGTATGATCATTGTAACTAGGAAGTGGAATGTTTCCTAAGTGATTAATGAAGCACTACCAACCTCTCTCGGATGTGTAGTAGGGCTAAGACAAGCATGCAAAGCACTGGCCGCTCCCCGTAACGCCAGAAAGTCACGGGGTGCCGCCCTCACAACAACTCCCTTCCAGCCACGAACCGTTTCAAGATATGCGGTGGTAGGTTCGCGACCACCTCTAGGCAGAAACTCCACAAATGTGCCATTGTACTGCAATTGAAAAAAACACGGAATTTATATCAGATTTGGATCTCTATTGAGATGTTAGATTACAGAGATGCTAGTTTATTGTATTGTATAATTTTAATTGTTTGACTAACTTTTCTTTTACTGATGTATATTATGTAATAATAATGAAAACAATATTTACATAAACTAATGACATTAATTACAGAAACTGAGATTTAAAATATACTAACAATTTCCCCATAGAGTTTATCCAGTACTTCCACTCTATCAGTGATAGTTGGTTCTGGCGGGGGATTCTTGGGTGGACGCGGAGCCAAGTGCAACTGCCGCACATATGCAACCAGGGTAGCAGATTCGGCGGGTATGCGAGCCAGCTCATAATCACGAGACATATTCATTCGGAATTGTTGAGCACCGAGAGCTGAAATATTTGGCGTTATATTGATAAAAGCATGTACAACAAAATACAGTTCCACGATATAAATAACCAATACACATATGAAGTATACACAAAGAAAAACGAAATAGTATTATAAATCTTGTATAACATACAATAGGCTAAGTATAGAAATTTCTGACATTATAACTACACTAACCTACTGTGTCCATATAAATAAGCAGCATAGTCATCACTGTAACAAATGTCAGTACAAACAATATAGCTGGGAGAAGTTTCCTGTATAACTCATTGGGAGGAGTCTTTGTCAACGAGGGAATGCTGAATCTAGAAGTGGGAGCGGGCGCTATAGGTACCGCCACAGTTGTCTTAGGTGCTGGTTTAGGGACATCTTTGGGTTTATCCGCTGGTTCAGCTTGGGAAGCTTCAGGCAGTGGATTTTCTTGGATTTTCTGTAACAACGTGCATCAGACGCATAATATTGCAGTATATAGTCATGAGAATAACTAAAATACTAATGTGCGATGTACATCGCGGAACGATTCGTTCTTTTTATTTACAATGCTTACATGAATTCTTATTATTTCAACAATAATACTCATCTAATTTAACTAGCGAAGCAATTCATAAAGATATTTACCATATTTTATGTTTTCTATCAAATACTAGAATTTTAACATCATTCAAGCCAAAAAAACAACCCCAGCCGAAACTTGACAACAGCTTTGTAGTTTTTTTTATAACCACATGTCTTTTGTCTAATGAAATAGAAAGAAAGGAGGTTTTAAAGGTTTTTCTTTAACAGTAAACATATAGCTCTTTGTTACGCACCTTCTCCGCCATGGTTGATATTACTGTTCCAAAATAATGATCACTACGAAATTAGGTTTTCTCAAACAATAATAACGTTCACTAAATACCCCTATCCAAAAGCATTGAATTGTAACATAGAAATAGAAATATTATGGCATAAGAATTAATAACACTTTAATAGATTATATAGCGTTAATGTTTATTTCGTTTGTTCATTGTTTTGTCTAATTAAATAACATGATATGAAAATAAAAATAAAAATTGACGGATAAATTCAACATGAATACATGAGTCACTAATTGTGACAGACTTGACGGTAGCGTTAGCAACCTGAAGTGGACTGATTATCGTACCAACGGCGTAAAATTATCGTACATGGATCGAAATTATCGTAC
>JAOSYY010000001.1:4767653-4792571 GCA_025727935.1 Hebomoia glaucippe | reverse complement strand
TCTCAGGCCTACTGAATAACTATATAAATTTTCATAAGGTTCGGTCGAGCCGTTTCGGAGGAGTTCAAGTTCGAACAGCGTGACACGAGAATTTTATATATTAGATTTTTCCGAGTTTACAAGTTTTTAATTAACCTGGTATATGTTGTGTTATTAATATTACAGTTATTCTTCATAAAAATTAAATTGAAGATGTATCTGTGATTTTGTATAGTCTTGCCTGACATCTTCTCACGATACATCACGAAGCAAAACAGATAATACTTAGAAAGCGGATTAGAATGGAAAACTATGTCTGTTTGAAAATTGCGTTTCCGATTGTAATTAAAAGCATTGTCATTAACTTGTGACGAATTAAAGAGGAGCGGGCGGGCGCCGCGGTGGGCGTGGCCACCGACTTCAAAGAAACCGCCGCGGTGCTACAAAGGGAGATCTTATTGACGCGAGACAGAGATGCCGATAGTGAACGGGGTGCGGTGGAGCGAGACGGCGTTAATGCGTTCGTGTAGTGAGTTAGTGAGACGTCGAAAGGGTTGATTCAAGATTGTTCGGAATGTATAGTGGTGTACGAACGATTTCGATAGTTTTGTCGCCTTCTATTGAAATATGGGTATTTCTTTTCGCTTTATTTTACGATAAGATGAAAAATTTTATGTAGCATTTATACAAATGCTAAATAAAATTTTTGAAGGGATGTATCCATATTTAACACCTGTTAGCTGCCTGGGTGGCATACTAGCGAGTTTCTCTTGCTATGTTCATGAGATATGGAGTTGTAGACTTTATCTAAGGTATCGTACCCATACTTCCGAAATGTAATATGTTCTTATAAAAAGAGAAATACTCATGTATTTTATAATAAAAAAAAAATAATCAATATTTTATTTCATTACTAGACCGCTTGTAGTCAAAAGAAGATTAAATACGTAATTACGTTATTTTATTAGAGTATTGCCAGTATTCGTGGCAAATTGAGTGATCACTAAATCTTATAGCCTTATTTATCAATATATAGAGATAGAAATTTGTTTTGGAAATTGAATAAATAAATTATAAATTAGGAAAATCATTACAAATATTAAAACTACATAATATCAAAGAATTCAGGAAAATCGTTTTATCGATAAATCTTAAAGAAATTTGTGCGCATGCGCATCACTAACAATAAATCTGAGCCGCTAAAGAAGCTTACGTCATTGACGTATTGTTTATAAATCAAAGACCGCCTCGTGAGACGAGCTCTCAAATTTAAATATACAGCCAAAATTTAATACACCTAGGTGTCATATTCGAAGTGAAATCCTTTTTTCTCTCATAAATTATTAATAAATTATAAAATAATTATATAAGTATAAATTATTAAGGCGTTGATATTTTTAAACAGGTATTTGATCTGAATAACATAAATGTTATATTTGTATGTCCTCGTAATACTTTTAATTTATTTGAAAATATTAAGTGAATACAAAAGTTGTACCAGTGACGTCCCTAATTCGATAATTAAAGGCCCCTGCCATTAAATCGAATTATCTATGACACGTTCACTCAGAGAAGAAAAGCTAACTACACATTAGTTGTAATACGACCACTATACGAAGACCTCGCTCGCACTCGACGTTGTTAGCAATATCTCAACATTTCACCCACGAGAAGAGATCTGTCTTAGCTGGACTCAAGTTAATAGAAAGACTGCTGAGTCACACAGACACTGATATTATGAAGTGGTCTTGCTCAAAATTATCTTCCCACGATCGCAAATTTGATAAAATGTTGAAGTTTTTTTTTAATGACAAGCTTTTAGTGATCTCTTTACTTGAGAAATGATTTCGCAAATTAAATTGTACGGATAATTAATGGTGGCACACAATATTGAAATTAAGTGTCCATTTTTGCTTAAAGGCGTGACAAAGCTAGTCATCATTGAAGCCACACCTGATATTATTACATTAAACAAACAACGCGACAGTAATTTATGAACATGTTACAATTTTTATATCACCATTGTTCATTGTGTTTAAATTAATTGAATTTTTGTATTAATTATTTTGTAGTAACTTGATGCACGAATACAGATAAAATATTAAGTAATATTTTCAGGATAATGATGATTGTTTAACATAAAACAATATTTTGCGGTTAACTTCCAAAATGAAGCATAGAATCAACTAAATCGAGTAACAAAAATAGATGTATTATATAAGTAAATAAATTTCGAATTTCCATATCCAAATAACAGCTTATTTCTATACATTTTCCGATATATATACAGTAAATAAGTAAATAAAAATTTTCAATAGACTTTTTTTAATCTGTTACCGGAATCTAATATATAAAATTCTCGGGTCACAATGTTTGTTCCCAAAATCCTCCGAAACGGCTCGACCGATTCTTATGAAATTTTATATGCATATTAAGTAAGTCTAAGAATCGGACAACATCTATTTTTCATCCCCCAAAATGTTAAGGGTGATCCACACCTTAATTTTATTTTTTTGACAATTATTTTTTTACTAACTTATAAGTCATTTCTCAGTACTGTTACGTATTCTGAAAACTGTACTTACTTTAAAGTATTCTCCATTGTCTTAAAGTCAACATTCAAATTCCGATAAACGCAATTAATTATAATATTGTTTTCACAATAATTTACATAAATTTCACGAAAAACTTTTTCGTTATCATAGATATTTAAACCTTCATAATCTAACCGCTATTCTAAGATTATTAAATTTCACCCCTCGAATCTTTTTATGTAAGACTGATTCGGACTGTGACTAGAAAAAGTAGTAAATAGTGTATGTTTTTGTAATGGACAACTTGAATTGACAGTACTTAGGAATCTGTATCCTACCTATAATTTGAAATTGGTCAACAGATGTATGCTAGATATTGCGGATACCACGCCCTGACTGCCGCGAGGCAATTAGACATCATTTATCTTTACACCTCTGTCAAAACTTTGTCGTTCCGTCCGAAAACATTTTAAAATACGCCACAATTAGGGGCCACTTGATTAATTTGACCGGCCGAACGTTTGTGTGTCAAAAATGGGTTCTTAAGGTGTGAATTAGACGATTTTTCTCCTTGATAAAGGTTGACGGAGCCTGTACCTTTGTTAATTATTCACGGTTATCCGTTAAATTTATTTAATTACATGATTCGAGTCTAAGGTGGCTAGCTCTGCTGTATTTGGTGGTTGATTGATGAGTGAATCGTTTATTATGCAGATTTCAAAAAGAAACGTGTTTCATTTAGTTATTTGACCTTGTTCAGTCCTTTTTAGTGTATAGACGTGTTTTTATATTCCTAAATCGATCAATTTCGATTATGGTTATTTAAATACAATCAGTCATTAGCGATATTAGGTGGAATTTAAAATATCCTGCATATATAAAATTCACGGTGTAGCCAAAGTTTATGCTTATTATTTTATTATAATTTGAAATCATCGAGTATTATGATTGCAAATTATAAAAATATTTCCTTTCATTTTTTTTAAAACAATAAGGACTTTATAGGGATAGAGGATTTTATAGGTAAAACATGATTGTTTTTAAGACGTGGAAAGTTTAGAAATTCCATCTAGGTTTAATAAAAATGCATAGAAAGGCCGTGAAGTGTTTCCTAGATACAGTATGTAAAGCCTATAATTTATAAGATTCGAAAAAAATAAAAATAAATGGATTTTATCATTGAACACTTAATTACTTATCTATTATTAATAATTACGAAGCTGTATCAATTGCCACCAATTGAATGATTCTGTAGTTTGTAACTTAATCAACAATTTTTCTAAATACATAATAAAGAATATACCTATATCGGGTACTTATAGCATAATCCATAAAAAATTATTCTTCTGTCTGTTTACTCTGTGGTACTGGTTACTGTGTACTCTGCAGTGGTTGAACTAATACATACATAAAATCAATGGACATAAAACCGCGGGGCACTATTCTCATATATAGTTACAAAAATATATTATATCAAGATCATAAAAACAGCATATCTACTAAAACATCATTATTAAAAACCTGGAATTTCACGTAGCACTAAATAGCCAGTCATCTGATCAATAAACTGTAATTATCGCGCGAAACATCAATATGATGTCATTGTCCCCTCATTGAAAATGACAGTGTCAGGTCGTTGGCTAAGCTTTGCCCGAGACGACACTTGGATCCTAACCGCTATTAAACCGCCTTGTCAATTTATATTGTCTCGTAAGTAATTCCACATTCCCGGCCCGATTGTGAGGCGTTATAATGACAGGAGGATGACGTATGGATTTGTCGCTTATGGCGTTTGGAGGCGCGCGCCCGCGGCCACATCAAAGAGGTGGGCTCCTTTGATCATGCCGCGGTGCTGGTTTAAGTGATGTGTATTCTATAGGCGCGGTTTATCGATAGTCTCCTGTTGATGTATAAATGAATGTAGTGTAGTATGAAATTCAATATACATTTACATAATATGTTGATTTTCATAGTATACATTTTTTAACGTTTGGTATAAAAATAAAGAGATTGATAGAGTATCAATAAATAATACTTTTAATTAGGTCCCGTGTACGTCTGATAAAAACGTAATAAATAATGTTCAAACACTAATGTAGTATTTTTATGTGTAGTAGCTTCAAGTTAAGTTACTAACCTGGTTAAAACAACGGCAGTAATATAGGTATATCAGATGAAGTCTTCAAAATTTCCCTGAATAATTAATGTTAATATTTATCTACATAACAATAAAAACTATAACGTAAGTTATACATTGGAAGCATTTAATACTATTGTATTACTAACGAAGCGGTAAGATTGTGAAGTTTAACGAAATAATGAATATATAAAAAATCCATACAAATTTATATTGAATTTTACTCTCAATAAAAGGAAAGAGTATTTATGAATGAACGTACATTTTTTATTAACATTTAAAAAGAAAAAAGTGTATCGATATCGATAAATTTAATAATCCTCTGGTCAACAATGGCCGGCAATAAAACGAATGGAGCACGTATTTTGACGTGAGCGGCGCTTCTGGTCTTGCATCTCGCTCGCATATTACCTCTCTTTCCCACTAACTGAGGTGTCTGAAATGCTATTATCGTATTGTATTAAAGATCAGTTTTCGTATATTGGGAATATGTTTATTGCATATAGGTTTGAGTATTTTAGAAACACAGTTTTAATTACTAACGAGAATCAATATTTTCACATCTTTACGTAGATAAATAATATGCAAAACGTTTAAGTTGGTTTTAATGAATCCAATATTTAGATACTAAATGCTTCCCTAAAACAGATGGTAGTAATGTTTTTTTAACATAATAATTATAGAAAACAGTAGTGTAAGAAATCATTAATTTCTAACGAGTATAAAATCTTTATTGTCCACAAAATAATGTTATTAAAACAATGTATTAATAATAATCACATTGTTTAAAGTTGACAAAATATGTTACAGTTTTTTACTTGTAAGTCATCATTGATTTTAAAGAATATCTATATATCTATGGAGTTATAGAAGAGTTAATGTCAATTTTATAAGATAACAATAGTGTCGGCGAATATCCTCTATGATCTTGAGTGAATGCGTGCCTTAAATCCTTACATCCAATCAAATACCGCCCCATTGTTGACCCGTCTCGTTTCAATCAGAGTTCCACAACATTTTTTGTCACAGTCTTACATTAGTATTTCTGTGACATGGCTTAAGTTGTAATCTAGTTTTTTAGATATGTGAAACCTGTTTTATGTGAATTTTTGACGAGTACAGATAAGGACTTGCGTCAGTTCAAGTAGAAGCATAAGTATAAATCATAATTAAAACCTTTCGAAAATCTGAAATCAATGAAAAAACTTTCCACTTTATGATGATACTTCTCGTTAACTACAGATACTGTAATGACTCTAAATAACAATTAATTAGTAAAATGTAAACATGTCGAATAATAATATGAAATAGAAGTATACAATTGTAAATAAAATTCATTGGTCACCAAATGTTGGCAACAACTGTGAAACGTCACTTATTGTCTGACATGTATTAAATACGTTGTCATATTAAGATATCAGCGACACCTTCATACTAACTGACTCGTTGGATAAGCTTATAAATACATCCTTGAACTTCGAATTATTTAGAAATTAATGATTTAATAACCAAATAATAATCCGATCGTAATCGAAGAATTGTTTCAATAATTATATAAAAATTAAATTTTTATTCCCCGCCAAAATTTTTCTAACAACCTATTGGATAAAGAGATCATTTCTCGAAATTATATTCTCATAACTAAAAAAGCCTTGAGATAATAGAAAACCATTAAAGCGTTGTCGTATTTATACATTTGCTTGAAAGAACACTATTTTGAATATTCTAAAATAATAAAACTGAGTATAATTTCTTCCTTGCATGATACGTCCAGCTACGAGCGGTACTTCGTAATTAGGACACAATTTCGATATTCCTCTTATTAATGTAAGCCTTGAAAACATTTGCAATAATAACATGCTTAGTCGTTTATGTAGAAAATACAACACTAGCATAAGAACAAATATCTAACTTTTCAATATTTATTTATTTTGCTTTATAAACTAGATATTAATAGTTGATATTTTAATCAGTTATTTTGCGAATCATTTTTATATATATGACCTAGGTTTTTTTTTTAAATAAGCAGTAGTTTTAACAAAAATAATGTTATCACTTCAAAAATGAATCAACGGATGTATGATTGACGTTTACCACAGATATAGGATGTTAATGGTAATTTCGGAGATTAAAGCATCGTGGTTCAGTGAGACTCGTAAATTTAACTATAAACCTAGCTCTGCTTTACTTCAACTGAGTTATATTCAAGACTAGTGTAGTCCGGGAGCTGGCTGTTATTCATCTCTTAATATTAAATAATAATATATGGTCAAGGGACAAATGCAAAAGGCAGTACTTCTGGATACAGCACGTATTGTAAGACGGTTTCTTTCCCTGAGGGCCCTAACCATCGGTAGCTTAGGCCAAGCTCCGCTGCTGTTAAAAATATGTCTTTTTTTAGTCAGGATCGATTTTTTTTTTCGTCCCTTCATCAAAGGTGTCATTAGTAGCATCACCCGTCTTCGCTATCGGGAGCAGTCCACAGAAACACTATATAGGATATTAGAATTATTGTACTGCCATAAGTTTATGAGTTTATACTGATACTTTACATTTTCATTTAATTATTGCACTTATTGGTCAATCAACAATATTGCGTCTTACATAATTAATAAACGCTTTAATTTAGGAAAAAGAATTCTTCCGACAGGCTATCAAGGACTCTTTAAATCGACCAACTAAAATTTTTCCATTTTCTCTAGTACGTAAAAAATGATAATCTTGTCTCTTAGACTATGTGAGAAATCCGTTTCTAACAAACAAGTGCTCACTTCAAAGATGAACAAAATTACGATTATGATATTTCGTTTGATATTAATTGTGAATGTAAACAATATAAATTCAGCGGCGCCGTTTGATATGCCATAGAGATTTATGTTGCCTACAGTAAAATATTATAATGTACATTTGATAGCAAAGTAAGCTTTACGAACTTTACTTATTTCAATTGGATGTTAACTAAGCTCTAAGTGATGATAAGAATATTATAAGAAACTAAAATGTTTTAATTTACTTTCTAGAATGTCATTTGTGAAGAAAATATCGTTTACATAAATGTGTGTAATATACGTAATATAATATGTTCAGGTCACGGGTACAAAATAAATAAGGCAGTTAGATTCAAATGCAAGAAATATATGATAAGAATGACTTCATTTTGCATAGAATATATAACATATTGGTTTGTTAAGCAAAAAGATCAGGCATCATTTAGTTACACATATTTTCATGATCACATTATTAAAAAAATTAATAGACAACTGAATTGAATAAAATTTCATTAAACCGTGTTTGACCTTTACAATAATCCTTCAAACTTTAATACAAAAAAAAGGTTTAAATTTAACATTGATTGAACTAAAAACAAAAGCCTGCAAGTTAATTTACCAACGCCATTACGTATTAAAACATCTCACATAAAATATAAACAATTATACAATCCAATGGCGGCTTAGTAGTGAATTGATCCTAATTATGTCGAAATAGGCGTTAATAGGACACCTAATGGCCATTTTTACGACCCACAAGGTGCCGACAAAAAGCCTTCCGTTGTCTTTATTGGCCCCTTTTTTGATTCTAACTTTTTGAGCAAACATATTGGATCAGACGTCGATTCTACAATTTGAACCTCGCTTCGGTAATGTTTATGATATACTTCAATATTTGCTGATGGCATAACGACCGCCCACCGCCGTTGTTGATCCTGGATTTTTTTATAACGGGCCTGAAGCTCATTGGATAGTAGTTTCTTAATTTATATGACATTGTAATACTAGGTGCGCTGTCAATTCATTTGTCAAGTTAAAAGTCTATTTGTTTGTCTATCTGTAACACCGTAACTTTATAACGAATGGGACGACTATAATGTTTCTGTGTGAAAACTAAATAATCGAGACGTTCTTAACTATATTTATAGTTCCGACAATACTCCTTGGATTGTACTTAAAATATATAGATTTATTATTGTATTTTGAATATTCGGAAGAATATAGACAGAAATTGAAACGTGACGTAATATGGCTAATGCCCTAAGGTTGGCAATGCGCCTTTTAGATCTTCTTTTTTTTTAAGAACGTTCGCATTTTTAGCCAAGTGGCTATGAAAACTAACCGGATATTGGTTAGATCTACTGATCTTGGAGGACTCCATGAGCGACAGAAATCGCTTAATATATGTGAACTGTATGCTAGTTTGCCTTCCTATCGCATAAAAAATGTGAATTAATACAAAACAAGACTATGTGTGAACGGTGCCTTGGGATCCAGAATTCCGATATATATCTCTCTATTTAGTACGCGATTATAATCTAACATATATTATTTTAAATATATATATATACAATCAGAAAATAATATCGATATATGTTACATTCTGCGAGAATCAAATTTTAAATCATTCAGTGAGATGCAACGTGTAGCTGCTAAACCAAAAAACTTGTCAAAAATATTTATTTAAATAACTGTTTATTTCTTAGGTACATTTGAGACATTAGTCGTCATTTTGTCTTCATTAAGATGATTCATGTTTTATTTAAATATTAACTTTACCAAATAAAATAATTCATTAAGTGATTGTTTTCTTTGGTGCCTGTTTGATGAATAGATCATATATTTGTATGTCAAAGATAGTTTCTCAGTAATGTAACCAGTGAAAATATCACAGAATCGAGATGTAAATCTGTATTGTAACTGACAGTATGACTGGTGAGTAGATACAGACAGGCAGACAGCTCCTTTCACTAATTTTATTAGCGTCATTCTTCTATTGAGATGTTCGGACAGTCGTGTGGGAAGTAGGTACTTTATCGTTGAAAAAATATGCATGAGAGAAATCTCATAATCTGTTTTATTTTATTAAAGTAAAATTGTTTATGGTACATAGATAGTTAAACTTCAAAATTTCCGTCTCAGTAGTTACTAACTTTCGAATTTTTTTATCTTTTTTATTATCATCATTAATTTTCCCTATATGAGTTGTAATGTGTTATGAATATCTAATATACATGATAATTAAAAAAAATCTGTAGCCATTAACGAAAAAAAAAATTTTAACTTTTGATATTGCCAAAAAAAATTTTATATTTAAAAAGTTTAATGTAAACTGCAAATATTTTTCTAAATATGTACACGACTGTACGAATTATTTCGAAAGGCAAGTTTCACAGAGCACGATCGCTAATCGCCAATAAACGCCCATTATAACATAATTGTACTTTAATATGGCCGCAGAGTGAAAAACATGACAGAACCACTTCATTATAAGCTATTGTCGCTGACTGCATGGCTTTTGTCGCAAAACTGTATTTATTTTGTTCTCTCGTCTCTTGACATCGCATTTGGAGACTCTTGCATTGGTTACGTGCTTTAGGATGGCTATACACATTGCAACAATCTAGCTAAATATTAAATTTTCATAAATCTGTTGATAGAACTAAATAAACCTTCGAAACATCTTAGAGTAATAATAACTATATATAATTTTAAAAGGTCGAAGGAATATTTGTCTATCGAAATTTAAACATTATTTTTTCTCATTCGAGACTTTAAAACAAGAGTTTTATCATTAAAGAGGTATTAATAATGGTTTCTTTCATGGTATTCAAAGTATGGCAATTGCTATAAGTTAAAGTCTGTCTCTCGCCAACATGGTGTATTATTTAAAATTTCTAAATAAAAATTTCTAGACAGTCTTAAAATGTATCTATGTGTGCAGCCACCCTAATATATGTATAATAGGGAAGCCACATGTGCACAACGATGCATCAAAAGCAGATTTCTCGTTAATTCGTCATAGCAAGGAGGCTGTACGCCCTTGGATAAGGGCTATTTAATTGTGAGAAAAAACTGTAGTCTATGATATATCATTTGGGGCAAAAATGGGTATAAAAAATTATATGACGTTATTAAAATAATACATTTTATTTATACGTGGCGATGTCTATATTTTTCATTTTCGATCATAAAAGGTAAACTACGCCTTTTTGAACGAAAAATTTCTTTCTTGAAGGACACCAAATACTCCAAGATATGTGCTTCATAGAGTAATTTAACAAATTATACCTATAATATATAACAAAGAGGTGATGAGATTTATAATTTACAACTTAAACTAGAAAGTGCATTAATTCTTTTCGAAATTTAAAATAACGGACAACAACTGTCATGGCCGAAGGCGAAGAACGCAGACGGCGAATTACATTACGTAATTAAAAATAAATGAATTAACACGTGCTTTATTCTGTTAGGGTTTTCAAGTAACAAAAGTATAAATGACTACATTAGTAAAATGAAAAAATATCATATTTTATTTAATTAAATTGAATAGGAAGTATATGTATCTCAATAAATAGACCGCTTACATAAACAAACATATTCATAAAACGTAATTATATCTATAAAAAACGCGAACATCCGTAGAATGTTGATATAATTAAAATAAAGAAATAATTGTAGCTTGCAACACCTCAAGACACGTTGAAAGTGGGGTTCCACGATTTTAAAACAAACGAAAATAATAACACTATATTGATCGTCCATAATTATTTCGAATTTCGAATTGCTACATACGAAATCAACAACTGTTTTATTATAGCACCACTGTATTGTGGCCTGCAACCTCTTGCGAGCTTTTGCTAAAAGATGAGTCGGGGCATGTTCGACACGCTTCAGTTATAATAACACGTCAGAGTTCAATTACCTCAATCTATTACGACCTTTAATGTTATACAAATAAGGCATACCATCGTTTGAAAGATGTGAAGATAGTTCAACATTTTCGTGGTTCTCCGTACATCGCCGAGGGGCGTAGTTAAATTGGTCACATTTTACAAAAGCAATGTTACACCCTACCATCACGCGTGCCGACCTCAAAATTACAGTATTAAATTTCGAACAAAGAGATCGTAAGCTGTACTTTTGAATTTTGAATTTGAAATGAATGTGCCCTAATATCGATAGGTTAATATTCCCGCTTCTAATTACTATCAAGAACATAAATTAACAACTCCTACGTATGTTATTACTGCTTTCTTTCTTTAAATGTATGTTTTTTAAATTGAATGAGTTTTTATGCGGTTTCTTTGGTTATACAACGTGTCTATAATTTATTAACTCTCTAATTAAAAATGTAATGAAACCTCATTTAAGTTAAACTTCGTTATTTTATTTTTATTAGATATACAGATTAATATTAAACATTATTTTCTACTAGAAACTTTTTAGCTTATAATAAGCACATACCTACGAGTACTTTAAAATATGTCTCAGCGACGACCTGGACAGAACTTGAAATATCATATAAAAAATCTGTCCCAGGAGTTATAAGCTTGCTTAAAAACGGGGTATTGATTTTTAATAGTTACTTTAGACATATTTAGAAACTTTGGTATCTACTATTAATACAAATATTATTTATTTTAACCTTGTAAATGCTTGAAACAATTTAAGTGGTTATGTACATAAACATACATATTTGACTTATTTCCAAGTAGTGCAATTCATATAAACCTTTGTCGGAGGTTAAATATGTTAGTAGAGGCAGGCAACACTTGTCACATGTGAGGTGATGGTTTTCGAATATCAGAATGTTTATATAAAGTGAAATAACGGATGATTGTCTGCTGTTATAAAACGGGGCACTTCTCATCTAGACATGGACGGTGTAACATTCTAGGGTTATATACAAATTTAAACTTGTGTAATGTGAAAAAATGTCGTGTTTGTAATAATTAACCATGAAGTCAGTGTTTTAAAATAGCCCCTCATCTCTCGAGCCCAGTACCCTCAAATTGGAACCTTCAAACAGCTTTGACTATGCCAAATCTCTCAGTCTTTATTTGACACAATTTTCTTAGAAATATTGCAAAGTTTTCGCTTCACGTTTTCTATAAATAGACTTGAATTGAAAGTTCGACCCTTACTGTATTAAATAGTATTTACCAGATGTATTCACTCTCATTAAAACAATTATTTATTGTTTACGCTTGATTATGTGTAAAGACACAGCGCGTAGTTAACGTATCAAATTAACATTTGAAACTAAACAAAATCTATGCGTGTTAGTTTACAACACCATTTCAGCGTGGCCACGAAACACATACAGTTGTTAGGCCCCGACGGGTCCTAAATTCTGGACGCGGCGGTATAGCGACCAATTAACGAATAACGAACTTATCCGTAACCAATTCTCGTACAGTTTTAACAATTTTAATTTTCGAACGCTCATGCAAATTGACATAGGATTTAAGGTACGGTGTACACATGTTTGATTTTTTATTCATTACGTTAAAGAAATAAACGACTGACTATTATGTCAAAGTAAGTGATCTTATTGTTATTTATCACAATTACGTAACTTATATACAGTTAAACTGATTTTGAGTACTGAGTAGATACATTTTTCGCTAACGGTAATACGAATAATCGCGGCTTCCATTCTCAAGTGGTTGATGGTGGCGAAAACGTCATTTACGTGAAAAGAGATTATCTTACGTTTTGGAATAAGAACATATTTTTTCCACATAATTTGCTGTTTTGACTGTATTCAATGCATAGGCCCTAACCGTCGTTCCTTATACAATATCGTACGTTTAGTTTACAAGATATTATATATCATACATTTTTTTGCTCTTGATAATCTTCGAGGCGAGAGAGTCTCTACATGTAAATGGGGCTTAAGGTTCAAGTTCATTTGTTTACTGTGTAGTCTCGCCTTTACTGCGTATTTGCTTTCGGCACGCGACATGGACATCAAACGGCCGTGGGTTCAGAATAAGCGAATATATAAATTATGAAAGCATCGATGTAGCGAATCAATTTCACAAATATATCACTGTTAATTAGCGATTCCACTAAGTGCAATGTTTTTAATGTGCGTATTCTGCTAGTGACGACATATTCTAATGGACTTCGGTGACATTTTAAATTGTAATTAAAACTGTGATTTACGATGTAGCCAAAACGAAGAGTTATAACCTACGGAAAATATATATTATACCTACCTTCATGTACACAGGGTGTTTGGGGACTGCTCCCGAAAATAAAGATGGGTGATAGTACTAATGACACCTTTGATGAAGGATCGTAAAAAAATCGACGCTGACTAAAAAATACATATTTTTAATACTTTTTATTAGCATTATTTACGCTCCATCATGTAGGTACAGCTAAATAAAACGATAATTTCATAAAAAATACATTACTTTACTAAAAAAAAAAGAACCAGCAATGAAGCATGATAACAAAAATAGCTGGACTAACATAATGGAGCGAAATAACGCTAATAAATCGTTTTAAAAATATGATTTTTATTAGTCAGGATAAAATTTTGAGTACTATCACGCATCTTCGTTTTCGGAAGCAGGCCCCAAACACCTGTATAAGTGTCCCAATGTTTCCTGTAAGTAGTAGGTACTTTTTATCGAGCCGATTTGCAATGAGGAATATTATTAAAATTTCGTTTGACTCTACTGCTAATCATGCGTGTCTATGGCGACATCGATTATGCTATTTATCCCTTGCTAATTTACAGAATATGAAACTCTACAAAATATCATTTTTAGCATGTTAATGCGATCTATTAGTGTGTTTTGAAGTCTATCGATTAGAATTCCTACGTCTTACAAAAATATTGCTAATGTATGATAAATTTTCATTAACATTAGTTTCACATACTTGTACCTACATAGTAAACGTAAATTGTTATTACTGTATTAACTTTATGATAACTTAATACGTGTAACCACATATTTTTTAAAGTTTTTAATTTTATTCTTTTATTATCATTTAAAAACATAGTTTATTATGTGATAGTAACGCTCTGGAATAATTTACGTAAAATATATATCTCCGTCTCCCATCTGTGACAAAATTCTTCACAATCGGTTCAGCAATTTATGCGGGAATGTGCAACTAAACACTTTCATATTTTTAATTTGTTCTATCTATTACTGGCTAGCAGTGCCCGCGACTTCTTCTGCGTGGAATAGTGACTTTGGGGGAGGAGGAGGGGTGAGGGGTGGGGGCTGTTATAGTGACTTTTAGGATTTATTTATTTATAATATAATATAAATAACCTTCCTCGATAAATGTACTATCCAAGACTGAAATAATTTCTCAGCGGTTCCTGAGATTATCGCATTCAAACAAACAAACACTTTAATACTTTATACTATTAGTATAGATATTTTTAGCATGTAGAAATATTAACACTAGGTCAGTTAATGTTGATATTCTAATTTAAAAAAGAAAAATATTGTTCTTGGAGAATAATTTAGTACTTACAAATTACTTTCTAAAATATAATTAGTTTTGACAGTGTTGTTCGTCTAACGAATTCCAATAAGTAGACCGAAACTTCGTGGCTTCTATTCCTATCTGGTTTTTATTTTTGGTGTTTATAATTTCCAAATTTTACAAGCATTCTTATTAAGGTCCATCACAGAGAGGAACGAATGTTCGTCGACGGAAAGGTGAAGTAATGTATTACATACATAATGATTGGCTGAGGTGGTCTGCTGTCAAACGAACGATACTTGACTTTGGTTATAAAATGTTATTTGAAGAATGTAATAGGTTTTATTGCTTTTTCAGGTTTAGTTCTACAAGCTATGGGAAAAAGAAAAAACTAGTTTGAGAACACATACATTTTATTATTTACATGAAACAATATTCAATAGAATAGCACACAATCGTGTTGTATGTGGCTACGTATAGTAGGAACGAGAATAAGTCAATTTAACTTACAAGTTTAAGATCAAATTTTTTAACACTAATTTATTCCCTTATATTATATAAACAGATTTTTAACATTTATTACAAGTCGATTATTTTGTATGACATATAAAAATCACCTAATTAATTTAGGCAGTTCGTAAACGTTACAATTTGTTACTTGTTTAGATATGCCCTTTTAAGATTTTAGACAATAATTTTAAGTATAAAAGTGCTTAATAACAAATTCCACGTCACGTATTACAAAAATAATTAAACAATTTTATTATCTTGTTCTACATAATGCATCTGTTGTTCTGCTTTCTGTATTCTAATAATTATTTTATCAAAATACCAAACCTTATTAGTGTCGTTCATATTATCAATATTTAACCTTCAAGTCACGATTGAATCATTAAAATTGAATTTCATGGCGCATATAATTTAATGTTCCTACTATTTAATATCCATAATAACAATTAATGTCGTTTACTGTAACTAATTTTCATCAACTATTTATATTGTAATTATGTTATAAACAGTTATATGCTGTACGTACAAAAATAAATAGATATTTTTTGTCAACTTCTTCCATACAAAGCTTGAAAACCATCAACTTTATCAATGTACCACAAAGTATGTTTAACATTTAATAGCTTTTCGTATGAAAAAACTATCAAGAATCTAATTTGTCTTTTACTTAAGATTAAAGCAATATTAATTAAAAGGACCGCTAATTTAATTTCAAAACTTAAACGCAATTCCAATTAAAATGGTCGATAGTTAAATCTTTAATGCGTATGTAAATGAAAAACATGAAATAGTATAATAAATACAGAAAAAAAATCGGTCGCACTGAGTATGTCCTCCATTTAAAAAGTCCGTTAAAAACTAAATTTATTATTTTTTTTTCTAAATTGAATACAATACTTTTAAAATCTTAACTGTACAAAATCTTACCAGTATATCTTGATTTTGATAATGGAACTAGTTGAGGTTTTCAGTTCCATAATGCAAGAAGGGGTACAGTGGATCTTTGCTACGTATTACAGAATTCCATTTTGACGTTTCGTACTCACTGCATAGGTTTTTAAACGATCTGATACAGCATAAAACTGATTTATACTAATTTACACCGTTTAGAATCTTAATACTAAACTATACTATAATAATTTTCTACTTTGTACAATACTTTATTTACAAGGTAAGGTTACAATCTCTGGCATGAAAGATATATAATTTTATTGCACTTATGGTAACAATAATATCCTGAAACTTTAGTGCCAGAGAGAAAATTCGTTCTATATGGTTTGAGGAAGTCATGAAATTATTATATAGTGTAGTGTTATTGATTTTATTAATACATAATTAATGAGTATATGATACTAGTACAGGATATTATTGATTTTAACTGATAAAAAATAAGTTACTATTAAAATACATAAACGATATTGTCGTATCTATTGCAATCTTTGATGCCAGATGATATAATAAATAAATTAAGTATCTCTATATTAAGTACTTAAATAATCAACTATCACATTTATAATCATTTGTACAGCGTTCTAAATATTTACATATTAAATAAAAACGACACCACTAGTTCGAAGCACATTCGATAAAGTTCTATCGATATAAAATCAAACAGTTCGATTCGATTTTTAAAAATCGAGTAAACGTCTGTCATAGACATCTGGCGCGATGGATCGCGCCGACTCGTTTCATTTAGACGCATTGACCACTAAATTCGTCGCAGCCTCTTCGCTAGCACCTATGCTCATGGCTTTCTTCTTCAGAATGCCCAAATCTGTAACGTTTTCAAGGAAACTTTTATGAGCGGAGAGCACTTTTGCGCTTTCTACATCCTTTTTCAATTCCTCCATATCTCGTTTCAACTTTGCTCGTCTGTTTTGGAACCACGTTATGACCTGAGCATTGGAAAGACCGAGAGAGCTAGCGATTTCGTCTCTGTCTGCCGGAGAAAGGTACTTCTGGTACAGAAATCGTTTCTCCAGTTCAAAAATCTGATGGTTTGTAAAAGCAGTTCTGGACTTCCGTTTCTTCTTCGGCTGTGGCCGCGAATTGAACAGGTTGAGGTGATTTGACTGACCATCTGTAACAAGAAGATAAGTTATTTCAATAAACGTAGTTCACTATGAAGGGAAAAAGGGACATAATAATTATTTATTAATATTTGTTCTTTTAAAAGTATTACAGTATAGCATAGGTTCGATGCAATTTTACAAGAACCAATTTCGAACGTACTTAATAAATTTTTTAACGTAAAATAAAGGAAGTATAAAAAAGATAACTAGGTATGAAACTAATTGAAATAAAAAGTCAACGTTTCTTTCAAAGGCCGTCACGAAATTGTCGATACACAGGCCGTGCGTATCGATTACTGACTTCGAAGTTTATTGATTATACAGCCCTAGTCGGCTAGTAACGAGATGTCATATCGATTACACGCTACCTTCGACACTCGAGAACCCGCACCCACACAGAACGGTAAATGTATACAGTACAAGTAACAAGCCGTTGCACCGTGTTGAAACACAAGAGTACGTGATGGCATTTTGTTTCATTTAAATAATCGTGATAGAGATGAGGGATCGTTAACTTGCTATACTTTAAATACCTTTGAAGAATTCTAAATATGCGTATCATATTATACCTATATACAATAAAGGCAACGGTATTTTTTGTCAGCTATTATAACTGGAAGTCTTAACAAGTTACGAACGAAAATGTAAACATTTAATGAACATACTATTACTTAGTATAAACTATCTCCTCAATTATGTGTTGTCAAAAAAATATTATTTACTACTATATTTAACTAAATCTTTTATATGAATGTGTATTCAAGTACCTACTGAGTAATATTTTAACTAGTATATTTATTTATAAACGCATATTGCTTAAGGAATCCTGTCTCGGAATTATAATAATGCGAAACATATGCTAAACTTCTCGTAAGTATAACTTCTTCCAGCCATTGAACAACAACAGAGCATCAATAAATAAAATATTTAAACCTTTTTATATTTTTGCAATCATGACATTAGAATTGGCGCGAAAAATTTGTCCAATAGCGTCACTGTGTCAGGTGCACAGACTGCATATAAGTCAACACCATGACTGATTAAGAATTTTTTACACTTCGAGACTTAACGATGTCTTTGAATTTTGCCTTTTTTGGCACTTTGCGTGTTTTATTCAATCCTAATTGAGGTTCCCATTCGTTAAGGATGCGATTAGGCTGTGATTAATACGCGATGTGCCACGGCCGGGGGTATTTCGCCGCGATTTAAAATAAATTGTTCTCTTTATTTCGATTTCTTTGAAATTGGACGTGACGGTGATTCAATGGAATTCTGCCTAATGTGTTTTGAAAGATTGTATGTTTGTAACAAACGATGTTAGAATAAAAAATATAACACCTTTTGAAGCCTGAACATCTTTGCATGCCTAATATCAGTGAAACAAAAAGTATAGTGAAATAAACAAGGCAAACTTAGTGGTTCAAACGAATTATATAGTGTTCTTATTTCAGAGAACAATTTCGTATGTCATTCAATACGATAGATAATGATATTTTTTTGTTTACAAGTAGTACTAAGTGGATTCACCAGTGTTGCTTTTATGTATGCTTGATAGTAAAACTATCTGCCAATGAAACTGCCATCAAAAACGATCCAGTTGTTTAGGAGATTAGCCGAAGCAAATAAATAGACAATGCTAAAAGTTGTATTTCTGTGTTACTGTACGTTTTATATAAATTTAGAAAAAGCTAGTATTATTACAAATACTTTAATTTTATTTCTATATATTAAGCGAATGAGTCATATTTGATGGAAATATTACTTAGCCGCTAAGTTTTATAAAAACGTTTCAAAGAAATTGTACATTAGCACCTCTTGAGAATTTATACAATGGATAGGCAGTTTAAGTTAACGACTACGTTAAACTTAACGTTTTATTAATATGTGCGGTTCACCGCGGTAATATACCATTGATCTGAATAACCCAAGGATACATCGGATATTAAAATTATTGTGGCCCGTCTGAAGATGAGTGTGAATTATGAAAGGAATATTCACATAAAAATTTCAAGAACACTATTTTATGATTATGCTATCAAATGAGTAATGAATTTGTTACAATTTTTATTATCTGAAAAATGTCTTTAGTTTGTTGTTTACTGTGTTTCACAAGCGTGTTATGGATATACAAATACCCTAACGATTTTTTCGGTCATCAGGGGTACTAAATTATACTTAGGAGCACGCGTATAGTCACTTTGTACCTTTTGTCTTAGTACAAGCTTTTGTATGCGACTTCGGTCAAATTTTATCTAGCTGTCGATTGATATTATTTTTGCGTAAATTCATTACAAAATGTACAGACACGCTATTTCTAGTGATTTATTGTATGTTTGGATTGTCATCAAATTATATATTTACTTGATTAAATAATTGTATTTTCGTAGGGAATCCTATTTTGAAAATTAAATAATCATTTACTTCGTTATTTATATTAAATTAAAAACATATATATCTACGTGAAAACAACTCGATTTTTGTAATCAGTTGAGATTTACTATAACTGTTGGAAAAATATGTTCTAAATTAGAAATAACTGAGGCATTTTACTTGCAACTCTCAACAATACAGATAACAAATACGCTTTAAAGCAAGCAATTATTATTTATGCGTGGTAGTAATTAGTCAGGTTAATTGTCATTTAGGAACCTTATCTAGCTTTAAAATGTTTCTATTTTTAGGTTAAAATAGATTATCGTAGCAAAATACATTGTTCTGCGATTGTAAAATGAAACAATGTATAGTTTCTGTCAGCTAATTACTAATTACGTTAATGAAATTACATTACACAGTATAGCTTTTGTTTTCTTACATGATGTCAGAGAAAAATAATGGTAAAAAATGTTTTCTCTTCTTCTTACTTAAATAATAAATCATTAGAAATCACTTGCATATTCAAGAAATAATCAAAATTAGACGTGGATGACAAAAAACGTGAGCGATGCCGCGGATAAAAGCCAGTAGTGAATGTTTTTGCGATTATATTATGTATACAAAAGTTATAAATTAACTTTGACACTTTTGATTCACTTGTAATATTTATTTGCGATAAGGAGTGAACAACAGGGAGAGTCCAGAACGCTAAACGGTATAAAAAAGCGTATATAAGGATACATAGTAGGTATAAATGGTTGAATTTCAACCACAGAATGATCTCTAGTTATAGTTCATACATACAATGTATGCATTGATTAATTTTTTTAATACGACACTTTGAAAGGAATGCCCGTATGTCATTGTGTGCTCGTTAAAATGTAGCGATAGCTGAGTGTATTTTTATGATACATTTTATGACAGAAGAGTTACATTTTAGCGGTGCGGGCTGTTTATTGCACTGCCATAGACTCGAATAATGTTTTAGTGTCTGATAACAAGTCGAACGCTTTCTATATTACTCTATGGGTATAGGATAGAACTGGTGTTTACCTTTCTGTTTTTTTTTTAATTAACTAATGAAGTTAAGGAAAGGAGGATTTCTATTTTAAGTTACGTATAAGTAGTTTTAGTTATATAATTGAGATCGTTTGTCTTGTTATAGAACATAGTGAATCACAATTTGAACAATCATTTGTTTTCAATATAAATCGGACAGTAACAAGATTCAAGGCAGGATATTCAATTATTCTGGCCTCGTATCGTTTGGACCCTTCGTCCAATAATGCAGTTGACACTAAGACGATGCCATGAATGTTATAGAGCGCAATTTTTAAATAATCATAAAATGTAAGTTGTTATATAAAAAAGTTGAATGTTTATATCACAGTAATAAACAATGCTTACGTTCTTAATAAAAATATTTTCTTTTCCATTATGCCTATATGATCATACTTATGTATACTATTTATTAATAGCTTTGTTTAAAATTCTTATAAGATTATTTTAATGAATATTACAATACAAGCAGTGTCCTGCAGCTTTACACGAGTAGATTTCATATATACACGATGATATAAAAGTAGCCTAACTTACCCCTTTTGCTATGTATCAGTGAAAGTTTTCGTTATAATCGGTTGAAATTTTATCAAAACAGGCAGATTTTTTTTACATATATTATGTTTCTTTCATAAATACAATTTATAATGTTTTTATGCCTTTTTATTTTGATATTACAGACAGAAATATTTCATTTATCTGTACAGATTATAACTTCATAGAGTGTAAAGCGATTTTTCGTATTATATATTGGAAAACATTTTCAGTTTGATAGCTTATTTTTAGTCTACTTCATTAAATGACACAATGAAGACATTTTTTAAACATTTGAACTACGTTAAACTATTCTATAGATTTGTCAGTTGAAAAAGCGTGGCAAAACCGAGTGACGTGTGTTTCATTGATAGTTAGAATGATTGGTAGAAATGTGTTCAACAGTCACGGATCGATCTAGAAATAGATTTTTTTACGTATTACGTGGAAGTATTTTGGATACTCGCACCGAACCGTTTGACCCTTTTTTAAGCTTTTTAATTCTTTTGTCAGACGTGTCTACTGTCGTTAAATTGAATCTGTTTGTCGTTGGTTTCATCTAGAAAGTAAATTAATGTTGTATGTTGAATCAATAGTTACTCGTTAAGTAGTCTTTTCACAATCCAAATTGGTTAGACACATAATAGAGACTTTGATAGATGTTAACAAGAAATTTTGAAATGCAGTGTTAGAAAGTAGTTGTAAGTGCACCATACTAATAAAAGAACTAAAATTTATACAATTTTTGTTCATCAATGTGTCCATGGTAAGTCTTCGATTTACCGGGTCTTTCCCCGGCAAATAATCAATATTATACAGTGATAATATAATATGATACTAAGACTCAATTCATCAACTTTGTCATACAGTTATACATAAAATAAAAAGGGCTTTTATGAAATGTATTTATGATGCAGCTATCGTATTAGCTTCAGAAAGACATAAAACAAATGTGTATACAGTCATTATCCAGAATTAACAAACACATAATTCAGTCTGTATTTTTTTCAAAATGAAGCGGTTCGTATTAAAAGCGGCGTCGCGAGTGAACGGCTCGACTCCCATCACGGGCGATTAGCGACGTTTGTAGACGGACAGACAGACACGCCAGCACAATGGCCCGTAACCATTCTCTGAGCTTCTTAATTAGGGATAAGTATCCGGCTTTTTTTTGGTGACAGATATGTTGTTAAAAATATTATGTCAGTTTCAGTTGTCGTTTATATTCCAAAAATAACTTCAAACGATTTTAAATGGCATGTAATCAACATGATATTGATATATAATGTTATTTTTATATATTGTAACAAAATACTGTTTTGCTAGATATGAACGCGTATAAATTTGTCAATTTTAATAATAAATTTAGATACATATATAAAAACTATGTTTTATACACGCGTCGCTGTTAAAAAACAAAAATGTTTTTCATTTTCTTTTTAATTATTAAAATCCCTGCCTTATGCCCCTGTAATACTGGCAAACGCGCAAATGAGTATTGACATTATTAAAAACGGATTTTCTGTTTGTTTATTAGAACGCGTTTCCAATATTTATTTTAACTGTTCTATCGTACGTGTTGATTATTCTTGGAAACTGTGTTCGTGTCAATAGCTTAACTATTTAGCGAGTGTTTAATGGACACTTGACGTCATCGTTGCAGAAATTTATTCAAGATCTAATTTTGATGGTCATTCAGAAAATGTCTGGAAAATTCTGTTACTTAATACATTTTAACCTGCATTATAAAAAGCAGTGATATTTTAATGACTTTTCATCTGAAACATAAGGCTAGATGTACTTGTTCACATTTTTTGGATTTATATAATAATATTATGATCGACAACTAGAAGTGTTTGACAGAATCGGCACGAATGTGAGCGGAGCCGCGGGAAAATCTAGAAACAGCTTTAAAATATGGTATACCACATTCTCACGAGACTTGGGACCCAGTTCACACAAGATTCGGCAGGACAGATCACGTACTACGCTGGTTTTACGCCCCGTTGACTCCATCATCTAACATTTTATTGAATCGATTTATGCATTACCACCGCCACCCTATTTCTAACCGATACCAATTTTGGTCTGGGAATTCTATTACAAATACTGGCCAGTTATATTCGGTACGTTTTGTCTATGGTATTAATGTAATCGAATAGTTGCACCAGCAATAAAGCTATCATTATTAAAGCAGTTTTTTATATACATGACTTAAAGAAACAGATTGAGTTGTGTTAGTAAAAAATTTAACAAAATCTAAATTCTCTGCTATGAGTAATTATGCAGTTATGTAATCAAATTTAGGTAGTGAAAAATTAAAATTCTTTTCAATTTTTCCGTAAATTTAAGAACAAAATATGCGATCTCATACGTACTTAATTCAAAGCTTTAACTTTAATATTCATATAGTTTTGACTATGTTATTATTTGGTAAATATTTCGTTGAGAAGGCATTACAAATATAAAATTAATTCCTGCAGCTATTTTATAAGCTGTTGCGATAATCTCATCGGTATATTGGCAATATCATAAGTCATTTATAGTAGGTTTAATGATAAGTTATTTATGACGTTACAAGATAGGCCATTTCGTAAACTAAGCCTACGCGACAATTAAATATAGTTAATACTTAATTGCAATTTATAAATTGTGCTGTACAAAATAAGCGTTGGTGTCACAACAGCTGTAATCGTAAATCGTTAAAATTTAAACGAGCTTTTAATTTAAATTAAGCTTTATTTACTATTAAATCTATGATAGTAAGCTTTGTAAATAAATTGCTTATTACAATTATGTTTTTTGTATGTCAGCTAGTTATGTTAGTTAGTTATAAATTTTATCTATACTAGAAGCATCCAAATTATAAAAAATCGGTTTCCCCAGTCAAAAGTTCTGAGGTACCTATGAAATATAAAAAAATAGACGAATTGAGAACTTCATTCTTTGTTGAAATCGGTTAAAGAAAGTGTAAATAAATTGGAATTAAAATTGGATTTTTATATTTATCATTTTTAAAAGTAAGTAAAGTATCGTTTTAAAAGTTTTTTTACCAAAAACCTGTGTAACGAATAGCGTATATTATAACTTAGTCCATACAGCCCAGGTCCATCATAGTATTAGTTCGATGTTATCATAAATTAGCAGTATCAATGGTTTAATATAAGTATGGCAGAAAATTTAGCGTACATATGACTCCTTAAAGTGCAGAAGCGTCCGACTGAAATAAAAATTGACCAGAATTTTGAATCAATGTGATTAAGATATCGGATTTCTCATTTCTAATATATCTATTTATCTCAATTGCTACAAAAACCTAACTTACAAATAATGTGATAATCTAGCTGCCTCACTAGGATTCCATGTTTTAGATTTAAAAAAGTCAGAACTCTACTACAAAGGTAATGATTAAAAAAAATGGCAACACCGCTAACTACAAAGAGGGCGCCAAAATTCTAGAGCACACATAAATTATCTGTACATAAATG
>JAOSYY010000001.1:4729355-4756963 GCA_025727935.1 Hebomoia glaucippe | reverse complement strand
TACGTTATTATTAATATTATTTGCAGGTGCTGTGATTAAGACATGTATTTGAAGTTACAAATTGAATCATATATCTCATTAAATATTGAAAGGGTCACATTTAGTGTAGGGTATGTTCTAGTGATGTGCATCAGTGATTAATCGTGGGTTATTTTATTATCTGTGGGATTATAATAAAAATAGATAATAACTTTTTTGAGAACATTGTAGATTATATAATAATCTATAATTAAGCTCATATAGTACATAATTTAAAATTGCATTAACAAACTAACGTTGTATTGGCTTGTATAAATAAATAAGAAATATAAATACCGACTTACAAGTATCAATTTAACGCCTCAAATGAGAACAGTAGTGACAATTTATTGAAATGACATAAAGTTGCAACCCCAAGTTATCTGCGCGACCGCGTGCGGACAATCGTGGCTTTGTGCTGGCAACACTTTGTTATTTTGTCATTTTCCGAACCACTACACGCTTTGCTTTTATTGAGTTTATTTGTAAGATTTAGTTGATGTTAGTTTATATAAGCATCATATTGGATTGCCTTTCAAAAATATAACACCCAGAAAGTATTATGAAGCTTTTAATTAAGTTTTAGCTTATAAAAATCTTTTTGATAATATTCTAGTCACATTTTGTGGCAGAAAATATGTTTTATTTTTTCCGGTTTTGTACACATATTACAAGATAACTTAAGAGGCTTTATTTCTATATGTGTATTTGTATCAAATTCAATCAAAATTGGTTCAGCGATTTTAGCAGAACATCATGAACACACTCAGATTAGCGTTTAATATAATAATTGGTATTAGAATGATGGTTATGATTGTGTAAATGTAAATGGAAACATGATTTCTGCGTAACTCTCATCAAAACATTAGAACCAGCTATGTCAAATTAAATTTTACAAATGTGCAATCTGTTCCAAGCGCAACGAATCGCCCTTTGCGCATTTGCCGAGACATTAGCGGAGATTAGGCCCTTTGTTTGCGAGCCGACTAATTCTAATATTATCTTAAACGAAATTGCGTGTCACCCTTTCCATTGCTGTTTTTTAACGCTATAAATGTTAAATCAAATGTAAGCTTAATTCAATGGAAATTGTTTACAATCTGTGTCGCTATTTCGGGTGGAAAATTGAATTTCGACCTATAAAAATAAACTAGCGGCAAACAACAGTTTCGCCTGCGTTAATAGTATTTAATTTCAAAAGAGATCACAAATTCAAACATTTACCAGTAAAGGGACCGCCAGATCTCCATCGATTTTCGTATAGTGCGAAAACTAATTGTGTTATTCAATAAATTATGTTACGCGCCATAACATCAGCTACTCGTATCTGTCAGTGAAAGTAGTGTCAAAGACATTGCAGAGATTCGCGAGCATGAACAGATAAAAACAATTAGATACAGGGTGTTTGGGAACTGCTCCCGAAGCGAAGACAGGTGATAGTACTAATGATACCTTTGATGTAGGTATGGAATAAAATTAGATCCTGACTAAAAAAAAACATATTTTTCAAAAAACGTTTTAGTAGCATTATTTCGCACCATCGTGTTAGTACAGCTGTTTTTTTTATCATGCTTCATTGCTGGTTCTTTTTTTCTTTTAGTAAAGTAGTGTATCTTTTATGAAACTATCGTTTCTTTTAGCTGTACTTACAAGATGGAGCGTAAATATTGTTAGTAAAAAGTGTTAAGAATGTGTCCTTTTTTAGTCAGGATCGATTTTCTTCCGTCCCTTCATCAAATGTGTGTCATTAGTACTATCACACGTCTTCGTTTTCGGGAGCAGTCCCCAAACACCCTGTATAAATCGTATTTCTATGTACCAATCGTAACGTATTTTATACATATATTATATTTTATAAGCAACAAACCTGTTATTTTGATGTTACATACATACTTTAAATATGTGAAGCCCTTCTCCATATAAAAAAAGGGTTGTCGTAAATATAACGATAACAGTAACGATAAATAAATAAATGTCCAATAATAAATGTCCAAGTTTCGTCCTAGCGCTACAAGTGTTAAAAAATATATAAAAATAACAAGTTATATTAAAATTTTGTATGTTTTTACGAAAGGGGTTTAAATTCGTGTAATTTATTAGTTCTGTCGCGTGTACAATGTCCATAGAGTAACGATCGTCAAGTCACGAATCACAACACAACAAGGCTTTATGATAGGTTAAAATTTTTATGATTATTTATTGTTTTAATGGAAGCAATGATTAAACCTAGAAATATTACATTAAAGATATTTTATAACAAGTTAGGTCGGGATTTAAGTTTTCTGTGTCATGGCTGAATTTTGCAATATTTACGACAAATTTATGAGGGCTATGTAGCCTAGCGGTTGTGTAAAGCAACCGCGACGCCAGAGCGTCGAGGTTCGAGTCCTGGTCGGAACACAGTTTTTTTTTTAAAAAATATGTAATTTTCTGTCCTGCCTCGGGTACCGGCTGCTTGTGGCCGAACACCTAATAATTTATAAGTTCTGTCCGGGTCACGTTACCACTGTTAATAGATGGAAAAGTCGTGAAGTGCTGTGCGCGTTTCGATTTCAGTCTATGAATTTCGAAATAAAAATAAATAAGGCCGGTAGCAAAAAGGCACAATGGTAGAAATGATATAATATGGCTAAGATCTTAAAATCGCATAAAAAAGAAATAAAGTGATCTATTGTAATATATTATAATTATTGTGGCGAGAGACTTGGTTTTAAATTGTTTACAATTTTATAAGCCTACCAGATCTGAAAAGTATTTTTAAACTATTTTTATTATGACATAGATCTATTTAAATAGACAGACATTATCGTATTCATTTATATTTAGTTCTATTAGATTTTGATTTTGATTTTCACCTAGTTTAAATACCCATTCCCTTTTTATACTTAGCAGAGCCTCGCGATTACACCTGTCTGCTAGAGACAGTTACAGGCAGTATTCCGCACCTTACCCTTGTCCTAAAATTGATTTTCTTTTATAAGCCTTCGGGCTACCCCTTCTTGAGTTACCTGTCACGTGAAGGTTAGCAATGCTAGAGTAATCATCGCCAGCAATAAACGTAAGCTTGCACCTCCCACCAAACACAAATGGACTTTTTATGCAACCTGCCTATTCAAATATTAGGCCGGACACACACAGACCGACTGAAAAAAGCAGACTTAACGAGTCCGACAGCCGACTACCGGTCAAAGCAGCCGCTCGGCCCGCGAAACAGGGGCGTGGCGCGTCACGCACAAAACAAACTGCAACGTCAACTGTACGACAGAGATGGAAATATCATAAGCGCACAAGCCAAAGCAAGACAGAGACATGTCCGCGAACACAACTAATTTAAAACTGGGTAATAATTGATGGTGAGTCCAAAACAAACAGACATGGCTGACAAAAAACGATGGCGAACGAAATCTTCATTAGTAGAGGGCGCCACCGGATTCTTAATTTAAAAAACAGTGATTCGACATTATACGCGTTGTTATGAAAAACCTATTTAAAACGGGAGCTACAAAAACAAAGCAGGGAATGACAGCGCTAAATTATGCCGCTATACAGAATGTTTCAACATACTGTACTTAACCGATTGTTATTAATAGATGAAAACCTAAAAAAAGTCCAAAAACGAGCCAACTTCAGATTTCGTTCGTATGACAGACTGACCACTTTTGAGATTACATTAAGAGTTTAAAACTTAACCTAAAAATATTAACTTCTTTCTCCATGCATGTGAAATGTTATGCGATATTTTTTGTCTGTATGTCTAATTTGGATAATCTCTGAAAAGGCTAGACTGCCTTCGATAGAACTTTAACTGACGGATATAATGCTATGAAGGGTAACTAACGCTACTTTCATTTCAAAGTCTATAAAAATTTTTATAAAGCTGAAGAGGCTGTTTATTTGGAAAATTCAGTGTTGGATAGTACATTTATCGAGAAATAATGTGTAATATATAATACTTATGTGACAAAATGAAGTTTACTGGGTCAGCTGGTCATACATAAAATAAAAGCGGGTGAAACTGCGGGATACTGCCAGTACAAAAAACCCACAACCTGTACCTACTCCCAAATTATGACGTAAAATTTTCGTTAACTTATTTATTTATTCCATCCTTTATTCTCGTCTTGTTGGAACACTCTGTAGAATGAATTAATAGCGAATTGTGTCCGTTAAAATTAAATTACTTAGCGGTAGCATCAGTTTGTTTGTAATTAATGATATAATAAATTTGGCTCAATCAAGTGGAAAATTAAATAGGCTTTGAAGAGATGCAAATGTACTTATTGAGATTTAATATTGCAAAGGTAAGTTATAAATTACGGTACAAGTGTATTATAAATCACAAGCCATCATTCAGCTTTGTAGATAATTGCCTGTACCTATCGGTTTATCTCAATCTAGAGATGTTTTAATGATTACAATAATGTACTCGTTGCTATATGACGTGTTATTCCGTTTATAGATATGATAGTTAATTAGTTATGTAAGAAAACTCAGCAAGAAATTACTGCAACCGTAGTTTGGGAAACGTTTTACATCTTAACATTTTGCAACTATATGTTGGTACTATAATAATTTATCCAAACAAGACGGGGTAGTAATAATGGCTTACCACAAGGTGTTCAATTGACCTTGTAGCGATGACAGGCAAGCACTGGATATAAGTTTGTACTCATAGATTGTTCTGAAATTTGTTGGGAAATTGTACCTGATAGACCTTAAATACCGAAAACTATTTGATTTGAAGATGATTTTAAATTAAATTTAGCACATCAAAATCCAATTTATACTTGATTATTAAAAAGGATATTAAAAAATACAGGAGTAATACTAATACTATATAATCCCGAAAACTATCTAAAAATGCACATTTTTTGGTTAGACCTCCGACAGTGTCAAAAGTAATTAGCTAGTTAATTATGAAAATCTGAAAGTATTATATTGATATTGAAATTTAATATAATCAGGAAATAAGAACGTATCTACTCGTTAATATGTGTACATTAATCAGTTTTTACTGCAACTTAAACGTCAACTTTCCACGAACAGATAAAAATTGTTGCCAGGCACAAAAACGTGTCTTGTTTTTTCCTCCCGGTCGGCGCCAGTTACGTCGGCAACACTAAGCAGAAACTTGCCACAAATGTTATGACATATACGTAAGTGGGCGTTCAAAGGAACCTTTTACGGCACGTGTTCAATTTTATGAAAATTATGACGATTTTAAAGTTATTAACATATATATGGTCAGCCTACAAACACTATTAAGTATAATTATCCAAATGAAACAATAATAACTGGTTAAAAAATCCGAATCACAAAACTTATTTGTTGGTAAGAATTAATAGGTATACTACAAAAAATATAATCTTATTCATATTAAAAGACTTGTAAAAATATTGTTTGTTGTACTGTTTCATTACCACAGATAAAGTAAAACTCTTTTTGTGTAGACACTGGCAACATATTACTCAAATATTTTTGACACAATGAACACATTCAGCTGTGTTGCCCAATTCCGTGTGGTCCTCTTTTGTCTTACTGTTAAATAAACATAGCAATAAATAACCTCAAAGATCTTCCTAATTTGTTGTACAAACAACACTTCCGTTCATTTTTTTTTGTAGCAGGACAATCACAAATTACTATAACATGCCTCATATGGCTGAATACCTTATCTTCAGTTTTTCAAAAATTTATATTAAATGGTTTTGTAAATATAATGAGAAATCGTGCACATACAATTAAAAAAATATCTTAAAAATAATTCATAATACAATGTTGAGTTGATTAAACTGGGGGAAATTATCTACGTCTTAATAATTTCTAATCCTTTCAAAGTTACCAAAAACATCATATATTATACTAGCTTCTGACAGTGTCGTAACGTGGATTTTACACTTTTGATTATATTATTGGATTTTTAATAAGGATCCTTTTTTAGATAAACGTACTATACAACACTGAAAGAATTTGTCAAATCGGACCAGCGGCTACTGAGGTAAGCGCATTCAAACAAACAAACAAACCCTTCAGCTTTATAATATTAGTAAAGATTCAATATAGTCGGAGATATTACAAGTCATTTAAGCAAAAGCCCTCTTGGTGTTTCTTTTGCTAAACAGGAGTCCCAAATGAAGCTTACCTCGTTAGAACAAATTGGTAACACGAGACGATCGAAGTGAATACTCATGTGGGGATATGCAATTTGCCTATTGATATTAAGTTGTGTAAAATTGTTATTAGTGCAAGGGAAAGTCTCTATTTTGACAGAACCTTGAATGAACAAAAGTAAGAAGCTAAAGAAAATGAATATCGAACATTGGAAAATTTAAAGTCTAAATATAAAACACTGACATTAATGTAATTAAAGTTAAGAAATAAATCGAATTATTTAACCAAATATTCGTTCAATTAAAATACTATGTCGGTTATTCTATATAAAAGTCTGTCAAACGTCAAACTTAATCTCTTAATTAGCAGCTAACGGTTCAAACAAACAAACGGTTAGTTACAGTGTTACAAATAATTTTTTCTTTAATTTATGTATATCTGTCTTAAAAAATCTTTTTGTTGGATCAAAAACATTTTTATAAATGCATATGATAACAAACATTACTTATAACACAATTTAAAAATTTGTCACCGCAAAAATCTCTGAAACGGCTGAACCGATTTTGGTAGGACTTTCACTAGCAGATAGTAGTAAACGGAGTAACTTACATATTTGGTACCTAATATTAACGTAGGACACTGGTCTTACAAATAAATTGAACGTTACATTTATGATTTTATATCGTTAACCTTTCTTCTATAGTGTTTTACAATTAAGATTAACGAAGTATTCATATGTAACGTTAGATATTATCGTGAATAATTAGTGTAAGGATCTATAATGTCGGCAGATTTAACGGATAATGGGATAACATGATCTTTTACAATCCTACGCTGCTTGTGGTTCAAGTTTGTGGCTTTTACGACACGAGCATACTTTCTATTTATATTTAATTTTATTTTATTTTATGTTAATTGCTTTCTTTTCAAGGAAGAAAATTCAACTGGAAAAATTTAGTTTTAAATGTAATAGCGTGCTCAGACATTTATTGAGATGATTTTTTAAACTTTTGTTTTTTTAATAATTATACACTGTCAAATTCACAAGATATAGCAACATAAAGATCATCTTATCCCTATTTATGGATGTTATTGAAAAAAAAATAGAGAATTAATATCTATTGGTAACCATAACATTTTTGAAGATATCCGTTTAAAGGCATCAATTATCTTTATCTATATATATATACGCATCCAAATTAGCATATTACTTTAGGAGCTACGTCGATACTAACAAAAACAGACAGACAAATTAATAGACAAACACTTCAAATTCATAATTCCTCTATTTTTTTGTAGAGCTTAAAAATAAATGTTATCTAAGAGTTTTTTCTTAAAATCGCTGTCATCTTGTAACTTACGCTCGTCCATACAATAACATGTTACTTAACTCTGAGGTTAAGGCAAGGGCGCGTTACCGCACCACAGAATACATGTATTATTTGTGTTAACGAATTAACTCGGAAAATAACTCCCTCACTGTTATGAGTTACATTTTAGGTTTTAGACGATTATTGCGTTATGGCTTTCCTAATAACTTAAAAGCTACTGGAATTTCATTCTGAAATATCCTTTTGCCCACAGAAAAGCGATTGAAGTCTTTAGTCTATGAAATGACTATAACACAACACGTACGTACGGCCTCACGCAAAATGAGCCTCGAGTAAAAAAAACAAAATCTAGAAACGAGAAGGCGAAAATTAAAGTAAACCTTCTGTATTATTCTTAAGTTTATATAACGGGTGTTAGGGGACCGCTCCCGAAAACGAAGGCAGATGATTGTACTTCTAACACTTTTGATGACGGGACTGAAAAAAAAACGATGCTGACTAAAAAACACATTATTAAAATGTTTTATTGGCGTTATTTCGCTCCATCATGTTAGTCCAGCTGTTTTAGTAAAGTATTTTTATGAAACTATCGTTTCATTTAGCTGTACTAACATAGCGTAAATAATGCTAATAAAACGTTTTAATTTTTTTTTTATTTTAGTCAGAGATTTATCGATTTTTTCGTACCATCAGCAAAGGTGTCATGATTACTAACATCTGTCTTCATTTTCGGGAGTGGTCCCCAAACATCCTGTATGATCTTTTATGAAGATACCATGCAGTAACATTTAATACATCAACATATGTCTTAAAGTGATTTCTCCAATACGAGTTTTGTTTAAAATATCAAGACACTTTCAATTTATCGTCTTATATTTATGTCTGTGTCGGTAACAACACGTCGTAATAATGTGTTCAGGCTGGCCTATTGTCGCTATTGTTCAACGCTAAACTTGTTCACCTAAATCGTAATACTACACTTTAGATACTAAATAGCATATCTCATTGTTGCGAACGATAAACTAGAAAATGAATAGATGCAAAACGCCTAGTATCTACTTAGTTACGGCAGGCGATCTAATGTTGACTATGCCTCGGGGCTTTCCAATGTTATCTTAGAATTAGAGATAGTGATAGGGCAAATCAGACTAGAATTGGATGCAAAAAAGAGCAAAATAGCTATCCACTATTTTTGATATACCGATTTTCTGTCACATTAGAGAAGCTAAAGTATATTAAAAAAGTGATTTGACCAACTGTATTATGTACATGAGTATATTTTTGACATGAATGTTTAATACATTTTTTTTTAAATAACAGCATAAAGTGAGTTATTCAAGATTTGTGGGTTGTCATATTATTACGAATAAGCGTTCAATTCATATTATCCATTAAGAGAACCACAGTAACAGAAAGCAACGCTTATATTATAAAGTGAAATGGTGAAAATTTTCCAAGTCATTAAGCCCAAATTCTATTAGCTAAATACATTAATTTATTTGGCCATGCGCAGACGTGATCACTCAAACTTTTTCTTTTATAGCTAGGATGATAAGGCCATTTGGTTTACTCAACGCAACCAATATAAGTCATAATAAACAATCGATAGTCAATCAAACATACTGAATTAGGATTCGAGTATTTCTATTGCATTATAAATAACGTATACAGCAGATAAGGTTTACAACGCCGCTCCGCTGCTATTTGAATGTAAAAAGGTGTGAAGTAGGAACGATACTCAATTACTAAAACCGGACTGGTGGCTAATTATCTGAATTCTTAATTTAAATATGCCTTTTTTGTTTTAATGGATTCACAAATTCAAAAATTGAGGAAGAAATATTTCTTTTAACTTATGTTACGATAATACGATTATTTTGTAAACATTGTGTGTATGCTGGTAGGGCAGATTACTTTCATAATATTTCTTTATGATAAATTTTATTAACAGGGGAGAATATTTAGCAAAATTAACTTAGGATTTTTTTTTATCATTGCTTGAATACGATTTTTTAAAATTAAGCAAGAACTGAAATATTTCGAACGTCGAAAAATATACATTACTGTGCAAATTACATTTAATCGTTCTATAACTTTCAAATATCTTTGCTAGTTACATAACTCACAAGAAAACGGTAAACATACTATTATCGCTATTATATTAAAGTAGGATATGTAAAGAGGTGTGAACTACACAGAATCTCAATTACCGAGTAACCAGACGGCTCTCTAATTACACGATTTCATATATTAACTGCAGCTTTGTGCCAATTACATCGTTAGTGCATAATGAGGCTGCTTGAGGCAGTCTTGATCAGGTATTTCTAGATTCAGATATATCTAGAATACTAAAATGTATTATGAGATTCTTGAAGAATTTAATTACATTCGCTCATAATAAAATTATGATCTGTGACCGTATGCAATAAAATTTTCCATTCTTATTGATACAGAAGCTTATTTCTTTCATAGATTAATATTGAATCGTATTAAGTGTCTGCTATGAAGTTTCCTGAGAGTTAGAAATGGAAACATTTTATTTAGACGATCTACTTAAATTGACTGAGTAGACAATTACGCGAGATAACGCAGTTTCCGGGTAATTTATAAAAAAAAATATTTTGTTATTAATAGT
This sequence comes from Hebomoia glaucippe, assembly GCA_025727935.1. NCBI lineage: Eukaryota > Metazoa > Arthropoda > Insecta > Lepidoptera > Pieridae > Hebomoia > Hebomoia glaucippe. The sequence continues at coordinate 4,746,868 of JAOSYY010000001.1, read as the reverse complement.
TATACCGTTAATCGAAATAGAGATTAATCTAACAAGTCATAAGCCATGAAAATATGTCCAGCAGTTTTCGAGTTATAAATAGTGTAAGTAACACAACGTTGTGTAGATATAAATAATTTTCGTTACTGTAAAATATTGATTAAGTTCAGCGTCGCATGCTCCCAGTCCATAATCGTTAAAAAATGTTGAATTCCACTAATTAGTTACTAGTTTACGATATCATTACTTATATGAAACCAGCTTTTAATCGTTATTTACAAGCACAGCTTGACAGTTTGTGGTTTGTTCACTAAATACTACTGAAAAATATTGCTTGACTACAGATTATAATTTCAAAGTTGAACTGAATTATTTCTGAGTTCGATGACAATTTTTATAATTATGACATTTACGAATAAGGGAGCTTTTGGTAAAAAAGACCAATAATGTAGAATCGCTTCTATTAACAAAAAACTTCAAATCGTTTCTCATAAAAACACACGCCTATAATATCTAACAACAGATAAACAATGGTAAAAATGCCAAAATATTATTCTAAACTAGCCATTTCCATACACCTTCTACTTGTCGTAAGCAATAACTGCGATAAAAACAATTTTAATTCTTATAACGCTCGAGGCAACAAAATTATCGTTTTGAAACTAGCTTCAATCATGATGTAATGTCTTTTAAATACGCTACGGTGTGAATCCATCACGCGGCCCCTTTCATCTTTGCCCGACGGCCAGAAGGCATTGTCTTTTGCCTGTGTTTTATACATTCCTTAACATATCTATCGTACAACATATAACTTGCATGGATTATTTTTAACCATAAATCAAGTTAATATATATTTAAACGTAAAACGCAAACTTTGAATCACTTTTTAAGAATATTTTATGTGTGCGATTTAACACAGTGGCAGTTTGAGAAATTGACTAACTTCAAATATGACGGTCGAATTTTGGCCACTGGATTAATTTTAGTTTTCATAAATCTATGTTATTAGTTATTTCGTAAAACTATAAATTCAAATCGGTAATAAAACTGTCTGTCATTTATAAACAATATACCTACCTGTAAATAAATATACTAAAGTAGGCATTGTACTAGTTTAAAATTACTGGCAATAATTTTAATTAGGCTTAAAAGTAATTGAATTCAATTGGTTAAATTCGTATTTTACCTGTGAAAAAAATGAGCAGCAAGTATATTTCAATATTTTACTATATAAATTGCCTATTCTTGTATGTATTTATATATTTTTTCCTGAAGTACAGTAGTTAACGTGGGTGTCAAAGATTAGTTTCCACCATAATTAGACAATTTAATAATGTCATCTAACGGAGCGAATCTTCGCTGAGATCAAACAGCCGAATCGTTACAAATCATTATAATAACGGCATTTAAAATGTCAATTTATGGTAAAACTATATCTCTGTCGAGATTTATAAGTCGTGATAGTTGAAATGTAAAAATTATGTTAATTATTAAGTAATTTTATAAACTTGTTCTTAAAACAAACTTTGCCATTTTTTTCGGTTTCATGAATATTTAATTTATAATGAGACATAAATATCCTCTAATGAGTAATTATTTTTTTCGAGCTATAAAAAATATTGTTATATAAAATATAACATAAATTTTATTATATATGACGTCCGGGTTTCGTATCAGCGTTTATAGATAGAAAAGTTTTGAAATTCTGTAGTTCGCATTTATACTTTACTCTATGCTTTTCGGGATCATAAAAAATAAAAAAATTATTCAATACTTAATAATTTTATATTACTGGCTGGAATATCGAATAAACCTCTACTTGTCGGTCGGCGTGTAAAAAAAGTTAACTCGAAGATCATCACAAAATAAGTAGACCGCGAGTGAAGGTTTAAAACTATGCTATGATATAAAAATAACCTAATTGACCTACCTAGCAGCAAGCAGCAAGCTTCTTATTAAAAGTTTAAAATTATCGACAGTTAACATGTAACTATTACGTTATCAACACAATTAATCAAGTTTAATTGAATTAGCATCATTTAAATGTGCACATTTAAAATACAAAACCTATATAACAATACTACACCTGTTTCACAGCAAATGAATTCGGAATTTGAAGTAATAAAAATGGCGTCATATTTTTATTGGCATTTCAAAATGAAAGCGTATCAAATTGATGGAATCTCATTTACATTAATCGCATAAATTAATAAAAATGCGAGATGTTGAAAAGTTTGTAATAATATTGTAATATCTTAATTTTAAAGGTATAACTTTTCACTTATATTCATTGGATTAGACTGGACTCATCTGTATGTATATTGTTTTATTTTTAATCTGTTGAAATTTTCAAACTTAAAATATGTTTCAAATTTTGACAATATTCAAAATCGTATAATTGCAATGAGTATTGTAATTGAATCGACGTGTTTTGTGCTCATTCTGTTAGAGAAAAACTGGAAAAAAACGAAAAATGACTAAGTAGTAATAAAATATCTACTTAATTCACTTTACATCTAATTATGTAGTAACAAAAATTCGTTTAACAGTTTTTTGGCAAAATAAAATACGGTTATAACCGAGGTTTTTACCAACATATTTGCAGGCTAAAATTACGTATGAAGCCCAGCGTAAAAAACAATTACTCTAAAAACGGAAAGATTATTAGCATTACACAAATTAGGACATCGCAAATTAGAATCTTACCAGACAGTTCATAAATAACGTTTTATTATAATAATCCGCTGGGAATATTAGATGTTGGTCAGTAAAATGTTTAATGCCATATTGGTTTTCAAGTTTCGATGTAATCGGTCAACGCTCGACAGATTGATGTGTTTATTAGTGTGGTACCGACAAACTCGTAGTAACTGTTATATTTTTATTTATGTACATATATAGGGTGGGTTTTTTTTATGCGATAGGAAGGCAAACGAACATACAGTCCACTTATATTAAGCGATTCCTATCACTCATGGACACCTCAAGATCAGTAGATCTAGAAGACTCGTTGCCAACTTTAAGACCTAAGACATATTGACATTATTTGGCAATTTTAGGACGTTCTGCTACCATCTTTACTTATTTTTATTTGGAGTATTCGGAAATCCATAAACTGAAATCGAAACGCGCTCAGCACTTCACGAGTTCACCAGCTTAACAGTTGGCTTACAAGTACATTTTGGAAGCTGTAATCTTAATTGCTATTTTAAAGTCACATTATAGCTATATTGAAAAACTTGAAATCGATAACACTGCGTTGTGCTGTTTAATATCTAAAGAAACGCTAAGTACAAAATATAACTTAATTTTTATGTCATAAACTAAATCACGTGATCCGAAAAACGTTATTAAACATTAAAATTAATTTGCAAAGCATCACCGTCAGTCATATCTCCACAATACGCATATAAACAGGTTTCTTTCGGAGTAAGGTACGTTTTTAGATAGTTATAAAACCGAAAGTAGGAGCCAGTTGGTCTCGGGTGCCGCTTAATCGTACTTTAATAGCTTCGGCGTTTCACAAAGACATTGTATTTCATTTCATTGACCGCAGTGCACCGTTCAGAAGCAACACTAGTTGATATGGAGCCTTAACTTAGTCTCAAGTTATGTTTAAGTTAATACTTGTTTGTACGACTATTAGACGTGATTAGAAAAGCAGAGGATGTACTTGTTAACTAGATTCGCTTCTCACGGGTGCAAATTACTAACGATGAGAACAAGAAGTCTAAACTTAACTGTCGTTAATACAAGCTATTACATTTAATCAGCTATGTGTTCTTAACTAAATTGTAGATAGTTATTTTGTAAATTGTTGCATGGATTTAAATGTTTAAGAAATAGTTTATTAGCCTGGGAAAAAAAGTAGCTAAAAATAAACGACTTGGTTATAAATGAAAATAGTCCGTAGACTTAGCACAAAAATGTCTTAATGAAGAATAATTTAGCTTTATCAGAACCGAATCAAATTCGCAAGGAATTTTTTAAAATAGCCTTAAAGTATAACAATTGGATTCTCTGAAATTTCACTGTCAACGAAATCGGATATTCTTAATTCAAATCTAGTTTATTTTTTTAATTTCGATTAACACCCGCTGCTCGTCATAACCAGCCAGTACGTGACCGCGGCGAAGCTTTGATATCCAAACTTTTTATATCTTTTTTTTAATCGCGGCTACCGGGCAAAGGGCTGTTATAATTCAGCCTTATTTATGCAAAATAAAAACGGAATCATAAAGATTTATTGTGTGGACGGGGTGGGCCGACTCACGAATTAAAATGCTTATTTTTTAATTTGTGAATTTGAATGCATCTCTTTGAATGTGGAGACATTGTTGTTAAGTTGCATTGTAATTCTTACCAAAGTAAAGGTTTTCATTTTCAAATTAATTTAATTACAGTAACTTTATTAGACCTATATTTTTTTTACAGTCTAGGTACGCATTTCATGTATTTTGCCTTACAAAATTGAAACTGTTTTCCACTTATTACAAAATACAATCCTAACATGCTGGCACATTTCCATTTGTCCACACTCACTAAATATTTTATTATTGGTTAAATCCAATGGCAGCATTATCGAACCCTTTATAACTCATATTTATAGATATGTTGTATAAAAATAGGTGTAAGTTCATTGGAATCCATTGTATGTGTGAGTTTTATTTAGTGCCTGTCTTAAAAACCTCAAACCCTTTAGTAGTCGATTTACTAAAACGAACTATGTTGTTTATGAACCTTACGACTTTTCATGTAGTAATATTTAATATATCATCATAATACAAGTACTATTTTTTAGTCTTTACTTAAACAAGTTTTTATTAAATACAAATAATAAATTCTAAAATCTCAGAAAAATAATTTCCAAATAGGTAATCTAATTTTGATCTTCTGAAAAAAGAAAAAAACAACATCTTCAACCAATTTCGCATACGATCCATTTATGAATGGTCTATCTTTTGTTTTGCCGCCAAACGGATCGACCCGTGAGAATTAGTTGTGCCCTTCTAACAACCATACAAACATATTGTTATGGGCTCCAAACAGGCTTTTACGGAGTTTTTTGAAGTTCAAATCGGTTACTTTGGTACTATACAGTCCCCGTTGTGTCGTTTGTATAATATTATTTTCCGGCAGATAGGAAAACTCATCGTACCGACTGACTATATCACAGATTAGCCGAAAACAGGCGACAAACAAACAAATATACAGACAAACATCAACAAAATTTATAGTATTGTGTTGCTATTAATATGTACCATAATTATATACTTATAGAGATAAATTTATTAGATACTAGCTGACCGAGTAAACGTCGTTTTGCCACATAAACATATAAAATTTAGGGTTGTATGTTTTTCTATATGCTATATCATAAAAAAAAACAAAATTTTGGGGTGGATCACCAAAAATGGATAGTAGCCGATTCTCAGACTTACTGAATATGCATAAAAAATTTCATAAGAATCGGTCATGCCGTTTCAGATGAGAATGGGAACGAACATTGTGACACGAGAATTTTATATATTAGACTGTTATGATATAACAAAGGACACGCCAATTATATTTATACCTAGCTACTATAGATGTATATTAAAACTCAATAAGACCAGTATTTAAAAGTAGATATAAACGACTCTTGTAAATACGATTAGGTAATACAGTCTAACCGTAACTTAGCGAGTGAGAAGTCCGCGAGAGAGGGACGGCTGTCGAAGCGGGCGGCGGACGCCAAAGGCGGCGGCGAGCGCTAATTGGAGAGCGCGGCGTGATCAAAGACCTCCGACACTACAACGTTTATATTAGTCAGATACTCTTGCGCATTGATTAATTTCAGATCCGCAATTAGTACCTTTGTTCGGGTCACCCTGTTGCTGTTTTGGTTATTAAATTATCGATTAACTATAACAAATGCTTACATGTGGACAATATTGTGTAAAAATACAGATATGAATCAAGAGATATTGCCCGTACAGATAGGCATAGACTTTAAACTTACTACGAAACTCTCCTTTCGCTTCTTTTGTTCCCGTTTATATTTTTAAACATGCACGCAAAGAATAAACATTTTAATGTAGCCTTTAAACGTAAAATTTTTAAACATTTTCTATGAACTTTCAGCTTGTGCTTTGGAGACCTAAAATACTTTCTAGCACGCTTTTTGTATTCAGTTTCCTAAGATAACAGTTTTCAAAAAATTTACATTTTCCTCAAAGTTTGTTATGAATTTCTTGTGGCTTAAATACGGCCTATATCTTTTCGCACAGAAGAAAACAAAACGAGTATGGGCGCAGCACAAACCGAATATCCTACAAAGTCTTTAAAAATTGTTAAGATAAACTCCATAAGCCCGTCTAGGTCGACTAGCAGCTGTACCTTTCGTAGTCATAAAGATGTACCTTAATGGTAAGGGCCACAAAGAGGTAGAATTATTAGTGGTCTAGGTCTAACGAATTTGTTGTGTACAAATATTAACAAGCTTAGGCTTTCTGAATATATTGTGTCCCAAACATACAAAAAGCTAAACGATTAGTCAATAGCAGCGTATAACTCTTGCTAAGTTTCAAAAGAGCCGCTCTTTTGTCCGTTTGCTCGCATTTACCCGTGAAGTGCTGACGTTAAGTCAATTCCTTACGCTTCTCAAACTTTTCTCTCGCTTTATCACTTTAAAACCTGAGCCTTTTCAATTATTTTAATTATATTAGACTGTTGTTCAGTAATGTTGCTTAAATTAAAGGAATATATGTTTTATCAAACGTCGTTTCATATTATGTAGTTAAAATAAAAATTATTAAATCATATTTGAAGTCGTATATCTTATTAAATTTAATACAACTAATTATACTAAAGAAATACTTTCATTATAATTTTTGAAACAGCTGACTGCAATAAAACATTTTCAGTCTGTAGGCCTACCTATATTTTTACATCGCAATGCAAAGAATTTAAAAAGAAAACAAAATTTAAATTTCGAACTATCCCCATAAGTGGCGGTTAACCGTCCAAAGCGCTTCTAATTCATAATGAACGGTTGTAATAACAAAATCGAACAGGATCGATCTAGATAGCATCGATCTGGCCGATCGTTGATCGATGAAATGGCTTAATCTTGTGACTATGACCGTATTAAAAATTTATAAAATATAGAGGCGTTTCATTATAATTACAGATGCATGCGCTACGCTTATTACTTTTCTGGTCTATGCTTCACTGAAACAATTTGCAATATTTTACCAGTATACAATTTTCACGACTTTTTAGCCGAGATTCTATTTTTAACTTCGGGTAAAAAAGATAGGAGGTTGATATGTATTATAGCTCCTAAAAGAGTTTGCGATTTTTGTTATAAAGATGATATAACTGAAGTGGTTCTTGGTTATATTTATATCAGAAATTATATAGTTATTAATTATATACGTGTTAATTATTTTCTGGTAATACACTTAGATCTTTAAACGAAGTTAAACACGACACTAAATATCGAAAATAAATATTTGATGAATAAAAAGTAATTACGTAAGTCTTGTGATAATAACACTGTTTTTGCAACTCCAATACTATTATTTTAATAATAATTACGAATTGTCATCTAAGGAATGTCGAAGTTCATTCTACGAGTATTAACATAACACTGTATATAATTTTGATTTCTCTATGTGTCCGACTTAACTTTTCTTATGGAGCGATTTTTTTTCTTTTTAAATACGTAACCGGTTCTGATATACACATGTTGCAGCGCCGGTGGTCGAACTTGGAACTAATTGTGAGCCATTAACCCGATTAATGCTTGTCTTGTGAACACTTATACAAAATGGATCTTTAAAAGAATTCTGTTGTTGTTAGGTACTTAGTTTTTTATATGTACTTATATCGGACCGGGGAAATATTACGATTCAAATTAATGGTCTATTCTAAAAACAACATTTATCTATACACCAGCTGATGTATCCGACGTTTATATTGGAAATGGTGACTTTAAATCGATATTCGTGAACTTATTATGTCTTCTTAAAAAGACAGGTAACCTAAGCTAGAAAAACCTATATTCTACAATCAGTAAATCATAGCGTTAATTATATACAATGAAATAGTACTTCTATAAAAGTTCATAAGTAAAATATTTTTCTGAACATAGAAATGCAGGTGTTCTCAAACATTATGGCCTTACGATAATTGAAAATAAATAACAAAATTAAATCTCCTTTAATATCTTAGAAACTGTACACAGACTCCAGTATGTGCAAGAACTGGCGTTGACTATAAGTAGAGTTCGTCGAATATATAGAAATCGTGTTCTTATTGGCTACTAAACCCCTACAACGCTATTAATACTCGCATTCAATCACAACCAGCCACTGTAAGTTTAATTAAGAACTCTATTATTACCGAATGCTCCTTTCTTAGTGCTAAGAGATTATTACGACGGACGCGTTCTAAGCGCCGCGATTTTCAAAAGAATTGGTGATTTTTTCATATCAATTATTGATTTTATAGTTTATGACAGTTTTCTTGTAAGAATTTACTTATTTTTTTAGGTTTTCTACTTTATTATTTACTATGTGTAAGTCAAGATTTCTCGAAACGTTATAAACTCAAGAAAATCGCATAATTCTTGCAACTGATTCGTTTAAAGATAATTACTAGCTCGTTTCAACGTTAGATTCACCTACAAATTTAATATTAAAAGCAAATATTACCTTCAAAAGACATCGATTTAACACAATTATGTATCTATAAGCCTAATTAATTTACTTACTTGATATATTTCATACTGAAAAACTACTATAGTATTGGACGAAGTACAAAGTATGTTTTACGAGAGAATCGAATTAGATGACATTAAATATTGATATTCAAAGTCATTGAAACTCGCTACCGTTCTGAAACATTCTTAGTAAGCTAGTCGATTAGTCAAGTCAGGATTAGAACAACAATGAAACCGGTTGGGTATGACGTTATTGTATAGAGCAAATCGACGGTTTATTGCGTCCTACTCGGCTGCTTGCTATTTATAGACGGGAAAGTAAAAGTTTTCAATAAAATTAAAATATGTATATATTTTTTAAGCTCTTAATGAGCAATTGGACTCGTGTTTCTGTGAAGATTTATAAAGAAAATTCTTTATTTGGTCGTCTTTCTTTTATGCGTTCTTAACGATAAACTTTAGAAACAAAATTAGCTTCTGTCAGCGACTTCGCTGGCGTTCACTTCGATTTTTACACCTTAGGTTACGTTATTGGACTTTTAGTAAGGATATCTATTTTTTTATATATATAATATAACGTTTAGCCGTCATCGATAAATGTACTATCCAACACTGAAAGAATTTTTCAAATCGGACCAGCGTTACCTGAGATTAGCGCGTTCAAACAAACAAACTTTTCAGCATTATAATATTAGTATAATTTAAACAATATTTTATAATCTGAAATAATTTTTTTTTAGTACATAAGTACTCATGCAAAGATTATCTGTGGTATCGTAGCGACTAAATTAGCGGGCTGATTTTGAGGCGGGATTTTCTTTTCCAAAGTGCATGGAATTAAGTTGAATGCAATAATTAATTTAATTTCGTGCTGGTAAGGCTTTTTTTATACGATAGGAAGGCAAACGAGCATATAGCTCGCTTATACTAAGCGATTCCTGTCGGCCATGGACCTCTCCAAGATCAGTAGACCTAGAAGACGCGTTACCAACCATAAGGCCTTAGACATTGTACATAATGTTTATCATATATAGTGACGTCCTGTTAACGGCATTATTCATTTTTATTTCGAGTAATCGGAAATTCATATCTTTTTGTCCAAGTTAAGTATTACATGAAACGGTGAAGCAAGACAAGACTCCATTATTTAACGGTAACCGCCAATTATTAAATTACCATGGCTTTACGAAATCGCCAGGACAATGAAGAAGAAATAATTTCAAAATACGATTTAGCAACGTTATTATTGCAAAAGACAGTTGTCATCTGCGGTCGTATTTGTACCAGAGGTGTTTGGTATTGCGTTTTATTTCCAACCGCATTCAATTTGAGACGAGGAAGCCGACTCAATTGAAATATTTGACAGATGGATTTAGGTTGCACGTATTTTCTGCGTAACTAGTACCTATAACCTTGTGTTAACTAAAATGACCAGTGAATATAATTTGAAATTTATTAACTTAATCTCGTTTGTTGGAATAATAATAATTATATTATTTTATATAGATTTAAACTCTACGCTTTCCTTTTCACGCTTCTGCGTATTCAAAAAAATATTCTTATAAACGAAACAGAAATTTTAGCTTCGCATACTATTCATATAAAAGTAAACGTTAATGGCATTTCTATAACCACTGCTGCCTTAGACGGTTAAAAGCGAAATGCATTAAGTTGTATCTGAGTGTGACATCGTATGCATCCTAAATGAATAAACAGAATTTAATTTATTCAGATATTATATATAGTCCAAATAAATTTAACAGTTCGTCTTTGAGCAGAGTAGTCTATTGGTTGTGAAAATTCACATTGTTTTTTACCCTTAGTCAGAAATATAGCTGAGTATTAAATGAAGTAATATAAGATAATAATTGTTTAAAAAAAACTAATTTCAAAACTGCACACTCTTAATTAGAAACGCAAATGTAACTACAATTTACGGTAAAATCGATACAAACAAGAGAATTGAAACACTAATTTCCTTTAAACAATTTCAAGCATTACCTTCTCTTAATAACAGAAACTAGTAATAAAGATAGTGTATACGTAAACTTTTCCATTTCCCGTATGCGATCGCTCTGTTATTTATCGCGCATATCTGTCATCCGTCCGCCATTGTTCCATATTCAAATGGACCAATGAGAGGCCGCGGTTCTAAACGGAGCGACGCATAAACAAACATAATTCAATTAACTGGTTGGCGTTCATGTTTTGTTTTCTTATCAAATCTTATCATGTGTGACAAATTGCTGGCTAATAGATTGCTTTATCAGCATTGAGTAATGTGCTAGAATTATAATTGGACCGTATTAATCTTAGTTGATGAAGACTATTGGCTGTTTGATTCATAAATGTTTTATAATTTGTTTTTGGGCAGTTTGTTTTGTGCATGCAGTTTAATAAACTAAACGGATTTTCTATCATTTTAAGGTTCGATGCAAAAATATTGATGTTCTAATTTTGACTTGCTATTATGTATGATTATCTGTAGCATTGTAACTCTTATACGAATGGGCCAAATTTGATGTGATTTTGTTTGAAAGCTGATGTGATCGGTGGTTTGTAGGTACAACAAACTAGGATCTGTTGTGGCGTTTGATTATTTGTACTAATGTTTTGAATTTGGTTTTGTTTGAAGCAAGATCGCAATTAGTTTTGGGGCCTTGCATAATTAAATTCTTTTGTTCCCGACATTTGATTCTGAAACAATTCATTATATACAGACATATTATTCTATTTACAATTTAAACCACAATATCACACGGACGTTACTTGTTTAAGAAATGTATACATAGCTGCTATAGTAAAGGAGCATTTACATTGATAAACATTTCCATTGCACCAGAAATTGAAGTTCAATTGAAAAGGAATTTGTACGATTTAAACTTAACTTTTTAAAAGCTCTTCAATTCTTATTTAAGAGCAATATTTGGCACAGTGAACCTTATTGTGCTTTGTCAAAACATGTTTAAATTTATACAATTTCGACTCTTAAATCCCTTTAATAAGGCAGTATTTTCTTTGAAACAATAATAAGTGTTGTTGTTGAATGAACAAAATGAGCGCCTATTGTAACAAGTCGTGACGTAAATTGAATGAGATGCGCAATTTTTCCGAAATGAAGATTCCTTTGATTAACTGCGGTTTTGCACCAAAAGTTTTGTGCATTTAATTATTAGCTGTACGTACATATGGCGTTTTCGTTATCTTAAAATAATGACTTTTAATTATCGAAAAACTGTGTTTGATTGTTGTACAATTTTATATTTTTTATTAAACCACAACACAGGCCTTTGAATAAAAATATAATTATACTGCATGTACAATAAACAATACGTTTCAGGTTAAGAAAAGATATTTAATTCAAATCTTAATGTGTATAACCAGTATGTCTTATTTGGAACACAATTTTTATTATTATTTAGAGATATGATAACATTATTTTCGTTATAGTGTTTACTATGGGTAATAAAAGTTTAAATAGTCAATTGTATTAAATTTATTAAGTGTATCCGGGCACAAAATGCCTAAAAAATCTTCATAAATTATATCTAAGAAACATCTAGATCTTGTTAGTCTCAAAGAAGCCACATCAAAATCGATCTGAACGTTTACGAGCTACGATACACAGACACACAGACAACGCAGACTATAAACCCATTATTTTGGGGTTAAAAATACCTTTGCGTACATTAAAGCTATATATTCTAATATTAAGAGTCCCGATAAAAATTAATCGTACGCCCACACAAAAAGAAATACAACAAAAAACGTGTTATTTTAAATGTAGCTTAATACGTGACCACCTGACAACGAAAACTCACAAAACCATCACTAAAACACATAATTACTGTAAACGCAGTCGGCACAGGGCAAAGGGAATCAATCGATTAACTTATCTAAATCAATATCTCAGGGGAATTAAAAAATAATATTTCCGAAAGGTGTCGGTCAGGAAAAATATCTTTAGATATATCTACACTACTGTGTACAGGTGTATCTAGATAGATGTCTGACTTGATTAATTTATATCTTTTAGATAGTTAATGTGTTTGTTATTGTTAGAATATTCAAATAATAGAATTAGTAAGGTGTGGGTCTATGATATAAATTCTTCTCTATGATTTAATTTTCTGAAACCGTTTTGAATGGAACTCTATAGAGATATCTAGACGACTCAACTTTTAGACAATTCTCTAGTTATATATATGTTAAAATTCAAACTATCAATTATTATTGATTTCTTATTTACCTACTTTATTTATATCCACTGTTAAGCCTCTTCTTAATATGAAAATTAATCTTTTCCATTTCGCAGATTTTACTTTGTGGTAATAATATTAAGATAGATTACTGTTTAATTCATAAATTAGAAATTGAGAACTGAGAAAATAATAATAATTTAATATTTCACCGTCGGTTAAAAAATGTTCCCAGCCTTAGCTTTTGCAAAGGATCTTGTCGCGTCTTGTCGGTCGGTTTATTTACAAAAAGGCCTGTAATTCGGCACTCGGGGTGTCCTAATATAGGGTTATTAAATAATGACTCGCTGCCGACGGTAAAACTTATACAACATATTAGCCTGCGTCATTTATTTCATTAAAAAGACTACATTACATTAAAAATGTTTACAACAAAATTTTATTAAATTCTGTTGATTAATCAAGTCAATATTTAATTTATGAAGAGATTTAAATGTATACTCAAAGGTATATTAATGTAATTTAAAACTAATTTCTACTTCAATTTGCTTAAATATAACGTATTTATACGTTTCTAATTAAAACATTCAAAATTATCAACTGTACCCCAATTCATACCAAACTTCAATTATACCGTATCGACCACTATAAAGTGGCAGCATATTTCGTCGAATGACTTGTAACAATCTTCATCAGATGGACAAGAGATAGGACACGATGAAGGTATCCGAATAATATAATTAAATTAACCCTAGCACCTGCTTCGCTCTTATTCTATAGGAGTGAGGGAGACAACATATGCACCTTGCATTCTAAATGATTTTTTTTGGGAAACTGATCACAATTTCACCCTAAATTTATATACAAAAAGAAATAGCTAGTTCAATTTGAAATTGGTACATAACTAACTGTTATTTTTAATGTCTGGGTTTAATGCAAATTCACCATGCCACTATAGATATATTATATGGAAATCTCACTTCACTATCTATCAATCTGGTTAAGCTTCACAATTTCATGAAGTAACCTGATTTCCTGTGTAGATATGTTCATTTTTATATAAGTGGAAAATCAAATCCGGGATGTGTACTGATATTGACATTTACAACTGAACAACAAGTAAAGATTAAAAAAAAAATACACAAACAAACAGTTTTGATGTAATTTTAAGACTGAATAGAAAAAATAATATACGAGATTTGCTGTTTTAAAGGAAAAACAATTTTGAAGCAACATTCAAACCGTTTTACAGTACACAATCGCACCCCATCGATTTCCAATTTAATGAAACGATTCAAAATCAATTAGTCAGCGAATTCATTCTAACTTGGATTACTGTAAAAGCGCCCTGCATTATAAAGGCGGTAGCTTTTTGCCGCTAGTTTTTTTTTAATAAAAGGCAATAGAAACGTGCCGGTTCTGACACCTTTGCAGACCCCACAGGAGGTTGTATAGGGATAATTTGTGGGGTAATAAAATATAATAATCTTGAACACTGGCTGTGCATTGATAGAATTTGATGTGTTATTGTAGGGTTTTAGAAACTAATGATAGTTTTAATTACATTTTAATATCTAAATAATATACTAAGTAACGCGTAAAATATTAATTTTATGTACCCAAAATAAATTCCGATTACGTCACAAAACTACTGAATAAAGTAATTATCCACTTTCGTAAATTTGTCATTAGCTATCAAATGATACAAAGTCATATGTCAACCGAAGTCATTAACTATTAAATTCTATATTAATTATAAAAATTATCTGAATTGAGGCTAAATAACACACAACAATAGCAGTAAATATATAGACATCAAACTCATGACATTATACCTAATTATTATTCAGATTGCATCGTATAACCATGGTTAATAACTAACTTTATACAAGGGCATAGATTATAATATATTTAACTAGACATTATTTTATAGGCTGTGTTACAGACTATGCTCTAAGCTATATGTAAAAAGGTAGCTTGGTTTAAATGGTTTAAAAATAAATAAGACTGGCAGAAGAAGGTCGTTAAATAATAATTAAATTAGGGTCATAAGGTTGACAACGCGTCTCCTAAATTAAATATATGTCATTTATAAAAGAGCGGGAATTTTAAGTAAACTGCTGGTTAAATATTTTTATTTATTTAAATAATCTTATGTACCCATACATTTGGAAAAGTACAATTATATTAATATTACAAATAGACTATTTCTTTTTATTTAGCAGTTGCAGATATAGATGACAGGGACTTATGGAAAAAATGAGCTAGTTAAAAAAATTCAGTATGGAAATGATTTACATAACATCCGTGTTACATTTTATCTAATGGATACCATAATGATATAGATGTTCCGAACAATAATCATTAATGCCCCGCGGTGGGGGTAAAAAACATTTCCGTTTAGGAAAACGAGAAATTACTTCCTCAATCAACTGGTGTCAATGACAAATGACTTTAATATTTTTATATCATAATCTTAGAACATTGATAGAGCACAGTTTGTGGGCTCTGTTGTCTAGTGGCACGATAAAGCAAATGTGACGCCAGAGAACCGGGTTCGAGTCCCGATCGGAACGCAGTTGAATTTGCAAATATTTGATTTGTGTCTTGCCTCAGACTGCCTGTAGCCGGGCGGATGTCCAAAACAGGCATTTTGAGTATTAAATATTATGAGAGGAACACCTAATTCACCGTCACGTACCACCGTTCATAGATGGAAAGGTCGTGAAGTATTTACTATGCGCGTTTCGCTTTCAGTCTATGAATTTTCGAGTATTCAAAATAAAATAAAATAAGACCGGCGGCAGACCATCAATAAAATACAATTGCTGTAATATGGCTAAGCTCTTTAAAGGTTGGCAACGTATCTCCTAACTCTACTACTCTTGGAGGTGTCCATGGGCGACAGGAATCGCTTACTACAGGTGAACTGTATGCTTGTTTGCCTTCCTATCTTATTAAAAAATGAACATGGAATTTGTCCTTATAATTTTTATTGAGTAATAAAGCTCAGATGAAAGAGGATTTTTTTGTGATAAAATTACAGTGCAATAATTTTAACTAGAGATTATTCATTAGTTGGGATTCGCATATCATGAGATTAATCGTTTTGTTTTTGTAACAGTTTTGCGAATATTATTTATTAATTATTTAATTTCTAGATCCTAGAACAAACGTTAATAAAACGAAATTCCACATGACATCAAATAAAATGTCATCAATAATCATATTTTTTTCATGGCACATCTAGCATCAGACATCCCGCCTTTTTGACGTTTTCAAATTTCGAATGCCCTTCGTTAATAGCTATGATGTCTTCTTTTGTGGCATTAACAATGGCGTTTTTGCAAAGTCCGTATAAATTACGCTCACATTATAATGTTTTCAAAAGGTACAACTGAATGACTCCGTGTAACCCTTGGGGTCTTTAAGGGCTCATTGATTCGCTGTTATTTTATTAAGTGGTTAATTTTGTAACTGCCTTTATGAATTGAAAGGCGTTAATTTTAAATAGTTCCATTTCGTGTCTGTTTAAATTGCATATCACTTTTGCGATATGTATATTTATAATTTTTTACTCCATAAAAACTAGTAGCATCAATTTAACGTGTCTGTTTGAGGCATCGTAATTCTTAAACATTTGAACCTATTTTAATAAGGGTTTTGTTTTAACGTTGATATATTAAAAATAATTCTTACCTATATTTATTATGTTAAGAGTTACATTAAAATATTAATCTTGGGTTCAATTAAAAAGAAATAAAATGGTAGCTAACATTCTAAAGTTGCTTTAATCCATATTACGAAAAATTATAAAGGCGGCAAAATACTTCAATGTTTAGTACTGGCCAACACAATAATTGCCAAAATCATCGATGACAATTTAAAAAAATAACACGATCGAATAATGACAGAGTGCTCGTGCCGCGCGCAGATGCGCCATTCAGAAATCTTTCAATTACGAAAGCCGCTCTGTAATCATAAAATAATCACCTATTCCGACACAAAGCACTCGATATTACCCGTGTTAGCATAATATCTCTTTGTATTCAACCAATAAGTGTTATCGAACCGCCTCAATCGGAAAGAAGACGTCGGCGTCGTGTGCGACCGTAACTGTCATTAACGATTCCCTTTTTGAATTTTCAGACAATGACGTTGACATTTTTCTTTTTAAGCTCATAGTAATTTGACTTGTTTATAACGGATTACACTTTCTAAATTCGTTATTAAATCAAGTTTGAAAATTTACACATATTTACATGTAACTAAGACCAATCACAAGCCGAGTTACATAATTTTATCAGCATATGACCAAGATTAGGAATATTAATAAATATTTTACTGCAATTTTTACCTTCTTCACAATCTTTTTCTGATTATTAGTTTACGTTACTAATACCTAGGCAATGCGTATTTTGTAGGTAAGTATAATTTATTGTTTTTTTATATACATCGGGGGGGCAAATGAGCATACGGCAAGTGATTATCGTCGCTCATGGACATAAGCAAGACGAGGGGTCTAAAAGGCGCGTTGCGAACTTTTCAAACAAGAATAGGCTCGTTTCTTGAAAGCCACCATATCGTAACGGTTCGGAAAAACCTCTGACGAAAGGTGATTCCATAGA
>JAOSYY010000001.1:4719108-4729255 GCA_025727935.1 Hebomoia glaucippe | reverse complement strand
GGGAGCAAATGAGCATACGGCAAGTGATTATAGACGCTCATGGACATAAACAAAACGAGGGGTCTTGAAGGCGCGTTGCGGACCTTTCAAACAGGAATAGGCTCGTTTCTTGAAAGCCACCATATCGTAACGGTTCGGAAAAACCTCTGGCGAAAGGTGATTCCATAGAGTGATAGTGCGTCGTAGGAAACGCCTGAGAAAACATGCGGTTGTTTTTATACATAGATATCGATAACCAGATAAAAGTACTTTTAGCGAAACAAGTTTGATACATATTAATAAGTAAAGCGAGACCTTTACAATTATCATGTAATTAATTATTTGGACAATATTAAATGAAGCGAAATAAAAATTATTCAAGATAAATCCGAAAGATCCTTCTCACAATTAGGGTACGCGCTGGACATTTAATGTATCTTTAAATGAGCAATCTTTAAATGGCTAATAAAATAGCTATAATAATAATATAATCGTTGAACAGAAGTAAAAGGCAAATGCTCAGTATAATATTCATTGGGAAACTCATTAGTACAAGTGGCCAATTGATGTTGTTAGAACGCTTAATACGAATTTGATGACTGTTGTATTGGATGTAGGTATACGTAGGTACCGGTATAAAATATTAGTACCTTTATGTTATCTGTATTCTATACTCTTCAATGTCATTGCATTAAACGATTATCTGTATTATAAACCTAGTATTCCGTTTTGGCTTTGCCCGTGTGTATAGATATCGACGTTGGGAAGGAAAACGTATTAAATTCGTTATTGCATAACTTTTTACATACTTTAAGAATTGCATTGGATAAATTTGAAAGATATAATTGAAGTAACAGCTCATCTTTTTTGAAGAATTTTGTGTAGGCGGGATTCCATATTTATGCTTCCTAGGGCCAATATATAAATGACACTTAACATTATTTCTATATCTGAAGAGAGTGGGAAGATAAAATAACAAGTTCCCTACAATATTCATCTCATTACATTTTTGTCTACAGTATTTTCGTATAAAATTTAGCATGTAATCGTCAGTAGACTCTTATCTGTCTTTATACTATTTATGAAACAGTTGACTAAATTTATAATTCCATAAATAATGGTTATTATAAATATGGGGTACGATGTGGCGTAGAATTTTTAAAACAAGAACTTTTCTGAACTTTTCGAATGAACTGATATTAAATTGATAAAGATTTAAACATGTTTACTTTATTTCATATATCTAACTCTAGCTTCCCCAAAGAAATGGTCAATACTTTAATAACGTATGCCTTTAAATTAGTAATAATAAAAATCTCACTTTATAAATCATATTTTGTGTGGTTGGATGTGTTTAAAACAATAGCACATGCACGCGTTAACCGTAAAGGGAAAACGGTCAACTTAATATAAGTATCTTGCTCCAGGTTAATTTTTGCATCGAAAAAGTTTCAGGCGTTTCAGTTAAATGGAATAAGAATAAAAAACAGTTATATGCAGTTGCGTGATAAGTATTTTGATTTTTTAATTAATTCGCATGTGTCTCAGTTCAGTCATACATTTGTCGTCCTTGATTGGTTATATTATATCTATTTTTTTTAACAGAAAACTAATTTTATGACGTTTTTGAATTAGCTTCTGCAACGTTCGGTTACAACAGAAAAGTAATTATGATAGGGTTGATAGGTGACAGAGCAAAAATTGCCTGAAACATTCCTTGATAATCATTAAAGTGGATACGAGCTTAAACTATTAAAAATGTTTGTCTTATCTCAAATTTGATAATTTTCGCAATTAAAAGAACTACGCTTTTAAAAAAGTACGTGCGAATTTGTAATTATTATTTTTATAAAAATTTACTTATATAATATATTAATATATCGTCATAGCTAAATGTCACAGATAATAAATAAAATTATCACAATTTGTTATTCCCTTTCGCCGATTTAGTGAAGTATTTGTTACAAGTATGATCCCTGGTTCAATTCCCATAAGATTTTCTATTTCATATTGAAACTATTTTTAAAAGCTGGACAAAAGTCAATTGTGTATCTAATTTGATAAAATACTGAATAGTAAGCAAAAATCATAACATTACGTCCAAAATACCGTTACCTAAAATATGAAGCAGTTAAATTATAATTCCTAGTTATGACTTCAGAGATATATTACATGTCAAGGTAAACATAGGAATAAAGGTACGAAGTACCTAATAAAAATATTAAGAACTACGAAGCCGAAGAGGTTTTTAAAAATATAATACATATGAGCCTACAAACAGTATAAATTACAATTTATTTTCACATAATAATTTTGTATAGCTCTTACTGTTCTCAGAAATAGAGTAAAGTCAGAGAAGAAGATCCAGAATCAGTAGTTTTAAGGCAGGAACAATAGTCCAGTTTTTTGAGACTAAACTTTACTTGTATATAATGAAATGCAACGATTTTAT
The DNA here is from genome assembly GCA_025727935.1 of Hebomoia glaucippe. Taxonomy (NCBI): domain Eukaryota; kingdom Metazoa; phylum Arthropoda; class Insecta; order Lepidoptera; family Pieridae; genus Hebomoia; species Hebomoia glaucippe. The sequence continues at coordinate 4,726,824 of JAOSYY010000001.1, read as the reverse complement.
ATATAATCCAATATTACCATTCATATTCTATTTATAGATTATTAACTATCAAACTGTTATTTTTAATTTCTTAATATAAATGGGCTTGTCTTAGGTATTATCTAACATGTGAATCAATCATTTTTGTATCATGTATCCACTTTAATTTTAAACACTTTCTAAACTATTCCTTCGTACTGAAGAAAGCTGATTGTTTATAATAAAAGACACAAAGTTAAAATATTTATTAGATTCTGATCAGAAGACATTAAATTATTACAGCACTCGTTCTGATAAACCTTACGTTCACAAAATATATTTAACTTAAACTTACCTCCGTTGTCAGCATTGTTGGCTTCAAAAGTTTTGCTAGTCATGTGGAACAGTGCGTCCAAAGGCGTGTGAGGAGCAGAGCCTTGCTGCGGCGCGCGTCTTGGCTCCGAGCAACAGTCAGACGCCGATGAAGACCTTTCCGATGCCGAGTCGCAGCATTCAGCCGGCATCTCCCTCGGCCTCAGCAAGCCCAGCGCCGCTAACCGCCACCGCTCACCGTCCAATAAAGCCGCGCCTGCCAGACGTTGCAACCGCTGCAACCGCTCGAAACCCGACGCATCCCACGGCCGCACTATACGAGGCGGCGTTCGCGGACTGTGAGACAAAATGTCCAGGATCGAGAAACTCTTAACACCATCACCGCGCCGTTCCTCCACCGGCTCGGAAGCCATCTTCAATCTCTTTAACGGTCTAAAATAGTCCTGCGGTGATGGTGAACGCGACGGCGCCGGTGATGGGCGCCCGACGCTGATGTCGTCTTCAGAACAGCTATGCCCTGACATTGACTCCTCCTCCATAGTTCAATTCACATCCATCACACAACAGTCACAGAAATCAGATGCGATAACACAGGATACGGCTGACGGATCGACGCGCCTCGATCAACTGACGTAGCGTGTGACAACCTCGGCCCGGGCGGGATGAGGAGGCGTGGCTTCGTATACGTCGACCAATCGGCTAGCGCGGCGTTAGTGTGAACGCGTTTTGATTGGGTGCACTCCACTCGCCCGTAGTGCAGGGCTGTCACACATGGCGCTCCAATAAAAGTTTTTAATCGGGTTCGGATTGGGGGGAAAGATTCGTAGTGATTAATTTAGCTCGGCAGGAGCCGAGGCCCGTTTAATTACCAGGATGAAGACGCGGCTCTAACTACGACTCCATTATTTAGCGCCGATAAGACTGACGTTTGTCACTCGAGAAATTGCCACTTTTCTTCATTTATAGTTCATCGGCTAATTGTCTGTCGCATGGAATGGTTCTTAGATTTATAGCTAAGTGTTTACCACATGGGTTGCGGTATATATTTCCTTTTTGATTATATTTTTTGTAAAGTGTCTAATACCTATTTTTCTGTATTAATACTAAGATAATAATTTACATTGATATACAATTGAATAAACATCACGAGAAGTCTTAATATGAATTATTTATTTATAGTGCTGCATTTTTGCTGCTGACAATAAATAGAAAAATTTTAATTGTAGATATAACAAAAATTTATTTGCCCAGGTTAAGTTGCCCAGGGAAATTAATTAACGGAAATTTAAATCGAACACAATTATGAAAAACCTAAAGTCTATTAAACCTCGACCTTAGCCATAAGACATCTATCTACTTAAATACTTGTATACTGTAAATTCATAACTAGCATTAGAATATTCTAGAGTCTAGACTGAAAGCTAGATGGTACAAGCTTTCCTTGGATGCGCAAGCGGAATTTTCCTCCTAGTGTTTCGATATAATATGTACCTACAGGGAATAAGTGTTTAGAAGTCAAATTTCATATAATATTATCTATTTTACTATTTATAATAGACATTACTATAAATTATTTATTTTTTAATGGGCTCATTTTACAATTTAAGGAAAAATACCTACAAAATTACGTACAAACGTACGTACGTAACGTAGGGTACGCCTCCAAGGGTTTAAGTGCTAAAATGTAGACTTGGAAGTTAAGTATCAATATTATTTTACGTATTATTTAAATATATATCTTTGTATTTTATATAATAGATATGTAACGTTTTGATTTCCGATTTTTAGCAATTCGGTAATAAAACATTATATTACTATTTTTTAAAAAAGCTTTGTCTACAAAATCTTCCGTAAAATATTAACTGGTAAATAAAACCTAGTTGTGATAGAAATAACAATATATCAACATTTATCGCAAGGTTTAAAGAAAATTATTGGACAATTCGATAAACGACAACTGCAGTTTTCTCTAGAAAATCTCTTCTAAAATTGAACTTTTCAATATTCGGGCGTTTTAAAACACGTACTTTCTACAGGCATAATATAGACCTATTAATATTATTCATCGGTTAAGGAACATCTGACATCAGAAGAACCGGTTCCAAATAATGTAAATAAATTACATACCTAACTGAAACACCATTAAAATTTGACACACACGGCGGCCATTTTGAAAGGTTTGTTTACATTTAGCGGTAGGTAACTTCACGCGTTGTGCACCCGATAAGCGGAGTGGAAAAAGTAATCTAATATGACATTGACTTGTGTTTTTGATGATTATTATTTATATGATGATTTGTTAATCGCACCTGCTGTTATTATTATCATTTCTGCTATTAGACAATTTCCCATAGTAAATATTTACAGGTAAATTATAAAAAATGTACAAAGAGAAAATTTGTCAGTAGAATTTCGCAGCAGCATGATCTTGTAAGTTTACAATTGTTTTAAAAATGATTTCCAATCTTAACCTCTTCTTGGTACTTTTAGTAGATATCTCCCTACATAATGATACAGAAACCTAATTTATGTTATGAAAAATATTTTTACTTAAGCTTAGTAATTTTCGTAAAAAATTATATTTTTATAACTAAATGATATAACAAGTTAAGTACTAACTCTCTATTTATATTCTTATGTAACATACAATACCAGCAAGATAAGTCTAAATGAAATTATAAACTTTTTCCATAAAAACGAATCCAATATAATTTTTTTACATTATAAATCCAATTCCACATAGCTCTAATTACGCGCCATTTCCCACGAAGCTAACTCGGCGCCATATTGCACTTTCCCGCGCTATGATTGGCTAATCATTCCGATTTCCGGTCAATTACTAGCTACTATTATTTGTCATTTTGACAATTATGTACATTAGCTTTTACATTATGGTTATATATGAATATTAAACCTTTTTCAATCGACAGTATATTTTTGTTTTTAAATTGTTTATTATAGCACATCTAGCTTTGGTGATCACGATAAAGTATAAAATCTTATATGCTAGTGAGATTCCTCGTACGTTGAGACTTAGTTATCGCATATCATCAAATGTAATAAAAGATAAATTACAAGAATATAGCAAGAGACGGGTACTGTCATGGCAAGTCTTACCCGACCCCATTGTGGCGCTAATAATTTCATCTGTTAATTGCCATAAACAGATAAATGTGCTTTTTACGATATTGAGTTGAATTTACACTTAAATTTAATTTTTATCGCTTTACTATTTGGTAAAAGCGAGTAATTGCTTTAATTTAAGACTACACGGTCAACAATAATGTAATTAAATCGTAAACTATTTTTTTCGACATACACTTATTTTTAAAGTTTTACCAATAATTTAAACAACAACTGATTCTATTTAATATCAACTATCTAATATATGGTTACCGCAGCACTGTTTTAATTTTTGATTTTACAACGTTTTAAATAAAAGAAAGTACCTACTTACAGCGATGCTTTATAACATAAATTGTCACTAACATATAAAAGCTTGAAGTGATTGCAAAAAAATTATACCTACAATTCGCTTTGTATAGCAGCTAATTTGAATTTTGTTCCTATTCATTTATTTTCTATTTAATTATATTATAGGTACACGTGTTACAGTCTTAACGTCAAACATATTTGTTGTACTCCTACAAAAGGTATATCCAAGATTTAGTAACAAATTAACAAATCTATTTAAACATTACAAAAATATTTATAATAACACGTAACAACTCAAGAGCTACAATTATATCCCAGTAACAAATATAGACGATTCTTATTCTAAAGTTACCCTATATTTAATACTTGGTTGAAATTGTAAACGGAAGCGCGTTAACTACGAGCTGTAGAGTCATTAGGGGTCCGATTTGGGTTCACTTCAACGAATCAAATAGTGGTTGAGTTTCTGTTACGGATTGTGCATTAGAGATCCCCTGATGCAGTTATCATATAATATTATAAGTATCTGTAAAGAGATTTCCATGAATTTAATCGTGTGTCTAGAGCGGAAACGGTTTAACATTTTGGATTGTGGGCCTCTGTCATGATTTGCATTTCTTTATCACGTATATTTGACATATTATATTTATCCAAGATTAGTTTTTTAGTGTGTACTTACTCGTGATTTTCCGCCGCTGTTTACCTGTTGTTTATAATTAATAATCTTACATGTCCCAACCACATTCGAATACATACGATTACGATTGTTTTCCATTTAGCAGTTGCTTATAGTTTCATACATTCCGCATTTAACTCTTTTCATTTTCTCCATATGTAACTATACTTACTTGCTCGAGTGTGAATTTCAATTTCCTTAAAAATGCATCATTTTAATTAACCTATAGTAAACTAATTCATAAAAGGACGTAGATTACTACAAGGTAATATTGTTAGTTCTAAAACTCAACAGTTAAAAATGTGTGTCTAATGCGTCGTCATAACCGCAACTCTCTCTAACCGCAATAATAATTTTGGGAGTGGTCATTATAACACATCTCAATTTGGTTTTAACACATAAATCGTAATAAGCATGGATGCGGGTGGGCCTGGCAAGCACTGCACACGTGGAAGGTGGGCATTCATTATTGTTAATAGGAACATTGCCGCGATTGGATTGATTTATCTAGAATATTAATATCGCATTGTAATTTTTAATTGATTTTAGAAAGTTCCGAATGAAATTGTGTAACGGAGCTTTTGTTATTTCATGTAAAACTATATTCAACGAATACAGAAAATCCTTAGTATTATTAGGTAGCTGCATAATGTTTTCGGAGATTCGTTTTATAACTACAGCTGCATAATAATATAATAACATTAAGGTATATTCAATAAAATGTGTAAGTAAATAATTCAATAATTTCCTGGTTTTAGATCACTTTAGATAGATTTTCAAGAAGTCGAGAAACCAGAAGATATTTTTAATTTGGAAGAGGGTGTGTAACATACATAAATTATATTATATAAATCATTTCCGGTAACATCCTTCTGGCAAAAAAGTAATTTCCGACATAGCGTTACCATTATTATATCTTTATCTGTGGACAACACGCGGTGTAGACTAATCGATTTTGTTTTTTTTAAACATAGACAAATACACAATAGAATTATAGCCTATGATATGTCGTTTGAGTTTTTCTTTGTTTAAGATATAATTGTTTGTAACATGTGTTAAAGTTCTCATAGTTCACTTTTTACATTTACAAGGTCCATCTTGTTTTTGAATTTATTGTAGGGAATTAAGTTCTCTTTAAATGGTATTAATGAGTTGAATAAATGAAAGTATTTATCAGGATAGCAACAAGTAGATGGTTCTAGACTGAGCAATAGTAACAGCTGTTAATAGTACAGGAAATGAAAGGAGTCTCATAAGATAAACAAGGACAGTAACTGCAAGATTAGTTTTGAAGTGTTACTAATAGATATATCCACATTAATTTTACCTATAGATATATCTAAGGTATTTGTTTCAATTTGATTTATGTATATTTGCTATATAAAGGTAATTGTTGGAGCTATCTTAACCATCAGTAACACTTTGTCTAAGTAGTAATTTTGAAATCGATCACTTTGTTGGATGTTTATAACTTTCTTTGTCGATTTAGTATAAGTAGGTAATACATTTTTTTATATTTGTCAATTTAAATCTATTAATGAAAACTTACTTATGTGAATAAAAGATAATTTAACAATATATAGAATGTAAATATGTTGACGATTTTTATCCGTTGATAAAATTACAATAAGTGCAATATTACATCCATTACATAAATTGACTTCCATACAAAAGAAATAATCTCCATTTAAAAATAACCTCGTCAATTGACGTCGTAACACAAAAACTAAACTAAAACTGTCAAGCGTGAAGTGTTTAGTCGCACTATTAGTTTCATCAGTCAATATTCGGAGATAGAGCCGTCCGCGTCCGACACGCCTAATGATCGAGTATTGTCACCACGCAGATGTTAACATCGCGCTGTGACCATCATTTACTAAGACTTGAAAAAATATTGAGAAAATATTGTAAAATAATATCTACACTACAACATCCTCGTAATTAATACTGTAAATACAATAGTGGTATTCTTTTCCTTAATCGCTTAAATTGTTAGTGAATTGTGACACAGTGGTATTTTGGAACGTTGAAAATAGTCTCTGTCCTTTTAAGATGGTGAATTGTCATAAATAGTTCTCTCATAGTAAACATAGAGTAAGTATAATGATTTACAGGGTTGTGATAAATTTTAATGATTAAAACAGAGAAAAATGTGTCTGCACTGAACTTTATTTTTAAAAAACAAAAATAATTTGTTTCCTTATCACAAGTCTAAAATACAAGCTCATTACATTATTTCCATATCTGTGCACAAAATTATTGTCACCCTTGTCTTGTACCTAATATAATTAAATGTGAAACATGTCAGTGATGTACTTCAATATTTATGATTATTTAGTGGATTATATTCATAGTTAATATATTATTATAACATTCATTTTAGTCATGAGGGAACTACATACTGTAGATACATTTTGAGCTGTAGTATGCTGAGGGAGTATTAAAATATATACAAGAATCACCGTATGCAAATAAATATAATGAATCATCCACTTAAAATTCTTAGCCAAAACTACCTGGAGCTACCACTAATTTTCACATCAGATATCGAAAACAAGTCAACAAACAAACGTCTTTATCATAAAGTCAACACTGTCGTCCAAAAATAAATTCTATATAATACATTCGCCTTTTAGCGCCTCTGTATTTAGGCATCGTTTGTAAACCTTTTCAAATATTCGAAAATGGAACTTTGACGTCTATGGTCCGGGAATAAGAACCTTTTTAAACAAGATACTTTAATCTGTGGTCATCTGTCATCGACGGATGTCATATTAAGTTTCTTTTAAGGTGCACAAAGGATTTCGATACCTTTTTAATCAATTCTTTTCATACCGAAACTGAATATTTTATAATGGACTGATATTCATTACTGGCCCAGTTCGGAACCCAAAAAACACTATAAATAAGAAACGTAATGTATTGATAATGTTAATTCTAGTAGAGATTTCAAAATAAATCACCAATAATGTTAAGCTTTCTTTATGAGGTGTAAATTGACAAGGAATGTTTGACTGTCATCAGTGTCGTGGGATATAAGTGGGAAAGGAATATAATACAATATGAGTAGGTATATACAATAGATATACACGTATGTTTATTTATGTGGGTCTACCTATGGCTTTCCACTTGCTACGATTCTAACATAGAGTATATTTCCCTTCCTCTACTTAACTTTGTATTTTTTTCGTAAATTTGTGTTATTATCTAACTTTCTTGGACATGTAAAGACATGCGCAAACCAAGCATCCCTTTCTCAATTCTACTACTTCTTTTATTCCAAATCTCTCTCATTAACTTCAGTTTTAAATCTA
>JAOSYY010000001.1:4690265-4704208 GCA_025727935.1 Hebomoia glaucippe | reverse complement strand
AATAAATTTTGTAACAAATTTTAATTTTATTTAGGTCGCACTTTAATATGTTCCTACAAAAGTACAGCGATAGCTTAAGTTCTTTGAGATCTAATCTTTCTCTATATCAAAATTCGTTTAAAGTGATTCAGCGTCTTCGATAATATAATAGACAGAATGAATATTGATTTATAATTCTTAATAGGATAAATAATGCGATAATTTTTTTCTTATCAAATTTAGCATGTGTTTTCATATACTAATTGTTATTTATGTACGTAACTTTAAATTAGAAATCTTAGTAATAATGGCGGTGGACATTTCGAAATTATTTACAGTAAGGAGTATTATTAACATTAATAATTAATATTACGATGAGCATTGTGAGACAGATGTCAGAACATCCTAGATTCATATTTGTCAAAAGGGCATTCCTTACATTCTTGTCTACGTGTTCATTTTCTTTTCAACTTATTTTTCATTTAGGGCTGTCAGCCTTAATATTTTATATATTTTTAAATCCCTGATTATTTAAGTACGAATAACGATTAATATAAAATATAAATATGTTAATCTTAATAATTTAACGTAAATATAATTTTATTATGATAATTAGATGATGTTATTCAGAGTTCGCGAAAATCAAGGGCATTTGGTAAGGTGTTATTTGTGTAGCTGTCAATATTAAGCTAGCAATAAATTTAAGCAATTAACACGATTACAATATAAATATTGTACATAATGTTTTAATTAAGTATTAGAAATGTTTATCAGGTCTATAATTTACTTTTAATGTCATCATTTAGAAATGGCTGTCAAGTAGGTAGCAGTTACAGTTTCCGCTCTACAAGGTGTAAAACTTTTTATTAATTATTGTAATTTGTATGTAACTTTTAATTAAATAAATATACCTTTTCAAAGTACCGTATCATTGTGATCATAACATTTAAATACGAGTCTGTAGGTAATAGTAATCGTTTTCTATTTTTAGAATTTAGTATATAAAATGTAACACTTGCGCTAATATGTTATAAAATATAATAATTATTCCAAGTTTAGTGTGTAGATCATTTACTCTTGCGGCTAAAGAAAGCGTTTCCAGTATTTTATAAGAACAATTACGTATACCGTTTTATTTTAGAAATTATTAAGGTAATACAAATAATTGCTTCTAAAAAAACTTTATAAATTATTTAAAAGAAATGTGTTAAAAATCATATAATCGTAATGCATAGACAATAATAATTTTGTAATCTATGGATTAATAACACCTAAATAATTATTTAACAAAACTTTTGACAACCCTTACGAGATTGAGGCCACTTAGAACAGTGGCATCGAATCCATCAATTGAGTGGACATTGTTCGACTTGACTTTTGTTTGATAAAATCTCACTCGTGCGCTGTGTAATTATCTACTTTTTATTGTTTAGACGTAGTTTACATGCTGTTTGGATAAATTGTTGTGTATTTATAATAATATTATCTATATTAATTTTTTCAAATTGTATTACATAGGTAAATACGTCAAGTTGAGTGGGCAGGTAGAACAAAGTTTAAACGAATTATATAATGATTCTTATATAGGAATATCATTGATTGAAACATTTATATAATAGACGTCTCATTCCTTTAAATAAATACATAAGTAAATACCTAATATAAATACATAAGTAACTCTGTCTGCCAAAACAAATGAACCGATTTAAATGAACTTTGGTACACAGACAGTCTATAGCCTGAGATAGGTTACTATTTAGGTTAGGCGGTTAATTCAATATAAATAAATATGACATTCAAAGTTCGTAAAAGGTTTACCCTCAGGGGTGTAAAAATAATATATAAATTATATCCAAAAATAATGTGATAGACGACTAGAAGTGGATGACAAAATCGACATGAACGCGAGTGAAGCCGCTGGCATAAGCTAGTTAACTGTATATGTCATTATCTTCAAATGTACTTAAAAATCAATGTTTGTATATTTGTCTTTGATACGTACCATTAAAGTTATTGATCTGATTTTGTTGGAAGTTTAGTTCGCGAACAAAGTCGCGAATACACGCTGGTTTTAGTGAAATGGACATGATAGGTAATGCAAATGTTAAGTACTTAGGTGTGTTCTGTAACGACGAGTTACTTCATCGTTCTAAGAAGGTATAACGATAATTTAAATGTTATATTGGACATCAACAGACTAATATGGCGAGCGGTGGTAGGTTACACCATCTCACCGTAGAAATTAATGACGTATATTTAACATATTCTTTGCTTTCAGCATTCGAGAATTCATTAATCGTGATGCGCATTTCTGTTTCATGGCTTTTCCGTCTATGAAGGACAGTTCTATCCGATCGAATTTTAATGTCTAACTATTTAATTTCGGCTAGGGCCAGACTTATCAATAATATGACGATAAAAGTATAACAAAATTACGCGAAATGAATCAATGATTCCTTAACTTAACTCAGTTAGTGCTTATCACACCAACGAACTCGGTAACTGATTTCAAGATGCGCCGTTTTTATAATAGAATCTAATGTATTATTCATTTTTCCACTAATGATGTTTCGCTTTAATTACAATAAAATAAACATCAACAGCACCTTGTTTCGATGCCATTACATTGATTTACAAGGCTCTGATATCGCTCGTAAGACGGGAGCTTATTATTGCCATACATTTGTGTTTTATCGATGTTGTAACCACACTGTATGTTGGTCATGACAATAATTGTAGGATATTTATTGTCAAAAAGAAAGATACTGAGGACCTAAAGCCGTAAATAAGAAACATGTTAAAGAATTAATTTTAATTTTTTTAAGAAAAGTATAAATGATTTTTTTTCTCAAATTTTACTTTCATCATATTAAAATTTGTATAGTGACTGTTACAAAAGTTTTTTTTTAAATAATGTTCATCATCAAACGCTTTATCTGTAATTTCTAATATAATGACTGTACAGTTTTGTGTAGATGTATCTATGTAAAATAAAAATGTTTCTGGAAAAATTATGGATGTAATATTTTTTACTATATATCTTGTAATTGTCTCTTTATTGTTATTGCTTTGAATCATGGTTTTGTTCAATTGAATTGTGTATAATAATTTAATTAATGATTACTAGGTTTAATTGACATAATAATTCCTTTAATTATTCTCTTGTGATTAAACAAGAAAGATATGTAATTATCGTTTTTATAACAGTAAATGACAGACAAAGTAGTGACTACATGATTGTCTGAATGATACCATAACTATTTAATGAGAATTCATAAAATTAATAGACTCAAGTCGAAATGTTCAGTATTTTCCACGGCCGTGATTGGTGGTCCTCTAGTTGTTTAAATGTCTGGACATAAGCACTTTGAACCCGTAGGAAACGAACCAGCGCACCAAAAGTGTAAACGCAAGTATCCAACAAAATCAAAAATCTTGGCACTCCTACTGCTCGAGATACCAATCCTAAGATACGACAAACTTATGTCATATGTCAAAATACATGTTAACAGTACGAAATGAGATGGAACAGACAGATAAATAGGTTCAATGTTATGAAGGATGTGACAGCGAGCTACCTGTCATTTACATAGTAACAGTTAATGATATACGCCACATTTCAATACGTTGGTGGTCTTATTTATACATAATAAGATGTCTTCATTTTGAAAATACATGATTAACCTTCTTTGAGCGTATTTTATTGTTGACAAAGGAGATTTTATTCATTGAATAACTTATTCCAAGATATTACACAACTAGCAAACAGCGTTTAGAACTATCAAAACATCATAGCTCTAAAGGAAAGAAAGAACTTTTAGATTTATTTATTATATACTATAATAATATTATGTAGCTGATAAGTTTGTCGGTTTGTTTGAACGCGCTAATCTCAGGATCCGCTGGATCGTTTTCAAAAATCTTTCGGTGTTGGATAGTGTGTTTATCGAGGAAGGCAATAGCCTACATGACATTTTTTAAAAATAGGGGTCATTAGTAAAAGTCTAATAATGTAACATAAGGTGTAAAAATCAAAATGAACGCGATCGAAGCCGCTGGCAAAAGCTAATTAATTATATATGTCTATCTCTATAGTTCCTTGGCAGAATAAATACACACAACAGTATATCAATCTAATTGTAATTTGTTTTAAACAAATCGCTTAAAAACAACACGAAAGCTTAAATTAACATAGTTTAAAAATTGCGAAAAGAAAATATTTTATATCCGCTTTCTTGTTTCGTCTGTAAGCGGCCGCCGGTCTGCTTCTGAATCACCTTTAAACATTTACGTATACAATGAACATAATTGAAAATAATTAACAGTCCACAAACATATCCGATTATTTAACTCGATAATGAAAATAAGATTTTACGAGAACATTGTACGTCCGACGTGCTGTTGTACGGCGACGCTACATTAGCGCAACTCGAAATTCGAAATTGGAATATAAGAAAAAAAGGCGGGAACGAAATAATTATGCACGTTCCGTTTCGTAATGGGCGTCGTGCTACCGTTTCGCTTTAATAGCTCGCTTCCATAGAATACAAATCGCAGTAAGGACAGAGTGTACCAAGTTCTTTTTGTTATAAGATAACGAGACAGTGTCGTGTTGATGTTAAATGTTCTGTAATTGTGAAATATGATTGACATTTTTTTAATGCCACTCTGCTATTGGTTAGTTGCAATTTAATTGTCATTTTAAGATTGAAACTGATGAATTATGGAGGAGATTTCGCAGTTTATGGAATGGTTCCTTCGGGCATCCCGACTGCTCTTATTACGTATTCTATGGCACTTGTTCTCAGAATTTAATTACACTCAGAATGTAGCCAGATTAGCTAGGCGCGCGTTCCGTATTGTTAATAACTGCAATAATGGATGACGCCCTCGTGCTTTATTGAATACAATTCCTTTTCTATTGTCGTTATCGCCTCGATATTACCCTTCGGTGTTTGATAAATACCTACCCTTACTTAATTTAATTACCTAGTGTCGCTTTGCAAAACTGTCTTATAGCATGTACTATTTATTTAAAAAAAATGGTAATAACAGGATTACAGGGACTTTTAAATTTAATATAACTTCCGAAAACTCTGGAAGGTGGAAAATATAGGTCTAACATCAAATGGTTCTATATTTCAATTTCCTGTTCGCTGCTAGTTATACACTGAACTGGGTATATTTCAATAAATGATTTATTAATTCTATAACGAGCTCCCAAAACAAATTGTCTAAACGATAAGAGTGAACGCAACAAATAAAACTCAAAACGATCCAACCTTAATAAGAACCGGGCTCAGAGATGAACACAAAAGAAAAGATAACGGCTATTGTTTTTTATCATGTTGTCAATATCGCGCGGCCAAATTTTCTATATTGGAATGCCACGATTCGCCAATAAGAAGCGGGCAAGAATTGATTTATTGTCCAATTAGCGTCGGTCAGGTGTGCCAACTGCCAAGATAGCATCAGGTTGGCCAACCTAACTCGGCCGTGGCTACTATTTCTTTTGGCGCTTTCCGTTTAAATGGCATATTGGAATCAAAAAAGAACGGTTACACGGTGCTGCCAGCTTGCTCGGAAGGTCAATTTGAAATTCTGATCGTTCGCGGCCAGCGTTTATTTAAGTGGAAATCAATTTGAATTAATTGTGCTTTGCTTTTTGCGCTGCAAGAACTTTAATTTGATAGAAATTGCTGTTGCTTCGCTGAATGTATTGTTTTGCGGATGTGCGAAAAAAGTATATCTTCCCTGTTTTAATTCACAAGATTTATCAAGTAAACCTTTCGAGATGCTATGTCTCATAATGAAATTAAAGGAAATTCTATTGTTAATGACTTTATATAGCATGGACATTTGAGCTAAATGTACATACCAATAAAATAGTAGATTACAATAGTCAAGAATTGATTATAATCTTTGGTAGTTATAAATGAAGCGAAAACTATAGTTTTAAATCTATGTGTGATTGTCCCAAAATCCGATATATATGGAGTACTGGATATTATTAACGCGATCTTTTTAAACTAAGTAAAGGTGAAATAAATGACTAGAACGTCAAGAGCCAATATAGATCTATCAAACCGGTATCGTTAGTCATTTCTCTAATGTTTAATGAAAACGTATCATACGATACAAAGCGTTTTCGAAAAGTTTCAACTTTTAGTAATTTTTGGGTTTTATTTTATTTATTTATTTACAAAACTGGACCTACAGGCACAAGCCCAAACTTAGCAAGTGAAATTCCCATAACTGATTATATTTATCCGGTTAGTTTTAATAGCCACCTGGCTAAAAAACGCGACGTCCACAAAAAAATTAAATGATTATATTTAGTGACATTTTGCGAGTTCACTCAGTGATGGATCAAACATCTACACATTCATGTACAATATTAATAATGAGCAAGCATTTTATTAAAGGATATTTTATATCCTTACCGACTATTAAAGTAAAAAAAGTTTGCCTCTTAACAATATTCAATAATAATTCATACTTTCTCTATAGATCTACGGGTGATTAATCCGAGATAATTCCGTCACGACAATATGAAAACAGATATTGTTATATTAGCACCCCTATCTATTAAAGGCGGTGTCATAACTATCGGATCGTGATTTCATTTAGCCTTAATGGCTGTTAGTGTCCCATATCGTATTACTACGTCCCAAATGGATTAGAAAATCAACGCGTGCCCGATTTGCTAACTTTAATTACATTAGTTATAGATATTGTTAAGCTCATATTGTTTTAGAATATTACTAATTTTAACAAGCCGTTATTAGCTTCATTTGTAACTAACAAATAAATAATTTAATTAAATTTTGAATGGCAAAATATCTGCCAATTGTCGCAACAATAGAAACTTAGTAGCAATGTAATGTCTAAAGAAACAATAGCGTTCCTTGCATATAGGTATATAAGCAGTTTCTACTTTAAAACATTTATTTTCATTACATAATTGCTACGTCCATTAGCACCTAATATCGTTTACCTATAATAATAAAAAAGTCATTTATGTAATTTATATTGATATTCTTAACGAAGACATTATCTATATGCTTAAATGTAATGCACTAGTAAGGAAATATCCATTATCAACTATAATTAAATTATAGATGTATAGTAGCTGATCTTATGATTTCAGAATCTAAAACGTATTTTTAATTAATTTGCGAAATTTTCAGCATATTGTTTTAATGTTATAAACACGTTGCAGTTTATACTGTAATCTGTATAAACTTTTTATAATTCCTACTTTGTTTTAGATTACAACTAATCGCGATACAAAACTGTAAGCGTCATTTGAGTTTGTTTCATAAATTCAAAGCGCAACAAGAGCTGTTCAATTTAGAAGTTGTCGTTAGTTATGGACAAGTGAATTGTGAATATCAATGGACATCCGACGGTCTGCTAACTTGCCAACATCGAGATATACAAGCCTGCGGCTATTATAATCTGTGCTACGTACTTAGTCTACTACAATAATTACTCTGTGTTGGGGTTGTAAGAATAGGATATTTGCCGCCAATTTTGACAATCAAAATTGCGAGTGATTATATTTTTTGGTTTAATTAAATAAGACATAATCTTTTAACGTAAACCTGTCTATAATCTTCCGGGTAACAAACCTTTTTTCACAAAAGATGTAAAATAGAATATTTGTTATTTGGCTATGGATTTTGTCACTCAAATAAGTCAACTATGATATGAGGGTTTAACCTCATTATGTTATTTATATATACATTAAAAAAATTTTAGCTGTTATTCAAAGTTACATGAAAGAATAAAGGCCTTTGTATAAAAAAGTAATTTTACGTTTCACAAAATTCAAGACACTACCGACCTTAAACCTAATTTACTCATTTAACTAAAAAATAATCGTGCCAGCACTTACGCTCCACAAAATCGCATGCTAGAAAAAGATAGAACATATTTTCTTTTTCAACCCCTGCAATAAATACGCGGGAAAGAAAGAGAGGTTGTAATAGCCGGAAATTAGTACTCGTCTATCTTTCATTTTACACCCCAAATTTTCTTATTCCAATTTCCTTTGCTACGGGCGTCCTCCAATTTGCGGAAGCTCACTGCTCTACGTGTTAACATTAAGAATTGTACTTTATGGCTTATAAAATAGGGTTCATATTAGTTTTACAATATTGAAGTTATATGTGTTGTGCGTATCCGACGCCGTGAAACACTCTGTCATTTGAAATGAGTCATTTTCTGATAAGAATGCCCTATTGGCTGAGACGTGTGTGATTCGGCCCGCGTTCCCGATAATGCCATTTCCGAACAAAGATAGCGAATAAGTGTCGGTTTTTGCTGGAGTTTTAATAAAGCAGAGAGGGAGAGCGCTCGAGATATGGAAATGAGTGTGTAGAGAGGAAATTTGAATTTATACACCGGCTAGTTTTATTTCGGAGGGTGTGGGATTATCATACTGTAATGATCGTTTCTGAACGTTTATTATTGCTTAATCTGTGTACATTTTGTTGATTTAATTTGATAGTGGTCCATAAATAGTGTCACTTTTTGGTAATATTGTGTTTCAAGGCGATTTAATTTGTAATACATAGCTATATAGGTATCGTATATCTATCTAAATTAATAAATAAGAAATAACGTTAGGCCATTTATATGTTAGTTTTTTACCTGTCCTGTCAAATCAACCCAAAATAAAGTGCACTAAAAATGTATTAAGAATAATAAGTATATGAGAAGTAGTAATTAGTTACTAAACTTTAAGACTTGAGATAAAATAAAGAGATTTAAATTTGATGTCAAATTTTAATTAATATATCAATAAATTATTTTCCAGAATATTGCATGCAGGTAGAATTGTGAAAGGCAGTTACACGGAGAAAGTGAAGAAAGCTTAAATTCTGTAGTATTTCGATAAGTGACTAGTACAAATAAACAGGTTAGTAGTATACCATTAACTGTATTATAGGTATGTATATAACTATTTAAATGCATGCGGTAAATATTCTCGTCTGTTACAAAAATCCCACGGAATTCTCAACTTGCCAGTAATAAATAGTTTTTTGGAAAACTAATGATTCAAGACGACCGCTACATCGACTTACACTTTAAAATTAAATCGAGTGAAAGAAATCGATTCGATCAACATTGGTCGGAGTGTTCCCACGCGCAGTAAAAACGCAAAATCTTTTTTGTGTTTTCCACCTGCCCAATGCCCAGTGGCTACATCGGTAATTTCATTAATTTGACAACGCGTTGACAGTGGTATGAACGAATGAATATATTTTTATAACATCGACAGACAAGTATGAGGTATATAGTATATCAGTTATAATTAACTAGTCCTGGCCTATTTACTTCGAGAAATTTATAGACAAATTGAAACGTAAATTGCCGACGACGGGAATTCGGAATAATCTTATTATTTCGATGTCTTTCTTCACGACCTTTCCTTGTAAGAACGGTGGTTCCTGACCCGGACAAGATTTCGATTTTCACATAACACAGTTAGAAAATTACCAAACGTACCTACGAATAAAATGATTTAAGAGATCGTAAAATATTTGATTCGACGCTCTACTTACTGATATGAAAATGATGTACAAAAGTTTGGTATTCAAATGTAGTATTCAATTAACTCATTCAACTTTTAAAAAAGAATGATTGTGTAATAAATCTGATTTAATATAATTTTTACGAAACCATTAATATTGTATCACAAAAAATCTACCTACGATTTCATGGCATGATACCTTCTTTAGAATAAGCTAGACATCATAAATAATATTGCATTGAACAAAACAAATTTTTATCGTTGAAAAAATTGTCTATGAGCCGAGCACAAGTGGATTCATTCAAGATATTTTCATTCACAAAATGCAAAAAATGACCACTGCGAGGGAGTAACTCATAAAATCCTTTGTGACAACTTAATCTTTATGGACTTCATTTAATATCCCGTGGGATTTGAGAATGTGATGATGAATTTATATTTATTGTGCCACTATCTGTCGGCTTTGTGTTTGTCAAAATTTTTACGTGAAACGAAATATTATGTCGTTAGTTAAAAAAAAAACAACTGACTCTTGGCTTCATTATTGAGTCAGCTACTAGATATTAAATTGGTATGCATGCGAATTTTAAACTATATGTATATTCGGTGTTACGTTTAGATACGACAACCTATTAAAATTGATGTAGAAAGTTTGGTTATATTCTTTGTTTAACTAACTTTTTTTAAAAAAAGTATTAGAAATGTCAAACATATATATACAAAAATAAAGTTTATACGTTATTTTTACTGCTTAGTTCTGTTGTATTTTTAGTCTGAAAAAATGTTAAAATTTATTGTTACTATAATAGAATTCACGAAAATTTCTTAAAAAGGTATCTAAGTGCTTCTCTAAACTTAAACGTTAGTTAATTTATCGTAATCCTGATAGTTACTTTTAAATGAGAAAAGTACGGATTACCTATGTGCATATGTTTCAACATTGCTTTTTATAAAAAAACTGCAGGGCAAGGTAGCACATTAATACAAAAAGATACAACGCAAGCATAACTTAAATAAGTTATGTCCACTTAAGTATTAATAAAAATTAAAAAGGTCAATAGTAATTGCCATCAATGTAATTAAAAAAAACATAATGTCCGTGATTTATTTCGTTGTGAAATCGATATTTAATTGCGTGTCTTTTGACGGTAAACAATTAAATTTTTTGTCATAATTTGGTACGAAAGCAATTTTTGTATGAAAATTTAATATCCAGTTTTATGATGATTATAGATCAGAATAAATATGAATATAGTTTTTTCTATAGACTTTTATTCTGGATTCAACGAAGTATAAGAATAAATAATTAATGAAAATAAAACATGTTATGTTACGCCCTACAGCGATTTATTATACGCTTAAACAAATGCTGATCTATGGCAAAAAGCATATTGTTGATTACTATAAGTATGAAACGATAGAAATCGTATCAAAGTCGGTTCAGTATTTTAGGAGCGATTTCACAAACAGACACAGTTGTGTCAAAAATAAAACTCCCTCCATCCGTTTTTAGTAGTAGTAAATTTTGAATTTTATGTGTATTATAGTTATTAAAAACAGACACGATATTTAGGTTGTATGAGGAAGTTGTCCAACTTGGAGAGGTTTTCCTGGAGGTTAAATTTTCACGTGACACAGGTCAAATATTTCAAGAAATATATTATATCGTTGAATTGATCCGATGTAACGTGTATTTATTATCACTTCAATAGAAACAAACCTGTCACATAAATTATGACAAATAAGACATGAATCATAAAAAAAATTATTAAGTGAGTCGGTTTTTGTGTTGATGGTTCCGTATGGCAATTTTAAGTAAAGGGGCTTATGTTTCTGTTATTAAAGTTAAAAAAATAATAATACGTTTCATTACATCTATGTATGGGTCGTTCTGTAATCAAATAATGAATTTAATTGCATATATTTTTTAGAAGTGTTTAGTATTATACATTATTTTTGTCGAAAGCACTTCTTCCGTACGCTAATATTTTAAAAAAGAGACCGAATTTGTTTCTTCACCTATTAATAGATGGGTAGACATATATATAATATTAAAAACATTAATAAAAAATAACATTATATTAAGGATCCCTAACAATATTTATCAATAATGATATTTCAGTATAATCTATGAGTTTCCGATGTTACCAACAGTAAAAACACGATGATGTTGTTATTAAAGGCCCAATGATCTAGATTTATACTCTACATAAAGCTAATGAAAGAATTTAAAAAGTTTTTCCGATCTAGTCGCATTAATGAAAGCTATTTTAATGATTTGTTGCTTCATTGATACTTTTATTCTTTTTGCTATAAGTTTGTTTGTTCATTAGTAAAATGTACCTAGGTGAAGCCGGTGTACGTTACTAGTTTCGTAAAAACCCATTCTATACCTACCAATAAATACCATTGACATCAACAAAATTATAAACACTGTCATTATTTCTGATGTTGGTGTCACAGAATATAACCTGCTGTGGCATTCTTCGTAACTTTCATTCATTGTTACGTAAAGAAAAATTCTATACCGCGCATGGAATATTTTGATACTTTCAAATGTTGAAATATTATTTTTAATATTTGCTTATTACTGTAATAATAATTAATAGATATATCTTCATTCTTTTGTTCCATATCTGAATAGATCGTTTCGGCAAAACATCTCTCCTATTTCTCGTTAACAACGGTCATCTCAGTACTAACATCTGTTATACTCATTAAATTCTTCACAGAATTGATTTATGTGATTTTTTTCAGTCTTGTACAACGCCTAGATCTATATACTGCACGGAGCTCAAACCGTCCTTAACAGTTAAATTCAGAAATAAAATATAAATTCAATGGGCCTGTGATATAAAACCGCGATCACATTATGTACGCATTCAAAGAGATGACGAGATTTTTACTGTCTGGGAGATATTTGGCCCCTACAATTTGTCTGGCTGCATGCAAGTAGTGTTGAAATAGTTTAAAAAAATCATTTATAAAAATCAAGACTCAGACTTTAAGTAAACTTATGTTATTTTTTCGCAAACTTTAAAGCGTCTGGTGGACATTACTTGGGCAGTAGACTGTCTGGATTATTGATTTTAAATTTCTTATAACATATATATAAATTCAGCACTCAGAGTATAAGAAAAGTGAGCGTTTTTTATGTACCTTTGGCACCTTATATCAGTAAATTGGCCGCCTACCCAAGTTATGTACGTATAGCTTCATAGTATACTTTCCCACTATTCTGTACGATATATTTGTTTTTCAAAAAATAAGTAACACCTGGCGGCCCTGGGCTCTTGGTCTATTACTTCTTAACTTATATGTTCGTCCTGCTACTTTAAATTTGTCTAATGTACCCATTACCCGATTATGTATTGTCGATTTAATTCGAATTACAGAAAAATATAGAAAGTTTCAAGACTCTTTGGTCACAGTACCATTACAATTTAATATAGCAAGTCTATTTTGCGAATACTCACGGTTTGCGATTGAGTTTGAAGTAAATATATTTCTTAGAAACTAACAAAAAATCTATGTTTTCAACAAGTGGCCACAGGAGTGGTTATTGAATGTGTTATAATGAATTATTATGAGCGCCTTGATAAATTGCTGTATTTTTTTGTATTTATAATATTAATGTTAGTTTTAAAAGAAATAAACCTTTAAACGTATTTCATTGTACCATTTCAATATATTATTGGGGTAGTGGATTTTCCAGGCTTTTAAGGGGTCAAAGTTTAATAAATGATATAGTATAGTAGATAAATATTTACAGTAATGAGTGGTTAGAAAGGAAATTGTGAATGGGGCTGACACTGATATTTTATTTACGACCAGCAGCGGCCTGCGGTTTTCCCGCTTTGATTTTGTGTATACATGTTGGATGTATGTTGATAAAATAATCGTAGACTAAATTACTTATAAAAATTAGCAATATGTTAGTAAAAATAATATCAAAATCTTCGTAGCGGTTCGAAAATTAACTAGATAAAAAGAGAGACAGTATACATGTATACAGAATAATTGTATAAATTATCTTTCTATTATAAATACCGTAAATACTTTCATAATTATTTAGAAAAAACTATTAGTTTGATATAACGTAATGACTTCATTTTAATATGTAAGTTTTATATATACAGAGTGTTTGGGGACTGCTCCCAAAAACGAAGACAGGTGAAAGTACTAATGACACGTTTGATGTAGGAACGGAATAAAATTCGGTCTTGGCTAAGAAAAACATATTTTTAAAACGTTTTATTAGCATTATTTCGTTCAATCATGTTAGTCCAGCTGTTTTTGTTATCATGCTTCATTGCTGGTTTTTTTTTTGGAACGTAAAGTATTTTTTATAAAACTATCGTTTCATTTAGCTGTGCTTACAAGATGGGGCGTACATCATGCTCATAAAAAGTGTTAAAAATGT
>JAOSYY010000001.1:4649611-4667822 GCA_025727935.1 Hebomoia glaucippe | reverse complement strand
GGAATTAATAACATAAAAATTTATAAATAATGAAAATGCGATGCATTTAGTAAGTTTTGAAGCGTTATTTATATGTTGGGAGACTCAGCAACATGTATTTCATAGAGACAACTTATAACCGAAATCGTAATATATTATGTAAATATACGAGTATATAAGAAAATCAAGGACGAAGCAAGTTATTGGAAACAATACTATCGCTAGTATTTATAAGCCACTAAAAACTGAAATAAAATTTACCAAGAATCACTATAGTAGGTAAAATAGCGGGGGACCTATTCCCGTACCACTCGTAATCATTTGTTTGTTGATTAGCCTTATGAGGACATATGATTTCGATTCAACCCCCTGAGGTGATAGAAGTATGTTTTTAGTACGACAATTAATTCCTTAATGATCTTCACTCTTTACTTATTACGTCAATAGAGCTACTTCATAAAATGGTCTTTATTGTCTGTGTCAAAATTGTGCACAATATATATACTTAGATATTTTTTTTACACTGTCATCTTTTTTTATTTATCAACGATATAAATATTTATTTTTAGTAATCGTGTTTATTTTTTATAGCCCCATCGTAAAAAGAGCGTATTTTTAATGTTGTAAGATTGTCTTTCTATAGCGCCTGAACGAATAGACTGACTCTGATGCGATGTTATTGAAAGAGAGTTCATAGCTATAGTTAATTTTTGTATGTTAATAAAGAAATGACGTTTCTTTAATTTGGTTTTTTGATGGTCTTACGTAACTCAAGTTTAAGTATTTAAATTAAATTAATATAAAAATGTAAAATATACTAAAATGCACACTAAAAAGTCCTACCAAGAGAAATCTACACATAAGTCGTTGTTAGCTAGAATCCGTGTATTACTTTTTACAACAAGACATCGGTAAGGCTTTTCACAAGGCATTACTAAAATAAAACTTACGAAGAATTATTTGCACTGTAAAAGGCGAACTAGCAGGGGACCTATCTTGTAACCACTCGTAATCATTATTTGTTTTGCTGATTTACCATATAGGTGTTGCGAAATGTAGTTAGCCCCCCGAGGTGATAAAGACAGACAAGTATTATTAGTATTCTTCGATCCAGTTGGATGAATGTATTTTTTTAAGAAAATTTATCTTCAGGTCGTTGAAATGGCGACCGCATAGCGATGACATTTTGATGGCTTTCACATTCTCTCACGTTGTTTCATCTCTATCATGTTGAATATTTTCAATTATCAATGTATTCAGAATGCTTTTGCTACATATTGTGTTCTAAATTGAAATATTGGCATGTTATTCCGACTTCAAGAATCATGATTTCGAAACTCGAAGTTTGTCCAAGTGTTAACGAGTTCCTATAACTACTTGTTAGTTGTTAATTAAATCGATAGTTAAAAATCATGCTATAAGTTACCAAATTATAATAGCGCTATCTGACATATAGACAAACATACAAAATTTCCGTTCAATACTACACTGACAAATTGACTTAGAAGATTCAATTATGTTTCTGGGCTTTTAAAAAAATATTTTTATGGTATATAAATATAAAAAAAGTATTTAATTTACATTAAAAGCCTTTTCTTTTCTAAGTCAATGCACCAATATGCGCTATTTTTATTTAAATTGAAGCAGACGAAGCCGCAGGCAACAACGAGTCGCGTGTAAATTGAAACATACAAGTAGAAAGGAGGACAACCATTCAATGAGTTTATAAAGCTATTTGTACACTATATTTGTAAATCGAAAGTTGTATTCAAGCTATCTCTAATTGCAGCTCGTTTACGGTAAAGCCGGGAAGGATGGCTTGTTAAGTCAAAAGGAGAAAAGGTTTCTTGTTACAGCGTGTAATTTATTAACTGCTTTAAGAACTACAGTGATTATTAAACATAATATTTGAGGCACTGAACTCCACATAGTCACACTGTGAATTATACTTGATATTGAATATGTACTTTAATTTATGTTCCGTTCGGGTCAAGTACCACCGTTCATAGATGGAAAAGACGTGAAGTGCTATGCGCGTTTCGATTTCAGTATATGAATTTTGGAATACTCGAAATAAAGATAGATACGGACGGCAGCGGAACGTCCTAAAAGGGATATAAGATGTAAATATGGCTAAAGTCTTACGGTTGACAACGCTTCTTTTAGATCTAATGATTTTGGTATCTATGATCGACAGGCATCGCTTAGTATAAGTCAACTGTATGCTAGTTTGCCTTCCCATCGCATAAAAAAAATTAAATTTAGTGTAGCACCATCGTCGTAGAGTGGTTCGTATGTCGGGTCATCTTCTAATATTTAATGTGTGAATCAACATTTCATTTGCCTTCAAACCAGGATATATGTATAGATTTTGAAGTGTAGAAAAACGCGATTAGAGTTCCCTGTATGAGTTATTGCATTCTCGAAATAAAAGTAGATCGACTGTACAATTTACTGTTATTATGTATAAATTATTGTTTTGTTGCAGAGTTATCACATTGTTAAGTGCTCATCTTCATCTGTCGTTGATTGTTACAAAAAAATGTATTTTTGTGAGGTAAATATTGATCGATGTGTTTATAAAATCGATGATGAATAGTCGATTTTTTAGGGTGCATAGACGAAAGTTAATACATTGCAAAACAGCTGTAGTTTTGGTATGATTACAAATAATGCCTAGCCTAATTTTTCTTACGCAATAATGAAAATTAATGTCGAAAATACTAGTAAATGAAAGTTATTATTAATTCCTCCTCCTTTTGACTTCGCAAGTAGATGTTTGTTTGGTAGTGACTGTTCACTAATACATTGTATTACAGAGAAAATACTGAATTTCGCGTCGAAACCGCATCCATAGTTGAGGAGTAAAAAGC
This sequence comes from Hebomoia glaucippe, assembly GCA_025727935.1. Lineage (NCBI taxonomy): Eukaryota > Metazoa > Arthropoda > Insecta > Lepidoptera > Pieridae > Hebomoia > Hebomoia glaucippe. The sequence continues at coordinate 4,664,970 of JAOSYY010000001.1, read as the reverse complement.
AAAGCGACGTCAAATGTCCACGATAAAATGCCTTAATTGGTGACAGTATATTGGTATTTTTCTTGCAATTTAATGACATGAACTACTCATAACTAATCTGTGAATGAACGGAAAGTCACTCCGTTACTCTTAATGAATGAATGTCCGTCAATGCTCACTGCAAAACATTGTGATGCGTCCATAGAAATACTTTTTACAAACTGTCACCCGTATTCAATTCCGAGCTAGTTAGTGTGAAGGTATGACATATTTTTTTATCTGCAAAGTGACACTATGTTGCTGACTAGGAGGGCTTTTGACAAAACTAATCATGAACTGTCAATAATATTCAAATCGGAACAAATTATGCTCAGATTTCAGTTTAAATAAATAATTGCTTACACGAGTAAAATTCAAGGTTTTATTTGCAATTACAATGTTTGACGTTCCTCGAGTTGAGGACTTTTATAATTCTTTCTATATCGCCTTAGAAAGCACTGAAACTGCTAATCTAGTTACTATGTGGTGTAAAACCTTTATATAACTATGAATATGATTGATCCAAACCATTCATTAAAAAATTCAAATTATCTTTAATAAATAAATTAGGTTATTTCCTAATGAATTCATGGTTATAATGGGAATTTATATAGCCACATTTATCGGTATTTACAAAATTTTCATTCAATAGCTTTACTATACAAAATCCAATCGTATACTTTATTACTTGTCCAATCAATATAGACATTATAATTGCAAATAAATTATTGTAAATTGTCTGACGCAAGCTATTATCAGATACTCCTTAAATATTGTCTCTAATCAAATTAACTCGAATATAAATCGACCAAATTCGATACAGCTTCGATTGTGGACTCGATTATTAAGAACATAATTAAACTGTACCTACACGGGATAATGGTTGATTAAAAACGTAATAAACTGATTAGAATAATTATTGCACTGTGACATTTATGAAACATTGTGTAAGAAAGTCGATAAAATCTTTTATAAGACCACAGTTCTCTAAGATAAGTTTCTCCTTGTATTTAATGGTTCATTAAGTTGTAATTGGTACTAAAGTTATGGACAGTGTCTATGGCCGAATTGTATGTGAATTACATTTATTTATAGATGGATTATATATATTTAACTAGATTTACACAACGATTGCAATTTTAAACATCTGATAATATCGTGATATTAAATATCTCCTAAACTTTCTAATTTTTTGAGCTATCAGAGGAAAAAATAATTAAAATCAAAACAGACCCTGCTCTGAGAAGTTTAAGTTAAAGAAAAGAAGATCAACACTCTCTGCTATTCTGATCTATTCAATAGTTTTAATAAAATAATAATAATAATTGAATATTGTAATCATTTATAATAACAATATTAATTGGTTTTCTTATCCGGTCTGATTGCTGGCGGGATACGAATTAAATTTAAATAATTGTTTTATAAATGGCTTTATTATAAACGTCTGTATTACTGGCCGTGTACCGTGGGTTCATTGGTTCTTGGATATTTATTAAATGGCAACTTTAAAAATCTTTTTGACTTGACGGTGATAACGGACAGATGTCCGAGGGCTTTCTAGCTTAGCGGTAAGATAAAGCAACCACGACGCCAGAACATCGGGTTCGAGTCCTGGTCGGAACCTAGATGCATTTTCATAATATTTAATTTGCGTTCTGCCTCGGGTACGGGCTGCCTGTGGTCGGACGACTGTCAAAATACAGGCATTTCAAGTATTAAAGTCGTGAGTGTTGTGCGCGATTAATTTCCGAATACTGGAAATAAAAATACGCAAGGCCGGTAGCAGAACGTCAATAAAACGACGAATTATTTCATATGGCTAAGGGCCTAAGGGTCTTCTAGATCTAATGATCTTGGAGATGTCCATAGGCGACAGAAATCGCTTGTATAGATGAGGTATATGCTCGCTTGCCTGCCTATCCTATGAAAAAATCTGTTACATTAAAACCTTTTTAACAATATCAGGAATTTGTGATTTTGCAAACATAGACTTTTTTATCAGACATGAGATTTTCTTGTTTACAGATGTTTAGAAATCTAGCAGGTATATAGTGGAGTTACCGCTAATTTTAGTATTTGAACGTGAGCGTATTGTTTTCTAGTTAATTACCGGAATTCTTTGCAGTATTATGGCGGTATGTCGTCAAATAGATGAATAGTTGTTTCGACGGCCGATTTAAGAGTTGTACTTAGTATAGTAATAGGTGGTTTTTAAACTACCTCTTACTATATAGTTTACTTAATAAATAAGGAATATAATATATTTAACTCATTGCGTACCGTTTTAACTTAAAAATATAACTAAATTTTCATTGGGTCATGCGATAGGCACATATCTGTGTCCGTTTTACTGATTATTGCAAGCCTGTGCTCAGTTTGAATGCAACGTTTCTATATGGGAAGAAAGGAATATAGTTAATTACCAAAGATAATATAGACAGGTAAAGTCAGCTTATGATCTAGTATCGACACGTATACTTATCTAAATACGGTGGAAGTTGAACGCGTAATCAAGCATAACACAAAATGTCACGCTCATGCATAAATTGAATCGAAATCAATTATCTACAGTTATTGTTTGTTTTTTTTATTAAATACACTTATATATGAACGATTAATTCTCTTTTACGTTATTTAGGTTTAATATATTAATAATATTATTTTATTACATCTACAAATCAGCGCGTACGTAAATGATTTATGTGTTTTTTACGTAATGTCATGGAATTTCTATTAAATTTATAATGCGGTGTTGATTTTTAATTTTCATTTGTCGCGTTACTTATGACATATCGATAGTAAATGTCAAAGTTATTTCATTTTGTTTTACTGAGTCTGTGCTAAAAATATATTATGAGAACGATCATACGATTAAAAATACTATTTCTTGAATTACTTGTTTATACACACAATCAGAATGGCATATTACTTAATTATAATTTTAAGTATAGATGAACGCGACAATTACTTGATGTATACCCAGTGTACATTATTTATTAATATTTCCTTGCAGTCAATCCATTTTTTAGACCTCCTCGGAGATTCGTAGACATTGAAACGTGCATTATTGCAGTTCAAGATCTTTCCATCTATGAATTGTACTTCGTGATCCGGTCGTATCTACGAGACGCTTCTGAAAATGATCTAAATGTATGTACCAAAGCTAAGAGAATAGGTAATGTTTAGAATGTTTATTGTTCTGCCGGGAACAAAAACTCACGAAGCACTCGTAAGAGATAATGTCTAGTTCTTGAACCATTCAAAAGATGCGCTAAAAAGGTTTCATTTTAAAACAAATTTGATTACAAAGTCGCTATACATAGATTAGTAAAGTATTTTAATTATCGATCTGTATATTGTCTGTTTTAAATGATGAATATTTAAATTCTTAACTGTTCTAATTAAAACTGTCGAAGATGTTACTTAATTATACGTAAGTCATTGATAAAATTCGATAGAGATTTTTATTGATATCTGTTATCTTACACTTAAATGTAATTTATTTTAATGACATTGTCTTGATTATAATAAATACAAGAACTATTATAGTTAACGTAATATACTTTATACATGTTATTAGTTCCAATGAATATAAAACAGAATGTGTTAAATGAAATAGTGTGTTTTAATATTTATAATACAACATTTTGAATTAAGTAACAGTTTGACACGTGACTAGAGAAACAGACACATTTTCTTGCACTTTAATTATTCATATAGGCAATTAGCTAGGTGATGTAGAGTCTGTGATAACCGGAAATACTTAGATCGCAATTTACCTGGATACTTAAATAAATGCTAGTGAAATTGCAGTAGTTCAAACCCAAGAATACAATTAACTAAACCTGTCATATTAAATATAATTAGATTATAGACAAAAACATGTGTTAATGAGTTACGGAAAATCTTGTTTTATGTTATATCTAAGTAATTGGCATTTTGTACTTATTAGAGTAAGTAAGTAAACTTTTATTTTAATATTTTCCGGATTTTATTGTGATTTATGAAAATGTTAAATATACTATTTCTAAAAGCCGGTTAAAGCGCGATTTATCGGCTCAATCACAGAATCCTAATTGTTCAATGATGTGTTGTTGTCTTGTTTTCATTTTAAGTTCGTAAATTTTTTGTGTATACCTTTTGTGAATGCTGAGTCATATTTATATAAAAATATAAATATAATAATGTCTTATTCCAGTGGGGGTAGGAGGTTGCCGTTTTCAATTGCTACGTTTCTGAAAACTCCTCAAGCTTCCTCTGCTCCCATTAGGGATTCATGCTGTGTCATATAACTGTATTGTTGAATTTATGTAAAGGTGTAAATAAATAATACATTACGGATTCCGAGAAACCTCAACCGTTCAAATGCAAAATAAATAAAAATATTTAATTTTATTTTTTGTGTAAAGCAAGTCAAATCATTAATCTAAAAATAACCTTTACTTGTCGACGGTATGAAAATAAACAAAAACTTATTTCTTTAAACGTGATTTTTTAACATTCAACGATACCTCTAATTTGTACCTCAAATGCAAATTTGACATAACACCATTGTATGTGTTGGTAGAATTATAATTTTTATTATGAAGATCCATTCATTATTTGGAGATATAAAATGTTTTATTTAATACAATGTTACTTTTAGTTTTGAGCTGGACAAGAAATATTTAAAAATAGCACTGAATCGCGTTTTTTCTATGTATAAATTATTTGTGTCTAAAGAACTTTTAACAGTATAATTCACGAAAATAACTGAGCTATTAAGATTTTATGCGGAACCCTAATTATTCGACAACTGAAGTTAAGTACTAAAATACTAGCTATCTACCAGTGACAGTTTCTTTTAATCCAAACCAGCCCTTTGAGTGATTTTCCGAAAGAAATAAACTGATAATTAAAGATTATTTTTAAATGCTTTACTATACTTATATACGGTATGCTAATTACAAGTAAATCTAATAAAAGCTGCGAATATTTTTTTCGTTGATTATAGATTCGTTGAAGGTAATTAGATTACCACGCAGTTTACAGAAAGCCACAATTCATTTTACCGGACTATAAACCTGTCATCAAAACATTTATCAGTATTAGTAATTAGACGTAATTAACGACCTTTGAATGATACATTTGTAGTTCGAGACCATGCCATAAAAATATATATTATCAGATTATTAAAATATATACTTAACTTATATATTACATGGTTGCAACTCGCCCGGCTCTGCAAGGATGCCTTATAGGTATTCTGTATGTACTATATATATATAGTACATACGTTCCCAGGCTCCTCCGAAACGGCTCGACCGATTCATATGATTTTTTTATGCACATTCAGTAAGTCTGAGAATTGGCTATTATCTATTTTTCATCTCATATAGTAGGTTAGCCTATTAATTGACAAAGAAATGGACGTCATTATAAATTATGACATTTAAAGATGTCAAAGTGATGATAAAAAATTACTATGACAGTTGTCGTTCTACAGATAACATCATAGAAGTTCTAGTTTTATTACAATATCTTAGACTATAATCATATATTATGTTAAGAAAACTTCAAAAAATATTAGCATAACGAATAAATTGATCATTTTACGAGGCGTTTAGTTAATTAAATATGCCTCACTAATTAAATGCAGATGTCGTCTTTGTAATTTTATAGCTTGTCAATCAAAAGTATGACAAAATCGTGAATTGGTTTTAAAATTTTTAATTAGGAACATATATCAATCTCGTTTAGTTTCAATTTACATTAACAAATAGTGTTGCTTTGTTAACGATTTTATTGAATTTTTAAATGTCTAGTGACTCAATTTTTTATTATTGATTCATGAGTGTTGATGGAAACATTGATTCCTAAATTTACTTATTTGTTAAATGAATTGAAAGAAAATATAATGTCTACTTAATTATTAGCTAGTAGCTATTTTTCTTTTATTATGAACTTTATACATATGGAGTTTAAATTACAATGCAAGACGGTGCCAAAAGCCAGAGTATGTTTTAAATTTGAATCAGCCTTGTCCATGTCTATTCATTATATCTTACCCTAGTGTGTACCTACTCCAATATAGGTACCCATCACGACTCCTTAATTTTTTATCTATAATTGTTTTTAAATTTTGTTGAAAATTTAAAGAATCGTTATATGTATATATTGGATATTAGTAGGAAATATATACGATATTATAAATGTAAAAAAATGAAGAATGATATCCCATCGTAAAAGTTCAATCACCTCAAATGTAAGTGACATGTCACAATATTATTACCGTGCCACAGACTATCTTACGCCCTGTCTAGACAAACATCATTAATTCACCGCTAGATGGCGGTGCCCAGCGACGCACCGTCGTTTATCACAGATAATTAACAAATACAAGGAAACAAATGGAAATAAAACGTCGATATGGCGATAAAATTATTATATACTATATATTATGTATATATTTATATAAATAGTTATAAAATAAATAGTTACATAGTTTAATTTGTTAATCGGTATCCGGAAGAAAAATGAGATATGAATTCTTTTTAACATATCTTGCGTGATTCAAAGAGGTTGTATATTATTAGTTACATAATGATATACTCGAAGTCTAATGGGTATACGTTATATCTTTATCTATTTTTGCCATTTAATTTGTCGCTTATTACAAAGAAATTATAAGTATAATGCACGGGCGAGATATTTTAAGTATATAGTAATTGTATTGCATCATTGCCAGAAGCGAGGCATTGTTTTTAAAAATAATATAATGCATATTGAATCCTAATATAATCAACAGTTCCTATTCGAATTTCAAAGGAATTATTATATTAGAGGGCAATTTAATTTGTAAATTTCTAGACACATTTGAATTAATTTTAAGCAGAACAAAATTAACACACAAAGTTAAATTAACCTCTAAACTTGCTAATAAGTAATCGATGGTTTTAATTATTTTTAAATGAAGTTTTTGTAATAACATAATTTCCTGTTTAAATGAATTAATCACTCAATTTTCAAGGTTAATTTAAAGAATAATTGTAATACATCTCCATGAATATTCGTCAAACTAAATAAGAATTATGTTAGGAGTTGTGTCTACCTATAAATAGATCGCCGGGGCTAGCAACAACACATCACTAGTACTTAGCCTGTATAAGTAAAGAATTAAATTCTGTACTATATAATATTATAAAGCTGAAGAGATTTTTTGTTTGTTTGTTTGAACGCGCAAAAAATTTGATTTTTTTTTTTACTCAGGCACCGCTAGTACGATTTGAAAAATTCTTTCGATGTTGGATTATTACTATAAGTCCAATAATGTAACCCAAGGTGTTAAAATCGAAATGAACGCGAGTGAAACCGCTGGCAGAAGCTAGTTTGTTATTAAAAATTATAATAAATGAATTTGCCATACGCCATTTTCTGTTGCTAATTCAAATTCACAATTTTAGAACAGTAAAATGTAACAAGTCCACTAACTAAGTCCTATGGTTTACCCGACTGTGGTGTTATTAGATAAGATTTATATCGATATGGTAATGAAATAAATGAACCCCAAGTTACTCATTTGCCTGTGAAAGGCCACTCAAAAACGGTCCAGCCGTTACCGTAACAAGCACACGCACATGTAAGTACTTGCATATGCATTTAGAAAAAGCTATTCTAATAGAGCATATAGACGCAAAATTGTTATTTATATATTTAGATCAAGTCTCTACGTTAGTGATTCTCAACCACTGTGCCGCGGCACTTTTGCGTGCCACCAAACTTTTGTCATAAACTATTTATGCAGTGTGTTGTAGTAAGTAAATAATTTTTATCTTTTTCTTAGTGTGCTGCCAAATTTTGAAATCGTTAAATATGTGCCGCAACAAAAAAAGGTTGAGAATCACTGCTCTACGTTATATAAAATAAATCGATATGAGTGCAAGTTCTTACCAATATCACTGCAGCCTATATAAAAATATTTTAATACGTCAGTCAGAAGTAAAATTTATTGCCAGACTTGGTTTCGAGGTACGTTGTTAGGTACAAGTGAAGCGTACTAATACAATTTAAATTTAATGTGGAATATTCAAATATTCAGAGTCTCGGCCTAATCGGTAATGATCGCGATAGATAATTCGTTTGACAATTAACATAAAAACAATTGTATTCATGAAAATTACGTGCTCAGTCCTTGACCTCTAGTTTTAAAAATTTTGTTATTTTACATACTCGAATAGCGTGACTCTAACATTTAAAGTATCTGTCTATTGCATTTATTCAACGCTTGTTTTAGGCGATACTTAATTCTGTAGAATACGCCAATGGTACAAGTAAACGATTTTTTTTAGCTCCTAGCCCAAAAAAGGGTCTTTGTGTCTGTGGCCATTGTAGCTTAAAAAACGATTGAGCCATTTTTGATGCATTATTTTTAGTTAAAAGCTGACGTGTTCGAGATGATTCTAAACTGTAATTTATAAGTTTCGTATTATACTTAATATATAAAAAAAATAATTTTAGTAATCAGACCGACGATATTTTAAGGTCTGTGCCAAGGAGGTGTTATCTCAATCATGCGCTTGTTTTGTCGGCAGGAGTTACTAAATTTTATTATAAATTTGACTAAGGAGGCTCACTTAATTAAAGACATTTGATATGAAGTAACTGGTTATTATATAACGAAATTTCATAAAACTCTGCACATATAATAAAACAGTAGAAACCGAGTGTCTGTACATTCAATGAATTTATGTAAAAACGAAATAAGTGTTAACTAGAAGTAGTTTACAAAATTGACAGGAATGCCAGCGGAACCGCAGGTAAACGCTAGTTGCGTAACAAATCAGTTATCATATTATGTTTATTTGAAACAATCGCATATTCCTAGAATATAAAACAGAAAATTTCAAACAATCGGATATTCCTAGGTAATAAAACAGACAATTCTCTACGCAATCAAGTCCTTGAAATAATTAAGTACACATAATCATTATCATATTAATAATTGATAATAGTTCTATAAAAAGATAAAGTTTGTGTGTTTGTTTTTTAGCTGAGCCATTTGATGCATTTCTAAAAAATCATTAACAGACAGGTATTAAATAGGAGTAGATTTTACCCACAGCTTTACTAAAAACGTTACCAGAAAAGAGTTGAGAGATAATACAAATAATAGTAACAACATTAAGCGCAAATCTTTGAAGGCATATATTATTACGTATATAAATATCAAGAAACCTAACTAGTTTGTTTCTTACTGTTTATAGCCTAAACCGCTGAATCGTTTGTAATTAATTTTGATATTAAGAAATAGAGGACTATGAGCATCTTTATGGGATATTTATCTCGTTAAAAACTCAGACAGGGTGGGCTAAGTGGAAGGGAAAACTTTGTGAAACACTTTTAATGCGTCGCCCGATTTGTGAGTAACAAAATCTATGAAATGCCAATAACGAATAACATCATATAAATAGATCAATAATATTCACAATAATATTTGTATCATACTATTTTTGTGTTTTAAAATACATGAAACATTAACACGAACGAAGCCGCGGCTTAGAGTTACTATTTCGCAATACAAAGAATTTCTCAATTTTAAATCTTTCGAATCTGACCAACACTTTTGGTGAGCTAAATTCGTGCATATTAAAATAATTTATTAGACCTTTGTACCAGTAATAAAGTAGCATTTTTGTTCTTTGTTCCACGTTATATTTTATAGTTGTATTAATTTGACAATTAGCATACTAATTATAAACCTCCGTGACTCCAAGTTCTTTGTTTATTGTTTAGCCAACAACAGATGAATTTTATTTTGATTTCAATGAACCTTTAGGATGTTTGTGCGTACATTCTCGTATTATGAATATTGTTCTTTGTCCTTCTTTTGTTGTTTAGTAAAGTTAAAAGATAAGTTTTTATCAAGTCAATCTTCTTATAATCTCTCCCATTTTCTTTTACGGAAGTTGTCCGATAGCTTTCGCTACAATCTTTTAAATTCTCTTTATTTACTTGAATTTTTGATATCATTATTTAGAGGTATACACATATGACTGAACATTTACTACCTAGTGAGTTCGGTAACTAATGCTTATTAGACGATCTAAGATCACTGCTAAATAAGATACATTTTATTACAATTATTTAAAATTTGATTAACATGAGTCATGCATGAGTTTCTTATAGCGTAGGAAGGTAAACGAGCATATGATTGATCTGATATGGAAGATCTACAAGACACGTTGCCAACCTTAACATCTTAGCCATATCACATTAATTAATATTTATTTAATATTGTTCATAGTTTATATCTGTTCCTAAAATTATATACACTTTTTATGTACACCGGGTTACATATATATAATATAATTAAATAGTGTTTTATTGTTATTTAATATGTTAGGTAAATAGCATTTACTTGTCAGATCAAATTTTTTATTGTTGAACATAAAATCATTCTTAAAATGCATTTATATACAACGACCCGTCAGTTATCATCATAAGGGAAATTGATAATCAACTTCTTTGGCAAAATTAATACGATATACTTTTATATTTTCAAATTAGGTGACTCAATGCGAAAATCTTAATCAGTCTTAAAATTATATCTATATAAATAAGACGTAGACCTAGTGAAAGCAAACGGTTTTGTCGACCATATTTTTCAGATAATTAATTATAATAAATAATAATGTTTATAAGAACAAACGCCAAAAAACTTCATACATAAATAAAGTATTATATACCTACATATTCGCTTGATCTACTAATCAGAAGCCTTTATATTAAATTTAATTTAATAAGTAGTTAACTTACTGTTAGGTGATCCCGCCCGGAACATGGGATTCGGCGCCATCCACGGAAACGCTCCAAACGGCCAAGCGTGTGTCGGACCTTGGTACAACCTCGGCAGCATCGGCTGCGGCACCACGACGCCGCTCCTACTCTCCATTTCCTCTCCATCATTATTACTTTCCCTTTCATCCCTCTCATCACCAGCGTTTGATTCAACATCTTCTATGTCAACGTCACTATCATCCGTGTCTATAATACTATCATTACTAGGTTCGGGCGTATCTCTAGGTGCATCTGTCTTGCTGCCCAACAGTGAATCTACGCTAAAAGAAATGCGGCCTTTTCCGCCGTTCTCGGCGGCATCAGACCGCTCGCATTCAAGCGACGTCTTCATCATCTATTTGACATTTCCCAATCACCTCCCCGCCCGCGATGCCATTATATTCCAATTAGTTTAAAATCATTCCATCGCAACACAACACAAACTCTAGCGGAAGTCTCGTAGTCTCGTTACTCGATTAAATCACAGTGATTAATCACGGATCACCTCGTGAATTGGTGAAATTCGTTGACGTTGAACCGCGTTCGCGATATCTCCGCGAAATGATTCGCGTGGCAGCGCGGCCGTGAGCGCGGCTGTATTGGGGAGACCGCGGCCCGCCTAGCCCATCGACAGAGACGCAGCTACAAACCGAGGAATTTTAATAAGCGGCGCGGCCAGAAAGGGACGACGATACAATTCAACATGTGTGTAAACGCGATATTGGGTAGGCGGAGACCGTCGCGCTCAAATTAATCGCCTCTATGGAATACGCCTTATAAAATAAAAACCGTTGCATGTAATTTAAGCTATATCACAATGTGGTAAAGTCGATATTAGAATGTTGCAATTTTTGTACTAGTGACGTAACAATAGTGAAGATGTCAGATTGCAGTTGCTATTGTGTTGAATGAAAAAGGAGTAAACAGAGTACTACCGACGCTGGAGGGGACTTTACGATTTAATTATTCGCGAATACGGAGGCATTTTGTAGCGGGCTAATGTCTCATTGTCTCATTAATATCTCGGGCCCGCCATGTTTGATTTGTTTATGACACGGGCTAGGTGCAAACGTTGATGTTTCCAGTATGAAATGTCTATATTGTTTGTGTGAAGGGATGCTACGTAACAAGTTGCGAGTTAATTTACTTGGGTGCTCTGTTTGTTCTGCGTTTTGTTGAGATGTCACTGCATTTACTAACGATGTATTGATTTTACTTAGGTGTACGATTAATATGGACAACGATGCTATTACGAGGACCGCCTTTATGGTACAGTGGTTGAGTATTGCGTTTATTATAGTAAGGTCTAGAGTTCAAATTCGGCGGGAACAAGATTACCAACATTATATTCAGTTATGTATCGCACAGAAAACTGCTATTTTCTAATAATCTCGGTAATAAAATATTAAGATTTTTCCTCAAATTTACCTTATATAGAGATCAGTGATTCACACATATAAATAAGTCTATTCCAAATACCGTAGTAAGGTAAATATATTGCTTTGAGGATAATGTATAACAATGACAATGTACCGATTTATTTTCAAATTTTAAATATGTTTTCTAAAATTTATAATTGTTTTGTCGAATTGTTAAGTTACAAAAACAATTGGTATATATTAGGTATATAGTACGGACTTGTCTTAGCTTTTCGTCTACAATTGCATTTAGTACCAAAGTATAGTGGGATATCGATTAAATGAAAATTTTTTATGTAAATATTATAAGTATAAGGTGTAAAATAAAACAGTTATTGAGTGATATTTTTGGATTCAATGATAAATAGGTGAAGAAAATAATTTTCTACCTATCTTTTTCTATGTGACTTCTATGATTATTGTTGAAGAGCTTATTTTTTTTATTTCTATTTTCGTTAAATTAATGTAAGTACATAGTTGGTTCTTTATGCTTTCTCAACGAGACGAGGAACCTACCTACTTGATAAACATCATAACCTCAATAAAAATATATAAGCATATAAGAATTTTTTTTGTTTATTACAGTAAGGAGACACGTTAAATAAATTATTAGTCATGTCTATTCTCGTATACTACAATACTCGAAATCTAGGCTGTTTTAATCAATCAATATTATAATAATGTTCATGAAAATTAAATGCACTTCTAAATAATAGTGTACAAACATAATTAACAAGATCAAACAATGTCATTAAATAGACATTAATATGTCAAAGCTCGGATCAAAATGTGAGCGCAATAACGCTTATAATCGTATTATCTCTCACGATTAGATTTTCAACTTTATTTCATGGGAATAGAAACGAAACATTAGGAAACGTATTATGCAACTGCTGGAGGATAATAGGCTTTATGTCATTGTTATAAGGTTTATAGATTAGCGAGATAGACCCCAGCCAATTAACGTGATTTAATCGTAGATACAGTTTATCGTTTGTTTAATGAAAAGAGTATCGATATGAAAATAATCGAATTTAGTGATTTAAATGTGTAGATTTGTTGTATGATTGTAGTTGTCCGCGCCGTCACTGTTAGCCCAGCTCAGCTTTACGTGAGATGCTGCGAGGTCATGGTCCAGACAGATAATAAATATAGTTAGGGTAGTACCATCAGCCAACAAGAAGGATCACACTAATCACCAGAAGTCTTTATAGAAGCCAAATGCTATATTTTGCACCGGCCAATTCCTTTATTTATGCTAAAGATTTCTTATATTCTATAAAGTTTAATGTATAAAAAGTATAATGGATCTCTTAAAATCCTAATGATTACACGCCTTTTTTATAAAATAGTTAGATATTTTTATCGGTAATCGCCAAATCTTGGAAATAATAAACGGCCGAATTTGAGCTATGTATACCTAGTTATTTAGAATTTATGTATTCGTTAAGTTAATGCTAGTGTTTTACAGTAAGTTTTTCGCAATCTTTAATAACAATTTTCGAAAAATGATTATGATGTTAATTTTAACAAAAATATGCTTTTCAATACAACACGAGCCACCCCTTAAGTGGGCTCGTGTGATAATGAAAAACCTTGGCCCGTAATAAAACTTGAGAAATTTGAAGAGGCCCTCTTCAGAGGCGTTTAAGTGAAAATTTATACTGAAATAATATGAACGCGGCAATCTTTTTGTAATAACGACTTTCATATTCCCGAGTGGTGCAAACAATTTAGCGGAGATGAGATATTTTTTTTTATTAAAAGCCAGGACGAGGGGGTCGGCCATTACTCCGCGCGAAATGAGTTTTTAGTTAGCGACCTTTTTTTCGTTACGTACAGGGTGTTTGCAATTATACTGGGTAATTTGACTTGTACCTACTTTTCAGTAATAAGAGATATTACGTTGCACAACAGAGAAAATGAATCGATGAGAATATTCTCGGATAACAGTCTTCTATTTACCTGTAAAGAAAGAAAATATTATTCTTCATTTGATAAGAGATACAAAAACACACAATGTATTTTTAGTAAAAATCTTATAAGGTATTTTACAGTATTAAGCGATACGCGATTTTAAGATCATACTTCTATGTAGGCAAAATCATATAACTGAAATTATCATATGACTATAAGGAAAAGATTGGCATCTATACTGAACCCTTAAACTGTTTATTTGGAATAGATTTTCAACCAGCTTTTACTGTCTTGGGTAAATGAAACAGTAAAATGAACAGAAAAATAATATTTCTTAAATACTTCATATTTATTTTATTAGTCATCATTTTTTCGTAAAGGTGAAAATAACTAATATGATTCCCAAAACAATCTTTGAGTTTGCAAAAATTTCACTGACTTTGGCTCAGTGCTTTTGACAAAAATGTAATCCTGGATGTGCCATTAAGAGTTTCCTAATGTAAAAAAAAATATTTAACTTTTTTTCTCAGATGTCAATTGACGTTAAAAAGCAATATATCAACTTACTATTTTTGATATATATTAATTGTGGGTACCGTAAAATTTTTAATAGGCGCTAACACATTTTACGAGTTATAAAATAGTCAATATTTTTTTATTAACGATCTACGATAGTTGCTATAAGATAACTGTGCTAAAAGCAAGTTCATTAATCATTTGTTATTTAACATTGTATTAATTATTTCCGTTTAGTTATTATCGAAAAATAAATTTATAACCTAACCCTGATTAAATGGAAAATTGAAGAAAATCTTTTCCCTAACAGCCTGTGAAAACTCGTTTGAAAAGCGGCAAAAGTAATAAAACGTGCGTCGCCTGCCGCTGTCATCGTAAAAACATTTCACTGTTTAATATTCCACAATTGCCACTTTTCCTTATATTTTTATGGTTAATGTCGCCTCTAGATAACTGTATCCCGCCACCGGTAATATTCCAATGAGTTTTAATTTCAATTTAATGTTTTTCATCGTCACTTAACTTTTTGCTTATTTAATTTAGTTTAATATTGTTTCTGGTTGTAGTATTTGCGGTTTTCGTTTTTGAATTGTTTAATATTAATTTGTCTAATGATTTTTTTAAAGGATACTTTTTGTTTTTTGAATAAGTTAATGATGCTATGTTTTTTATTGA
>JAOSYY010000001.1:4593207-4620224 GCA_025727935.1 Hebomoia glaucippe | reverse complement strand
TGTGTGACGAACTTTTAAATTACAGAACTGTATTTAATGGAATTTTACACACATTTTGCAACTTTATTGTTTTTAAGTCAGTCTCGATATTCAGCACGTCTAAAGATTCTAGTCAATTAGTTATTTTTTTAATACACTGACGATATGTTTCTGTTTTGAGTAATCGTAAATAAATAATTGAAATGTTGCACAGTGCCGAATGTAAATATTATACAAGCATGTAACTAAGGTTTCACAAAAGCTTATTCAAATGTATACTAATATTATAAAGCTGAAGAGTTTTGTTGTTTGTTTGAGCGCGCTAATTTCAGTAACCACTGGTCCGATTTGAAAAATTCTTTCAGTGTTAGTGGATAGTATATTTATGGCGGAAGGCTATATTATAATTTCAAAATAATTAGGGATCCTTACCAAAAGTCCAATAAGATAACCCAAGATGTAAAAATTGAAATGAACGCGATCGAAGCCGCTGGCAGAAGCTAGTATTAGCTTTACGTATTACCAAAGCAGAAATTGTCGTTTATACTTTTTTATTGTACTAGTTTGCGTATAAAGTAAGTAGCTGTTTATCTATGTTTTAAATAATCCGTCAATTGAAAACAATAAGTGATTTCTAAAGAAAAATGTGCGCACTGAGTACCTTAAGATTTGGAGTTATACTTTTTCGTGGAAAAGTGCAGAGCGCTAAATTTATATCAAATATAGAATTCTAGTTTCACTCGACAAATAGTTACACTGAATTAAAATTAACAGTTTTTTACTGCAACTACTGGCCGATTTCTAGTAAACTAAATCCTCGTATAAATTATCATTTTATTATTATAAAATCAATAGACGATATATTAGTTACAGTTAGCACTTCTAAAATCTATGGAGTTTTCATTAGATATATACTTAATTAAGGCTGTATTAATTGTCTATGTAAATGATGATTCACTTACTTCGAATATATTTGTAATAGTTATAATTAACAGATCCTGCTTGTAGGAACATATCAATTAGCATTCATTATGGCCGGGTCATTTTTTCTTAACTAGAAAAAAAGAAATATGATTTATGATATTCGTTGTAACCCGATTCTTTGTAGGATACAAATTGTCTATGGCATGTTTTTTCTATAGTCTATGGCTTTAGTCATTATTCATAAATATCGATATCGTGTTTTTGAAGATACAGATTATTTTAAAAAATAAATAAATGGTTATTGTTAATGGCAATAGAACAAGTGTTCTAACTAAAACCTATAAGTTCTTAAATATACGCATGTATTTGGTAATTTATCGTTATAACCGTATAGTTTAGTTCTTAAGAATAAAATATTTTACGATTACGACCTAACTTTTTATTCAGCCATTTACCAAACCATTTACCATTTATCAAATTAAATTATGTAGGTATCTATGAACATCAGAAGACTATATTAATACAGTTTAATTTTGATATAACAATTGGGCAACAAAATACTTACCTAACGTTAAATATAAATGAGTGAAATTTTATAATAAAAAAAAATATTTACGTTATTGTCACTCAAGTCCACTTATAAACGTCTGTAAATGTGAACACAAACAAGATAATCTATCGACTAAATATTTTATCGACACGGTCGCATCACTAAGTCTAAAATCAAATCCTTGAACGGATATTTCCTTACCAATTATGCAGAAGACAATCCAGTAAACACTTTCTGTTCAAAATTAATAATTTAAGGGAATATAGAGCTTAAAACAATTAAAATAAGAGCTAAGATTTTTCAAAAAATTCATTTTAAGAATAGTATTTTGGCTAATTTGGTGGAAGTATTTTCTAATGGTATTCTATTTTGACATTACTGTTAATAGACCGCAGGTGTTCTCAGCAATGCGAAGAATTTAAGGGAGGATTCTTATGATTTAGAGGATTATGTACTTACACTCTTCAATACATAATGGAACTGTCTCTTGGGCTTAGTGATGCGGCATTTAATAATATTTAGTAATAGGGAAGTAGATTCGAAGCTTGAAAAACATGACAATAATAAAGAATAACAAGTTGTTTCGTAAGGGCAAAGAATTTTAGACCACAGACGGCTAATTGACCTTTCGTATTTCTGTAAAAATGATTTGTCAAATAAAAATAAAAAAACGAATGCTTCGATCATCAGTAAGTTAGGGAACATAAAAGTCAATCCCAAGAAAATATAAGTACCTATAGATCCATATTTGCAAAATCTCAAATTCCTACTTTATACGTGTGGTTGCAGAGTTTTCATGATAACTGTCAGACAGACAAAACGATTATATAAGAATGCTCTTGCAACTTAATTTTATTAATGATTAAATTTATGTTCAAAGACATAGTACTTAATTAAGATAACGAATGATTTAAAGCGACACTTTAGCATTCTTGTTTTAACAAAAACATCAATTAGCAACAATGTATTTTTTGTCTGTCAAATGCATGTGCAAGGGCGCTCACAAATGATGTGGTATCTTGGTGTTTGGGGCAAATATGTTCGTTTGACAGTCACAGAAATATGTCCGGAATGAGGGCGAATGATTTAAGTGTAAAGATGTTTCCAGTCATGCGGCTGATTTTTTTTTAATAATTGATTTACGTCGCATCTTTTTAGTACGTTTCCTTCTAATATGTACCTAAGTGTTAAGTAGTTCTATTATCCGGTTATTTTAAAGTTTGTTGATATATATTTAATGAAAAGTTGTCATAGGCAAGGTTGCCCATTATTGGTACATGATGCCTTACAAAACTCAATTTTTAGAGATAGATGATTTCAATGCTGAAAGTTAATTCACTATATAAATAGATAAAAGTGTACAAAAATAATACAATAGCTTATACTAGCAAAAAACTCAAAATTTCAGTAGTTTACTGTCGGTACATATTTTTTTATTACAATATTGTTTTTTAATCATTCTTCATGGTAACTGACAGCATTAGTATTGCTTATTTTTGCCATACTAACAATATTTCGTGATCAAAATGAAATTTCGACCTTCTTTCCCAGCATAGTTCATTGGTACTTGGAACTCTCTTATATTGAAAGAGAGATTATTAACAAATTGTCGAGAATTTAAGAATATAATAAAATCTATTGCTCATCAGACATTTTGCAGGCTGTAAAGCATGTGAATCGTTGGGTAAAGTAATATAAATTCATCGCAAACCAATTGTAGTTTAACTAGTAACTTAGAGTGCATATATCACGCCTATAGCTCGTAGGAGTAGGCAGAGACTGAAATTTTCCATTTCCTGTGATAACCAAATATTTCTTTTTTAAAAACTAACTACAATATTTTATCTCAATGTGTGACTATCGCATAAATTTGTGATGTTATGTTAGTCTATGCTGGAATTAAAGCCTAAATCCTTAGGTAGTACTTATAGAGTGTATCTATTGCTAGACCTAAAACCTTGTCACCAAAATACTTGCCAACTTTTGCAGACTCGTTAAATAAAATAAATCTAATAATTTCTCTATTTCGTGCCCAGATTACACTTACGCACCGCTATTTAACGTAATAACAATATGATATTAATATCAGCCATTTATCATCTAAAACCAGTCAATCCGGAAATTACAAACTTATAAATAAATTGAAACATGCAATTAGAGTCTTTAATACAATCGCTTAAGGCATGAGATGCCGTCTTATAAATTTGTTCACGCACTGAATTTTTCCTCGCACCCCACGTAATTAACTATTTTCCCTTCCGAATACAAAATACCTATTTAGTACACGCGGTGGGAAAGAGATGGTGATATCGTTTTATTGGTGAGGGAAAGAGATGTCAGATAGGGTTGAACCCTAGTTTCGCGGCTGCAGTGATCTTGGGGTAGTTGCAATATTGGTGACTCGGGGCTTATTTTTAGGAGATATGTGTATTTAAGGTACTTTATTAGGATCGAATTCGCCATTGCCAGAAATACTTTTAGCTTGTGTTCTAACGTATTTTTTCCCACGACTAAAATCGAAAAATGAATATTTATTGTTAGAGTTCCCGAAAATAGAAAAGTAAATCAGTCTCGTCTTAATCGTTAAAAATTGATAATAACAAAAAAAATTAAAAACTTCTGTTAATCATCTTAAATTACAGATTATATCTTGTTATGGAATATTGAACAATAAGAACTTTATAATAATTCCTCTGGGTTATCTTGATAATTAAAATAATTATTTTGAAATAATCCTGATAAATGTTCAAAAGATTAATTCTATAAAAATACTATTTGATCGATTGTTTCACAAAATCAATTTAATCCAGCAAAGTAGTCTAATTAGATAAATCTCATAATAATTATTGGAAAATCAATAAATCACGATATTAAGACTCATTGTCTCGCGTAATATTTTACAGTATTAAACAATTTGACAGCTTCTAGTAACGAATTACAAAATGATAATGCAAATAAATCACGGCGAACTAAACGGCTGATTGTCACAGCGGCTGTAAATCAGTCGCGCTAATTTGAAACGGATCCGTAAACGGTGAACACCGAAATTCAGAACAACATCACCCCTTGGCCCTAATCACATAAAAGGAGCCGATCGCGATCCTCTCAAAAGGATTTAACAAGCGTCATTCACGGCTGCTCATTATATTTTTATACTTTATACCTCTGGTGGACATAAAGTGCGCGATCAAAACACGCGAACCCCTACAAAAGGTAATTATGTTTTGATTTCAACAAAAAAATTTCAAGTATCACAAAGGAGACTAACGAGATAAGAGCGTGCTAAATCGTTCCCCCCTTCACCCGCGCTCGGATCAATTCGCTCTCAAACGGTCGATTGGATGAGGGAGACGGCCTCATCGTAGGCGGGGCCGCCAGGGACACGCCCACAACGAGGCGAGGGTAACCACCGCTCGGCGGCTGCCAGTCAACCTCCGACCGCGCCCGCATGCGTACACGGTCCCACGATCGCGACTTCCTGTGAACTGTGCTAAATGGAACTGAACAGCGTTCAATGTTAAAACAAAGATACGAGGATCAAGAAGTGAATATGGCGATACAGAGTGTTTCCAGATATCCCAGCAGCCCGGCGGAGGCCACCGAACCCCCGAAGGCTTCCAGAATCAGCTTCAGCGTCGCGTCCATCTTGGCCGATACCAAAACAAACCAAGTCGATGAAACTGAAATGATTAGACATCATCGAACGATACCAGAATCACCTTTGAGACAATCCCCGGAGGCCCAGCCTGAACTTCCCGGTGGAAAATCCCTATCTTCCAGGCCGTGTTCACAAACGCCTCCCTTAAATTTAAATGTATCAAACATGACATCTTCGGATGAAGAGTACGAAGACTCAGTTAATCAAGAAGATTCGATAGTCGATGTCGAAGACATACAGACCAGAGGTCAAAGTGATGATGATGATAGAACAACACCGAATGATAAGGAGCGATTAGGGCCGATAAGGCCGACTCCGTTTAGCGCTTTGGCGGCGGCGGCAGCGGCCTACCACGGGCTCGGCTGGGGCGGACCTTCGCCAGTTGTACCATCATTTGGACCGTTATTTCAATCACATTTCCCGGGACATTTAACAGGTAGGATTATGACACTTATGCAAATACTATTTAATATTTTTATTTTACTTAGATTACATGATTTCTTCTTTCTTTTCCTGTCAAATACTTAGTATATATATAAATCTATAAATGTTACATTTTTTGATATTTATTATTCTTACTTCACCCGGAAATCACAGTAACAAGTTGTATTATAATAATTTTTAGTTTGATAGATAATTGTTATTATTTTATATTTCGATAGATAATGAAATTGTTTATATATTTATAAATGGATATCGATAATGTTTTAGTTGTGTCTATTAAACAGTTGTTGTTTTAAATTTGCGATATATTTTAACATTATGTATAAAATATATAGGTGGTATATAGGTAACATTAAAATGCAATTTAGTATTTTTAGTGCTGTATATAGTTTGTTTAAGAATTATAACATAATTTAAAAGGACAATCTTATTAGAGTTACATCTGAGGATTTTTCTAATTAAATTTTTCACCTGTATTTGAGGCATGCCGCATAGAAATATTTTTAGATTAAGCTTTCATACAAAATGTTTTATCTGATTCTCTAGAAGGCAAGAAATTAGATTATTTTAGAAATATATTTGTTTTAGTATATAATTCTTGCGTTGCCTGTTCCAAATTCAGAAACAACAACAATAAATTTCCAATTTTAATTCGCGTATTTGTTAAAATACTAAAGTTGTAATTAATCCCAGCGATAAATTATTACGACTACTCTAAAAACATACAATTATGAGATTATATTATGATACTTTTAAATATATAATTAGCGTATGTATTTATAATTATTTTCCGCTTTATGCTAATTACACTGTTATTGTATACCTAATTATTATAACGATAACTCTTATTAGGTTTACGTGATTACTGGTTCCTCTTATTAGATTTTATTTAGAAACTGTATTATTTACTTGGGCAAAATATTTTTAGAGCGATATTGATACAATAGTATGAAGGTGTTATTTAATTGTTTACACCTTCTGTTTATTTCGAGATTTGAAATGCGTATTAGAGCACTTTAAGACCTTTTTATCTATGTCGTTTTGATGGTAACCAGGACGACGTTTCTTCCTTCTCCATTCATACAAAACTACCAGATTTATCATATAATTATTATAAACATGGGACCATACGGGAATTGAAGACGTGAAGCTTTTATTTAGCGCAGAGTTTTAACGTTGAACCAAAGAGCCCGTCTATTCCACGCAAATAACTCTAAACACAAATAAAAAGTATATTAAATAAACGTTTGTCCTACAAGATACGAGAGACGTGTAGTGATCTACAAATTGATATACTTTATTTAGCATAGATTTAAATATTCAATACAATGATAGAATAATATCAAGATAATTAGTATAAAAATATCAATTATTTACTAGATATGTGCGCGTTTCGACTAGAATTCAAAATAATAACATGACTGACAGCAGAGCGCTATTATACATAATTAGTTAAGTTCTTAAGGTTGGTAACGCATCTCCTAGATCTTATGGCCTTAAAGGTGCCCATGGGCGATAGGAATCGCTCACTGAAGGCTCGTTTTCCTTACTATGGAATAAAAAAGTATATTAAAGGAATGATGGTGACAACATAGATATTATAAAAATGTATGAGCGTTTTTATATGAAATACCTTTTAATTGTTAAAAATACATTTTATCTTGCAGTTTCATCATTTAATTAGTTTTACGATACTAAATTATAGTATTAGCATCTGAATTACATATACAAAGCTTCATAATGAGACATTTACATAGAGATAATATATAATTGACTTTAGATTACATTGTAAGTTCTGTCATGCCATGTCATGCTATGAAGGTGGAAATGTCGGGGAGGTTTTAGTGGGTATTCCCTGCTGGTACTCTGAAAGTCTGTGTACATTGCCAGCAGAGTAGCTCTGGTAGGGCCAGTCCCTCATAACTGGATTGCGGTATACTTAAAACATTTCCTCCTCATCAAATAAATGGGGTTTGGATTCTATGACGTGACTCAAATCGCAATCTGTACTTGAGTATAGATACTATTGTGACTGGACCATTGTTTATTATGATCTAGTACTAGATAACATGAAAAATAAAAATAAATAAGTTAACTGAAATGTTTGTATAATATATATTTATTAAAGTTTACTATTTTTAACCCACGACGCAAAATGAAGAATGTTATAAATTTGATGTAACTGTCCGTGTCATTGTATGTACAAAACGGATAGGCAGATTTTGATCATATTTTTATTGTTTGCTTATGTTATTGTGTTGAATCGCTAATATAATTTTTGAAGATCTGTTTAATCGTTCAATTTGTCATCGGGGCCTATTTAAAAGTTTTAATTGTAGGTATATACCTAATTATGAAGTTTTATATACATACAATTAATTAGTTAATTAACCATTAATGGGATTAAAGGTGCGAAAAACGTTTGTCAGAATCGTAGCAGGTGGAAAGCGTGGTCTGTGTTGGCCCCTACGGGAAAATAGCGTTATTGTATGTATGTACGAAGTTTAAATCACGTGTGCAGTTTTCGGCTTATGCGGTGTTACAATCTATGAATGGTAGCTCATGACATGCCCGGTACATATAATTTTACGAACCTTTTTATTTTATTAGTAACAGTGAAACTAAGAAACGCGTGTTAAAAACAAATTGATATGCCGATCCGAAATTAAACGAAACAAAAGGTTGATCCGCAAAATCCTTTAGAACCGGTTGAACAAGTTACATAAACCCCTACATAAATATTGGATCTGTCGAAACGCGAAAACAATCGTGCTTGAGAAAATGGCGGGTAGCATGGCCGACTTTGCATAATCCCCTCACAATGATGTAGATTGTTAAAGGATTTGTTATAGACTACATCTGTGACAGATCCCGAGTTAAACTTTAGTTATTTACGTTTAAATATGACATGAGATCGTTAATTTGTTAATACCGAAAGTTTTCCAAAAAAACCTTTTATAATCAATTTCATGAATATTCATTGGAATTAAATCGAAGGCAGAAAGAAAGTTACTATAGATACGTTGGTTTTAGGGAACTAAAGACTTATTTAGTTACATAAATTTAACACAAACCTATGCTATTAATTATTATTTGATTACAATAGAATATATATTAAGTACGCAAAATCAGACATCTATTTTAGTGAGAATCTTGACATTGTGATTTTTTTTATAGGGGTTGAAAAAGTTAATCTCAATACAGGCTTTATATATATTTTTTATCAAAAGTAGAGTTGGTTATATATGAAATGACAAAAGTGACGACATTGCATTTAAGTCACCTAACTTCGAAAAATATAACGACACAATTAAATAATTATTTTCTGTGGTGACTTCAGTATGACGACTGCTCTGCTAGATAAAATTCTTACCTACGGCAGTGGTTACATCCGCCGGGAATTGAAAGTGAGGCTTTTTAAAACCAACTTTTATTTACGATTACACCATTGGGCCCTACCACTACTAAGACTTAACTAGAACAACACATTACAATGAACAAGATAAAGTCCAATTCAAACGAATAAACATATATAATCTAAGTTTTAAACGTTAAAATTGCTTATATTATGAATGCAACATGAATAACAAGCGATAAGACTAGAAAAAACCTCCCAAAAGCTACATTACAGCCTACAATGGAATGAATGTATGAACATTTGGCATGCTTTTGTTCATTCGAAGGTTTAATTGATAAAAATTGCAAGAAACAAAATTGTATTGGAACATGCAACGGTGTGTAATGGCGACATCGCACGAAATAAGGTGACGTGCTTCATTTTCGTTTTTCATTAATTAACTTTTAACTTTTTTTTTATAATTACTCGATGTTAGATCGCAATTAAATTAGTAGTAATAAATATTCTAGCGACATAGTGTTAATGTACCCAATTTTAAAAAAAATACAGTTATGATTTAGATATTAGCTTTGGATTTTTTGAGAATGACATGAATTTTTTTTGTGTTCTTCTGAAAATCAAAGCAAAAATATTATTAACTAGATGGTTTGTGACATTTTATAGTCACTTCGTAACAGAGGCGTATATAATTTCTATAAATAAAGTTGCACTTTTGTTCAGTAAATTAATTGAAACCGTTTTGAATACAATTAATTTCTCTTAATCCTAACCAACAAAAACTGCGGCTAACGGTAATAGGCAAAGTCGTGAGCTTAAACGAGTCTAGTAAAAGTTCATGTAAATGTTTGTAATAGGTAGTAATTGAATCTGTTGTCAGTTATGAAGCATGTATAAAGTGTCTATACAAGTAACATCCCATTGAGAACGCATATGACACATTTATATAGACTAGGGTTACCACATTAAAAATGAATGTAAATATTTCCATCAACTACAACTATTTCCATTTTTTCACAAGAAAGAAATATATTACGCGTACTGACTGACAACTGGTTATGTAAAATACTCTCACGACAAACCACGGTTCTTAGTCGTAAGAGAATGTCCTCTAAAACCTTATAGATTTGCCAACCTTTCCCAAAATTAACTCGGTATTAATATATGGTTATTAAATTCGACCACTGAAACGTTTCTAGTTTAAATTAATGTCTCTATAGGTGTAAAATAAAAATTTGTAGTATGGCAACCCTAGTTGGAACACTGAAAATAATAAAACTAGTTTAATCGTGGTACAATACCCCTAGTTCGTTACTCTTTTACGAACTTATAATACGCATTAATACTCCCATTACCTGTATTTTCCTATTTGTTTATGAGCCAGGATAATAGTCTATTATCGATGTTAAATTACTAATGCATACGCTTGAGAGAATTCGATTAAAACACAATTGTTTTCATTTCCAAGCGCAGGTTACGATACTTAAAGTTACATAGAGGTTGATAATATATGTATCGTACTTAATTGTGATTGTAAAATGTATAGTTACTATTATCTACAAAGATGATTATGGAGAGTACATTAACACAATATGTTAGACAGTTTTATCGAATATTTAAAATATCAAAAACTGCTTCGCTTGCTAAAAGTAATTTTATTTTTTTTACTTTTAAAACACGAATATTTGTTTCTGTCTATAAATATAAAATCCATCTATAGTGCACAAAATTATAATATTTCATCTAAGATCAGTTAAAAACAGCATATATGTAAAATTATCTATAGTCATTTAAAAAAAATACGAATTTAAACAAGTAGTAATATGATAAAATGCATCGTAATATTTCGTGATTGATTTAACGTATTCAATTCATGAAAATTTTCCATTTATTAGCTAAATTATAATAAAGATACAGTAAGGCTAAACTCAGGTAACCAATTAGGCAAGTTCCCGAGAATTACTTCAACATTCAGCTAATTAGCACCGTATAATGTTATTACAAGCGTTCGCGAATTCACGATAAGCGCCACCATATTTGTCTATCAAAATAACTGTACTTTTATCGAACGTTATTTATTAATAGGGTTGTCGGTTCTATATATTTTTTCTTTGTAAGAAAAAATATATCTTGATACTTGAGCCAAGAACTTTCTCGGCCATAAAACCACTGAATTTTCATCATAATTGGATCAATAGTTTAGGAGGGCATCGAGGAGATAGAAATCTTTGATTTTTATATATTTTTTTATCTTTTTAACATTGACAAACTGATAAAATCATTATTAATTTAAAATAAAATCGTGTCTTTAAGCATAATTTATGAAATAATCCGTTGACAAGACATGGAAGGTACAAATATTTTCGAATAGCAGCCCTACTGCGTAACCCGAAACCCTATTACGAAGTGCTTAAGCTTTGAAATAGACACCCTAAGGCCAGGTAATATGTGACAAATTGGATCGGTCCGTGCCCGTAAAGGTTTTTTCACTCGATACTCGCACGATTGCCACTCCTAATTGGCTTTCCATCTGTTTTAATTCATTTCGCGAGTTTTACATGTATTTTATTGACGCGTGGCTCCGCCTGGTGGAGAACGGCTGGAACTTTTAGCGATTAATCGATTCGTTGGCGTGCAATTCGCTCGATCAAATGTCAGGATTTCTTCTGATTTAAAACTTTGTTACTGTTAATTCAAATTCAACAGTTAATTACGAATCAGTGATGCGAGTGATTAACTATTCAAGTTTTACTTTAATTCGCAATTTGCATAATTAAAGATTGTCGTAACTAGGTAACAATGCAATGTAATTGAATAATTCAATTACAGTATATTTTTTTAGCTTCATTACAGTAATAATTCATACAAATCGAGTACTTAGAGTCCAATTATTAAAACAAGTAGCGATTAAATTACATTGTATATATAATTATTTCTCTAATCACTAATAATGCTCAGAATATTTGTAGTTAAGTTACTGGCAGTGCGCAGTGGTTTCGACCACATTATGTTTATGTATATAGATATAATGTTGAAAAAACAAAATTAAATTGACTTGCTCTTACCTTATCTATCTGCCAATTAAAATTCTGCATAAATAGTTTTGCCTTTTTGACAATTAATCGAAACAAATAGATAGTTACATTATGTGTATTGTGTTTCTGATATAAATGTTTCAAATGCATTGAGAAAAATTCTATTATTTTAATATTACAGACATTAAATTTTACTTAGTTCCATAGATTTGTATGCTGCCTTTAAAGTAGGTCATCTCTTAATACGTTTTGAAAACATCCAGAAGGCTTAACATCATTTAAATCAAAGCTAATGAACTATCTGTGAGGTCTTTCCCCGCGCTTTCATTTAAAAGAGAATATAACTCTATAATTTTTAGATAAGGTCTAAAATCAGATAAACCCTAGCGTCCTAAGTGACGCGTGGTAACATCTTTCGGACGATGACAGAATATAATAAATCTTAAGATAACATCTGAGGTGAAGATTATACGCTAGTAGGTGCCATCACGCCATCCATACTTCCTGCAGAAATTATGCGATCCTAATTGGCTAACATAAACCCTTTACACCTAAGTAATAAAGCTCAACTTTGTACGGCAAAAGCTATTTATTTTTAGATATTCGCGGAACGGTAAACCATAACAGAACACTAAGTGCCTAGTTAAAGTATAATTGTCAACAAACTTATGAGTTCATACAAAATGCGACACGCAATATGATGAACGTACTTTCTGAAAACCTTATGGTGACAAGCGAATAATATTTATTACCTTAAAATAAAGTTTTATAAAAAATTTCAAGAATACTTCGACGGAAAATCATCAAACACCTAACCCTTCATAGATTATAGCCAAATACTCCATGAAGACAGCTTTCAAATAACAAAAACTTCAACAAGTGTTTTCTTAGGCTTAAACCTAAACACCTCTTATTTGCGTCGGGGATTAAAAACAAGTTTTAATTCAAGACTATTATCTCTTATATGCCATAAATTGTGGATCCAAATGAGAAATACAAAGTCTTAATTCCATGTGGTAGCCTTAAGACCTAACTTTCAATACATAGTTACTATTTATAATGTTTGTACGTTACATATTAAGCTAATAAAAGTATTTTATACGATCTAACTTCCACATTTTTGCTTCGTGCCAAAGTAGATTATGGAAACTTGTTTCACCGGCAGCCGATATAAAATCCACTACATAATACAAATTTAATACGACAAATTAATAAATATGAATGAACGCTAATTGAGTTAAATTATGGTCTTGTAGAATAACGTATCCATAAAAATATAGCTCCAATAGTTCCAAATTTATATGTAAATTAACTATATATTCAAATAAACTGGTTTTTCGAATACAAAATTGGTTTCTTTAGATTTTATTAAGGCTACTGTTTTAATGTATGGATCTTGAATTGGGTACAAATGAAAGTTTTATGATAGTTTTTTATTGTCTTTAACTGCTTAGGCCCGATTTTTATATTGTAGATTAGTCTTTGACCGAGGTTTGGGGTTTTCACTCTAGACGATATAGTTTTATTACTTAAACAACAACAATTTAAGTTTTTATAAGAGTACTTTTATATGATATCTTACAGACCTGTATAACATAGTGGATAGAGTACTTTGCTATATAAAGGTTTTAAAATATATAACGTAAAAATTATTAAAGTAGTTTTTATTTTTTATTATCTATTTTAATATATTTTATGGGTACGTGAGTACGTGGAAGTTAAATAAGTACAATACAATATGTAACACAGTTTTATTTCGATACGAAAATTAGAAAAAGGTTAAAACTTTAATTTGATCGGAAGACTGGAACACGTTGACATGTTGGCATGTCAATTTCACGAGAAACTACTACGACCATGTTATAAATTCTCCACAATATATATTCGATTAGAAAATTCTAAGAACCGAATAATAATATTCAAAAAACATCGATTCTAATCTCTCGTGATATACGATTATAGTTAATACAAATTAATTCAAAGCTCTATAAATCACAATCCATATTCAATCGATGACGTTTCCCTAGAATTAATAATTTCATATATTAAAAATGAGTTCGTTTAATTAAAATAATCGGGCGTAGAGAATTAGATAATTTGTCATCGGTCGGCGGCGAATTGTCCGAACGTAAATTATGAGGCCTTCTTCGAAAAACTTTGTTTAATTCTAATTTTGAGAATGTATTTCGCTAATGGTATAAATATAATCCTCAATTTGAATACATTAACAGCGTCTAGATGCTTTTTAGAGCCGCTTCTTATTTATTTGTTTGTTATTTATCGTTTTAAAATTACGGCTGAAGTGAATTTGAAAATTGCAGTGCTTTGCGGCTTTGTTCGTACCTACTGACTATGTGAGTAGGTATAATGTTGATAGATACGTTGAAATACATAGCCCAACTCACTGTTTGTATCATAAGCCATCTGTCAGTAAAACTCATGACAAGATCAGTCTAGTCTTTCCAAAAAATTGCGGATGTAAACAGACACAGTAGAGGAAATATTTATAAATTCTTTTTACTATTATAATTTCCATATATATTTTTATTAGCACTGAGAGAAAAGCTGTTAGTGTGATATTAAGAACAGCGGTTTACATTTTATATCTATACGTAAATCAAAACGAATTAAACGTGAAGTACGCACATTAAGTTGAACACTTGTAACTTTAGTGATATGTTCCTCGCCACACGAGACAACACGGAAAATCGTTTTTGTTCGTTAATTAATGTAGTTTATTGGGAACTCAACATCAGACTCTTAGTAATACAAACCGTATCCTATTTTTAGCGAATTCAAAAAAGAAGGAAGTTCTATGTTTGTTTATGGTAAATATTTACTTTTTTCCTTTTAAAATGATATAGGTACTTAAAGTCACTCAAGAATTTTACTTGAAAATAAATTTAAATAGGACCTCTTCACCTACTTTTTGTGAAGTAAGCATGTATGGAATAATAAATTTTATACAAGATTTCTACAGTGGTTTTAAATCTAAAAGGCTTATATTATGAAGAGACATAGAATCGATATAACATTTTTTCAGTGGGCGGCTGCGTGGGAGACCCATAGATATCCCGTGGCGCATTATTTGAGCATTAAGTTGTTCATTTATTTATACCTGACATAATAAATTTAAAAAAATTGTTATAGACTTGCAATTGATAGATTTGGACGTTTATCTATTGAAACATATGCAATTATTTGATATATTTAAAAATTGAATTGAAAAAAACTTAGGACGTTCTAAAGGTTCTGTGTTTTTAAAACTATGCAAGATAGATGAATGAAATAATTCTTAAGTTTACCACTCTATTTATGTATGTACCGATAATGTGTCTGTCACTTTAAACATTTTTAAATTTTGTAATGGTTACTCATTATTCATATTACTTAGTGTTCGTATCTAAAATTTAAAAGCCTACATCGGACACCCAACATGCCATGTCGTTTCCATTACTTACCTATTTCATTGCGTGTTAATGTTTATAATGGAATTGAAAGAATTTTTATTACCAAGCAAATTATCATTATTATGATTAATAACACAAAGGTATTCAGATACTATGTTAGTTTTCATATTTTCTTGTATATTGTGTCTGAGATTACATGGATTAATTGCTCAAATTAATTAAACTACTCAGAACATTTTGTACGGAAAAAAATAAAAATGTAGTGAATTTTCCGCGCAATTTTCTTTAACGAATATTTTAATTAAATTAAATTGGTCTAATCGGTCTCCAACTTTAACAACATACTAAACCATTTATGATTATGAGAGATTGTGAGCAAAAATTACTAGTTAAACAAGTAGGTTTGTATGCCCCATTAGGACGTAGGAATTCTTACATTTTTACTTAAAAGAAGCAGCCACGGTTGTCTCAACATCATCATTTATGTAGAAATACAGCTTCTGTCATGGAGTTCACAATTTTAACATATTAATCCCGTTGTCAAACACAACTCGTTTAATAGCTAATGCGCCACAAACGTAAAAAAAAGTAAATTATGTGACAGCCGAAAAAAGTCGAAAGTGTATTAATGTCGTGTTTAGACGTCAAAGCTGCCGGCGACGGTAACTGAAATAAAAATAGGCCACTTGCACACGGTCGACTCAGTCGCAAACTTTTGTGATAAATAGTTATCATTTTTAGACATTTTGTTTTTTTATTATATACGACCTTAGACGAGAACTTCATAGGAGATGATACCACAGACAATCATTAATTTATTTATTTTAATGTTTTCAAATATTGAATTGGTATAAATTTAAAATATCCCAATTTATAGCCACTAGCCAACAATACCAAGAATTATATCAGCATTCCAATATTTGAATAACATTTAGATTGGATAATAAAGTGGTAAGTCTTGCATAGATAAAGCAAAACGAGAACATTGACATTCTTAGTTGGTGGAGTTAATTTATTGTCTGAAATAGGTTTACAAATGGAGACACATAATTGTGTTAAAATATAATAAAGTATTCAAAGCTGTACAAATGTTTTAATTCAGTATTTATATTATACTAGATGTTAACGTACCTGCACCTAAGTTAAACTAGGGAATAAACGTAAAAAAAAATCACGATAAAAAGATGCGTAAATAATTCTAAGGATTTGTGTATACTATTTTTGTACTATGCTTTTTATACAGTTCAATAGATTAAGCATAAACACGTAACGTAGATAGACAATGTACTTTTAAATATGTATACAATTTTAACATCGAATTATCGCTCGTGTGTAAACGGGCTTAAGCGTTAATTTACTCGACTTTAAAAATACATGTACGGTAGCTGTCTGTATCGATTCACTTGTTAATTGTCTAAAGATACCGAATGCAGATGTTTAGCATCTGAATTATATACAGACATCGGGTTGTGACATTTCGAGCGTCGAAAGAAATACGACACATTTTAAAGTACGTTACAATTGAATATTTAAACATCGAACTATAAATTAAACAGAATAATTTAACGTTTCAAATTTCGTATACATTAACGCATTTTCGCGCGGCCTCATAATATTTAAACTATTTGCGAGTCGAGATTTTGTTGTAAGCTTTAAATAGTGTGCTGACGGTACCTAATCGAATGGACTTCTAAAAAGACAGTTGATATATTAATGAGCGTGTTTGCTTTTTGTGCGAGCAACGCCATTTATCGTGCGAAGCGTGGTATGTCATTCATTCCAATATTTTAAACGATCGCCGTTTACTTGACGTTTTGTTTGTTTCTACAAGAATTCTCTGCGCTTGAGCATTGCAGTAACATCTCTCTTGCAATCAATTATGGGAAGTATTTTTGTAATTACAATATTTCACAATTTAATAAGAATAACTATTTTAATTCAAGCACAAAACTGCGGTACAGCCATTTTTATTACCCTCTTAATAAGCCTAAAGAATATTTATGAGAATAAATAAAATGGACATACAAACAAGTATTCATTTAATCCTCGAATCAAATACGGGTATAATTTTTTAAATTTCAAGTACTATATTTATATAAAAACTCCGCTTAGAAGGAAGGAAGATAGATGTAGATAAATCTATTAAAATACAAAGAACTATTATAGCGGTGGCTATTAACAAGTCTTCCCGGATTCTTCTCGAATACACCCACAACATTTATCTGGCGATCAAACAAACTGTCTCCTACAAGCCATTCATCAGCCGACTCAATCGCTTTAAAATATGGGCCATACAAAACTCGGAAGAGCGTCTCAAAACCCCATTTGGGATTCTATTTTCAACTAATAATTCCAATTTCATTGTTCCATATTCAAAACATAGATTATAATCTATTTGTACTATTAAAGATCTATATTGTTTAAAATATAATCTATGCGTTTATCGTTCTATTTTCGAATTAAAAGCTCCTTTTTTTTGTAGATGGCGAGACGGAGTGCTTTAGAATTTTTTGTAGTTTATTAATTGAGATTGTAATCTGTTGAATTTGGGCACATATTCGTTTAATTAACTTAAATATAAATAGGGTTTCATATAAATATACATATTCATTAAATACTTCAAAAAGCATTGATTTTTCGACGACTAAATTGAACCCTCTAACAAAAAGTTCCAGACACATTTTCTATTGTTGTTTAAAAATATACTAAAACTGTTTGTCAATTCTTAAAGAATCATACTTTAGTAACGTCCTATAAAACGGTGTTAATAATCTATACATGTAGATAGATACATAAATCTATTTATCAGCGTAATAATAGCTTGACATATCTGAAATAGTTCTATTTTGTTTTATGTGACTGTTAAAACAATTTCAAGCCAATTTCGTGGCCCCGTGACAGTCGATTAAGTGCATGGAAGTTATACCAGCTTATAGCAACCAGTGAGTTTACAAATAGCCTATTCAATGGGACATTAAGGATTTTGGAAGCGCGCCAACTTTCAAATACGCCCGTTTGATGGCCTTTGATTTTAATAGTTTAGCGAATTATTTGTTATTATTAGTGTTTTTTTATCGCAACAACAAGTAGATATTAGAAATGTTGTATCTTCGTTTGTTTGTGAACAAAAACATTTGAAAAATTAAATTGATATTATGAATTTTATTGCAGGTTGTTTTAATATGAAGTCTTTTAATAAATACATCGTAAATGTGAAAGTTTATATAAAATAGTTTCGTGTGTTTGTCAATCACTGACGTCAATTATAAGCAAAGGATGACGTGTTACTTGTTAATTTTAATTTTCACTAAACGTAAAATTCATATATGCATATGCTGACGGTACAGAATGAAGTCATGTCAGTCTTGTTACGCGGTAATTGATTGGGAATGCTTCTATAATTAGGAGCGTGACTTCGTTGCTGACTGTACCAACACAGAACGTTTCTAACAAGCCGCGAAATCCACATTACTGTTAAACTTTCAATAATGACTTGCAAATTATTTTTAGATTTATATGTATTTCGATGATATATTGTCTATGTTTCTGTTGAATCCGTGAATATATTAACTAATTGATGAGTGTCATTCCTCTTACTATGTTAAGAGTTATATGATATATTTTGACATACTTTAGTAAATTTTAAATTATATTGATGTCTTTCTGTTTAAGAAATAGCTTAAATCTACACAAACGTTAAGTTCACTAACATATCACAATAAAATTCATTAAATTACCATTTAGAGTTATGCCCAATTACGATTCAAATTACTTTGTGTAACAAAATATTAGTACCGCTTATTCACTCTTAAGGTTCAAAAAAGTATTTCCTTTTCCTACCATTTATCATCCTTCGTTTCAGGAGTTAGGTATACTCTTATCCACCTCACTTCTCTAGTTACCAATACTTCCATATGAAATCCTTCGCATTTTATATAAAGCTATTCTTTAAACATCGCAATGAAATTAAACTTAACTTGTGTCTTGTTTACTAAACTATTAACGTGGATTATTACCGTAAATTGATAGCACAGAAAAGAAATACTATAAAATTTTAATGCTCCAACTTTACGTGATATCTTAATTCTCAATGAATCAATGTAAATAAGTTTTTAATGTTATTTTTATGAGTTTATAGCTCGACAATTAATAATAATTAAACGGTTAATGCTATGTTGTAAAATACTTTGTTAATTTTATAACGCGTAATTAAATTGTATACTAGTCAAAACATTTTTATAATGCCATGTCAACGGTAATACAGACGTGTCAGTGACCACTTGACAAGTTTTTAATTTGTTATCGCCGCCATGTTTTATAGAGTTTGCATAGATAACACAGATTATGAAAATATGTTTTTTTATATCGAGGTCTGTTCTTTTTTCATTCACTTTTGTCAATTTTTAAAATTACTAACCTAACACGACTCCTAGATCTTGAGGTTGTGGAAATGTCCATAGGCGACAGAAATTGCTGACCACACAGAGAATTGTATGTTCGTTTTCCTTCCTATTAAATAAAAAATCATTATTTAGCCAAGGAAAATTTATCCTTCATGTTTTATTTTCCATACCGGGCGTGACAACGCCATCCATAATAGGTAGTTTAAGAAAACCTTAACCATAATTATTATATTGTTATTTAAATTAGTATAAACAGTTTTGATTCATCACGACATTTAGAAACTATTAAAAAGTTCAATGATATCCTTGGCTGTTGGTAAAGCTTGAAAAAGCTACTCTCTATATAATGTTGAGACGTAAATACTACCTGTTAAAATCGTACACCATTTAGAGTAGTCGCAATCGAGTAAAAATGACGAAGCAAGACGTGAATAATGACGGGGAAGAGTTCGTCAAAAGTTTGAAATTGATTAACGTACATAATGCAACTAAGTCGGTTATCGTAATTACCGGCGGATTTCCATGCCGTATTCGCATCAAGGTAGTATATTTAGAACAACGGTACTTTTGAAGTATTAATTACTAGGAGTTAATGGGTTGATAGGAGGTTATGTGCAATAAAACTGGTTAATCTCAGAAAGTGTAATTACCTCCGTACATAATTAAAGTGTTCGTATTGATAAATTATTTATTATTTTTTGATAAAATTTAAAAAACGGAACGGAGAGTTACATAGTTTTATTACTTGATTTGATATCGGTTGTAATGAGCCAAGCTGAGCTGAAGAGTTTTAAAGGAGATTCTTAGAAAAAATGATACAAATTATACATTTTACAAACGTTCCCATATATATGATAATGATACAAATTATACATTTTACAAACGTTCCCATATATATACTTCTGTTCTCCATCGCGACTCACTGTTAGGTTTCATTTCTTATAGATAAATGTAATATTTATATATGTAAGGCGTTCAAATATTCTTTGCTGTAATTGTTAGGTATATATTTGTACGTTTTTTTATACATATATCATACATAATTTCGTCTTTTTTCCTAGGCAGAGATTACGCGTCTAACGTTAGACTTTCCACTGGCTACGATCTTAACAAACTCCTTTCTTCATCCTTCTCTTCCTATTTATTATAGTTTATCATCTATATATGTGTTTAACCTAGCATGTAGTATCAAGACTAAATATGCATATTGTCTTTGAAATACTTAAAAAAATTACCTCTTTTTCGGTATCGTTGAAAAATGCCGTTATAATGCTCGTAGGCACCTAAATAAGTCAAGTCTGTTCAATAATTTAAAGAAATACTATGTAAGTTTATCATACAGATATCCTATCTTTGTCTGTAAAATACAAACTTGAGAAAAATGTCTCAATAACTTTTTATTTATTATCAACTATTGTTACACCTTATCGCGTAATTAGAATAATTATTTGTTTATTTATAGGCTTTATTCTGTAAAGGTGTTACGAACGAGAATACATAACTAAAACAGCGTTTTGCAAAGTAAACAAAAGGAAGTATATAAAAAAAACAAAG
The DNA here is from genome assembly GCA_025727935.1 of Hebomoia glaucippe. NCBI lineage: Eukaryota > Metazoa > Arthropoda > Insecta > Lepidoptera > Pieridae > Hebomoia > Hebomoia glaucippe. Next base: position 4,598,912 of record JAOSYY010000001.1, on the reverse strand, counting down.
ATAAATACTATATTTTATGAGCTCAGATAGGGTGTAGGTACAATTATAATAGTGTCTATAAATTAGTTTCAATTCATTAACCTTAGCGGTAAATATTGTTTTTTTTTGTAATAGCAATCGGTTTGAATTTGTGTGACGAGCAAACCAGAATTCTAAAGCTCAGATTCACTGAAAAAAGTTCATTACATGCAAGATTTTAACAATGATGAAAGAGTTGAAAAATAAACGACAAATTTGTAATCCTAAATCAATTTAAACATTAATATAATTCAACATAAAAAAGAATTCTATTTTATAAAGAAATTTTCTTTATCACAACTTAAAGGTCACAGCGCACTTAGCCGCATAAAATTGCGTGAGTCTTATCTAACGTAAAAAAAATATAAATACGACTTCAAATACATTTTATAGCTCGTTATATTGGGTACTATTGATCGCCCAGTGGTTAATTTGTAATCGTAGTTAATTTAATTAAAATGCGAAGAAGAAAAGAGAAACTATATTAGCATTAATATTTAAAAATACTTATTGAGTCATTAAATTTGTCTATCTTTGATTATGTGATGTAGATTAATTTAAAAAAATAAACATACATGTTGGAGCGTAGGCGGTCATAAAATGCTTCTTAATAAATCGATATCAATTTGCAAATAAATGTTTTATGCTATTAGGGATCCGCGAGCAATAGTATTTTTAAATTTGTTATTAAGCACTGTTGATATTGATTCAATTGTGCTATTCAATACAGTTTTCTTCTAGAAAAAGTCAAATAAAATATTAATAAGCTAAGAAAAATAATTATCCTTTCACCTTTTCTGCAGTATTTTAAGCACCACTGTAGAAACGTTTATAAAAACAGTATAAAATACCAATTCTTTTGGCTTTGGCGCACTCTGGTGGAACAGCAAATTTTAATTTACAAAAAAAAAAACAAATTATGTTGTTTTTTTTAATAATAAAAGAAGGTTGTATATATCCGTTTCGTTCTTGGCCGATTGACTAAATTACCTCGTACTGATGTTATCGGTGCGCGGTCGGTTTCTCGATTTATTCAACGTTTTATCGACAAATGCATTCTTTGCGCAAATTAAATTCTTTGATTGTGTGTATTCGGTTAGATTTTAGTGAGTAATAAAATGTAGTTTTAACTCTTAGATTTTATAATCAGTTTAGGTCCAAAACACTATATAATATTATAATAGTATTGTCATTCAAATTAGATATAAATGGGACATTAAATGGATTTCTGAAATTATTACGGAATTTGTTACTAACAAGTAAAACTAATAAAAGAGATTCGAAAATATTATTTGATCTTTTCAACCGTTAGACAAAATAGTATAAAATATTTTCATAATAGAAGTACGGAGACACAAAGATTATATTTATAACACTCACTAAGCCAATGCTTTCAATTATATGTCTAGTAGAGGTGGGCAAAAACTGCGTACCACATGCTTTTGTTTCACATACTTTTGACGCAACTTTTCCTTAAGACATCCTCAATCTGGTCTCTGTATAAATTTTCAGTAACAAAGTTTTATAAAGCTGCATTCTGTACTAGTTTCTACCAGCGGCTTGGCACTCGTTCATTTAGATTTTTACACCTTGTGTTATATTATTGGACTTTTAGTAAGGAACCCTATTTTTTTTTTTAATTAATATAGCCTATAGCCTTCCTAAATGTACTATGTAACACTGAAAGACTTTTTCAAATCGGACTAGCTCTATTCCTGAGATTAGAACGTTCAAACAATCACACGCTTAAGGTTTATGATATTAGTATAGATGAATTTAAACTAGTCCTGTATTTTCAGATCACAACGGCGAGCCACCAAAACTCAAATGTAACTTACGTAAGCATAAACCCAACCGCAAGCCACGTACGCCGTTCACCGCGCAACAATTAAGAGCGTTGGAGAGCAAGTTTGTCGACAAACAATATCTAAGCATCGCTGAAAGGGCGGAGTTCTCTTCTTCACTTGGCTTATCGGAAACACAGGTATATAATATGAGAAATAATTGAAAACTTGTACGTTAGTAAATTTATTGCATTTAGTCGGTTATTCCATTCAATTGATCTCTCGTTCGTTCAATCATTTATAGAACAACATTTACTATAGAAACTTTTTCCTTCGCTACAAACTGGGGTTCGGTACGTAGTAACATAAAAAGCAGAGAGTAGATTTGGCAGTCTAGTGTTGCGTTGTAAATGAAAAGCTCCTATTATTTTCATCCATTGGGATAGGCGAAAAGCTTAAAGCAGACTTATTAAAAACGCATATATTATTACTTGCAATAAATTTCAATGGAAATTTAGAAATTTCCATGTAGATTCTGTATTCTTACTTAGTAATATTTTTTTAGGTAAAAATCTGGTTTCAAAATCGGCGAGCAAAAGCGAAGCGTGTTCAGGAAGCTGAAATCGAAAAACTCAAAATGGCGCAATTCTCCCGACATCCTCACCACATGTACCCACATCCCCTACAACAGTACTTCCCCCACCACTTGATGGGAAGACCGTTACCCCCCATGATGCCGCATTTGACTATGCAGCCACCACAAGGATCTCCATCGCCAAGTACACAGACCAGTGGACAGCAATAAGGAGGTCTTACATATTTTTAGACTGTGGTTCCAGTCTTGTAATATAACTATCATTTCGTATCAAAATGCTCATATAAAGAGACTTTATTGAAAAATTTATATATTAAGAAATTCGAACTGAATAATGATGACATTATTAAGCTGCTGCTGTATTTTATAAATTACTGAATTGTTCGAAGATTTATTTCAAATTATAATTAATTTAAAACGCATATGAATCAGAAATTATTTTAAAATATATATTGAGGAATAAAAATGTTTAAAGTTTTTAGTATGGAGTCCTTCGATTGTGAAGCTTACAAGATTAATCTATAACACACATTAGATATTTTAATAAAACACATATTAATAGTTTTGAAAGTTTACGACTGTATTACATTAAGCTACTTCTATTCTTATATTATGTATAACGTTATGTAAAATAAATTGTAAATTATTTGTAAATATTAGCTTAAATAAGTTATAGTACTGTCGTTGTTTTAGAAAACTAGCTGAAGCGGAATTTTTAATTAAAAATCATTTACGAGTATGTACACTGAATCATAATTATGTCTTTCATTAATGTGTAGAATTTTAATTTTAGATGTATTTATTTGAAATTATAAACCGTTGTAGTATTCAGTACAAACACTTAAAATTGTCTAACACAGTACATAAGGATCTAAATTGTAAATAATTTATATAAATGAAGATTTGTACTTGTGTAATAATAATAATAATAACGGATTATCTTGTTTCATTTCATAACTCGTTTTATTAATGATTAGGGTAATTACCTTTAAAAAGCGAACGAGCTTGATTTAACAATTCTGATTCATAATAACCGTCGCCAATAGACATACACAAAACAATGATTCTAAGAGGCGCAATATTGGCCTTTGAGATGAGAATACATTCTTTTCTTGATAGATATCAAGTTGAATGTTGCCATAAAACTTATAAACAGATATTTAAGGGCTGAATGGAAACAACACATTTTAGAACTTCCTTAAGTTTATACAAAGACTGTTCACTCATTTTCAATTTGTCTTTTTCAACATAATAACTTTTTTAGCCTTCAATTACAAATGCCAAGGTTATTCATTGGTATTATAAAAATGAAATTAAAAAACACGCTATATAATTGCATACTGTTTGACTACGTCTTTCAATGCACTGCATATAATATTTTTTTTTTTTAGAATACGAAGGCAAACGAACACACAATTCAACTAATTGAAATTAATTTCTATCGAGTGTTCCCAACCCTAAGAACTTAGCCATATTACATCACTTATAGTTTAATGTGCTAATGACGGTTTTATTATTTTATTTTGAGATATCGGAAATCCATAGACTGACAAACCCGCACAGCACCTCACAACCATTCCATCTATGATCTATCCATAGACATAAAAAGCTAATAAAAGTGTTATAAAAACTTTTTAGTACATTTTCATGATTTCATAATATGCTAATTATATTATATCAGTTAATTATGAATAAAATATAGACCTAATTTAATTTATCTGTGGGCCATTCCAGATAGTGGTATTACGTTGTCATCTATGCGTGAAGCTAATTTAAATATTAACCATTAAAGTTAATTGTATGATAGCGAGGGTCGGGTCACTATGATACAAGTCTATGAATATAAGGTGTTCAGATTCACTGTAATATTTTTAGTTCTAACACTTAAATATATGCTAGAGTGACACAGCTTTAGTGTCTGTAACACATCGACAATACAATTATTTTTATAATATTCAATAGAAATATTATTTAGTTCTTGTTAGTTGTTTGTTACGATGTTTGAAACGTAAGATTTGGCAGGTAAGGCAGCATTTTGAGAATATTACTTATTCAAATATCCTTATTAGTATTATAAACTCGAAAATTTGTTTTTCATTGTGAAAACTGCTGAACGGATCGTAATGAAACTTTATAGAAATATAGCTCATACATCAAGATAACCCATAGGCTATAATTTACAAAATTAAATTGGAAAATTTATTTGACTGTAAAGAAAAGAGGGTACACGGGTGGCATTTCTCAAATCGGCTTTAAGAAGGATTCCAAGGCATATATACCTTTGAACAGAGATTCAATAACCCTCTAAAATTTTATTAAAAAGGGTTTGCAATAAACACACGTTGAAAATTCTCCGAACATCCTGTACTAATTAAATTTTTGTCAACTACACGATAACAGGCAAAAAGTTTATCACGACTATTAAAGCGATTTACCTACAACGATGATTTATCTGTTCTACATAAAATAAGTACATTTATAAAAATATAACTATCAGCGATTACGTCATAACATTATCTTTTTAAATTGTTTTTTGAACTTCGAGCCAATCGTATACATTTTTTATATCGGACATAAAACGTGAAGTCTGTCCTCACCCATAGAATATCTTTAATTGTGGAATAATTAATTCGATTAGTATTTATTTCATTTTAAAATGCAAGCAGTAAAAGCATTCAGCGATGACTTTTCCATTTAAAGGTGATTTACGGTCTGTACCAACTGTTGCTATCTTATCAAACCACTAGCTTGTGCCAGTGGTTTGGTTTGCGTTCATTTCGATTTTTACACTTTGAGTTATATTATTGGATTTTAAAAGTAAGGATCCCTAATTTTTTTTGAAAATATAATATAGCTTATAATAGCCTTCCTCGATAAATGAACTATCCAAAAAGTTGGACCAGTTGTTCCTGAGATTAACAGGTTCAAACAAACAAACAAACTCTTCAGTTATATAATATTAGTTTTGATTCAGTACCCGGAAATGAAACATATGACCATGTTTGTAGGAACTTGTAAGACCTAGTGATGATTCAACTTATATCAGGATAGAAGGTACTGCTATAAAAAATAGATAAAGATCTTATTTTAGTTTCTTTGAACAAATATGCAGTTTAAAATATAATAAAATATCCTTTGGATTTTAGCTCAGATCTTAAAGAAATGAAATTATTGCATTGCCATTGCAATTCAGAGCATATAAAACATTTTATTTCAATACGAGAATTAAAAAAAGTTAATGACAACCAAGATCTTACTACAGTCCTCTTTGGTTTCTAATAAGAAAGTGTTTAAAACAATATCTCAGA